>OZ016482.1:982500-1505000 GCA_963966615.1 Tenthredo amoena | reverse complement strand
ATTTGGTGGAAAAATTATAATTTTAGGTGGGGATTTCAGACAATTATTACCCGTAAAACAAAGAGGTACACGTACTGAAACCGTGAATCTCTCTATGAAATTCAGCCCGCTATGGAAATATTTCGAGAAGTTTACATTGAAGCAGAACATGCGTACTTTACCCCAGGAAATTGAGTTTGCGAATTTTTTATTGGAATTGGGCGATGGTAAATTAAATGATCATGATGACAATATGTCGTTTCCTGAATGTTGTATAGCTGATGTAAGTTCAAATATAGTAGAGGTCATTCACGGAGATTACATAAGGGCCAAGCGTTATAAAGAAGCATTAAAATGTGCGATACTCTCTGCAAGAAATGTAGATGTTGAGGAAATTAATAAACAGGTTGTACAATTACTTGATCCGACAAATGAAAAGGTGTATACAAGTATAAACAGTATTGAAAATGGATCCACAAGTAGTGAAGGTGTTGAAGAAACAATTCTACCAGAATATTTAGAAACTCTAACGCCACCGTCATTGCCAGCTCATGAAATACGTTTACGAACCCATAGCATTGTTATGATTATTCGTAATTTGAGCGTAAACGAAGGCCTTTGCAATGGTACGAGATTACTTGTGCTTGAGCTCGGGAATCACTTATTAAAGTGTGAAATTTTGACAGGTGATAATTCTGGACGAATAGTGTTTTTAAATCGTATTACTCTGTATTGCGAGGACATCTATCCATTTACTTTTAAGAGACGACAGTTTCCAATAAAACTGGCATTTGCAATGACTATAAATAAATCTCAGGGACAAACTTTTGGAAAAATTGGGATAGATTCACGCAAAGATGTTTTCAATCATGGTCAGTTGTACAGTAATGATCACGGTTTCTGTCGTCCCTTAAATCTGCAACCGAAGATACATGCTCTTCTGAAGTTGGCAATAGCTGGCAGTAGCTGATTTGAGTAGCCTTGCGACGGTGAGCGGCAATTGTTAATTATTGTTGCCTAGGGTATTGCCAACTTAAAAAGAGCATGTATCTTCGGTTGCAGATTTAAGGGCCGACAGAAACCGTGATCATTACTGTACGTGGCTTGTTCGAGAGTTCGGTCATGGGATGCATTACGAATTTTCTTGGGAGATCAGCGAAATCGAAATGAAATAAAAAATTATGTTTACAAAGAATTATACACCAATGCTTGATTTTTCTTATTACTGTTATGAATAGGTATTATGGAACATATTCAGACCCTTTTCTATTAATGGGGGGTAAAGTTTGAAACGTTTTTTTTCATTTTTTTTTATTCGATATTTTGAATGTATAACATCTCAAGAATTTTGTATTGAATTTTGAGGTCAATCGGAGCAAAATTGACGGATTTATGATAGTTTGAATGACCGTTGCTCCAACTCAGTTTTGCGCACCTTTTTTTGCGGATCAGCAGAGCGGATAAGAAAGCTGCGCATGAGACTAAAGAAGGCATAATCCAGCGTAGACAGGAGCAAAAAGATGCCTTAGACGTCTTGGATGATAGTGATACCACATGGACCTGGCATTGATGATTCTATGTAAGTATTTTATAAGAAAATTCAATTTTTTAAAAGTTATTTTCATTTTTCCAGTGTACAAAACTTCAAATCGATTTTCCCAAACCTGTAACTTTTAAAGTCGGTGACCACCATTCCGAAAAAACTACTGAACCGATCGTTTTAAAAATTTGTACATATTCTACATACAAATAACTATCAAGTGGCGTTGAGCTTTTTTAAATTTTTCAATTAGTATCAATCTTACAATAACATATAGGTCGATTTTATTGTAAAAAAATCGACATTTCAACTTAAAATAATGATGCAAAAAATTTTAAAATTGATAAAGTGAAAAAACGCGGCATCAATTGTGAGAAAAACTAATTAACTAATCAAAACAATTTGTTTTTTTTGATTCCAGATAATCCAGTGCTGAGGAATCGCGGTCACCGCAAAAAAAATTTTTTTCGAGGCACCAACGGAGGACTGCAATAAATCCGTTATGTCTTTATATTTTTGTACCAAATTTTTTTGAAATATTCTTCAAATGTTGTATTATAAAATACTAATTTTCAAAATAAATCTATAACAATGTGTTGTAAAAAAATTCTTGAAAATAGGCCTTTTTTGACCAAACAAACTTTACGCCCTCACCCCTTAACCTGGATATCTTTATTATAGATTACGTTCTATTTTTAATTAGAAACTTCCTTCTTCGCCACGGTCAATTCTGAAAATGCGTCTATTAGTTCGAATCGATATTCTTTGTAGTATTTGTTATTACTATTGAAACACCAGGTACTTGGTTAATGATGCTATATGACAATTGAATAGTCTTTAATCACAGCTTTTTGGTTTTTGGGCTATGTGAATGATGTGAATCAAGGATCATTGGAATGGTTGCTTGGTATAACAAGAAAACTTGTTTGTATAATAAGTGAACGGTGTTTAAACTGTTGTTTTTTTTCTTCGTATAAAAATGACCAGATATTCGTGAATCGTTATCTGTATAATACGGTTATTATACTCGAGTATAAGAATCTTGAAAGTACGTACTGATCATGGAGGAAAAATCATAAGAAAAAATAGGTAAGTGCCTCATTGATTGTGCTTTAGTAACAGCTCTTGGAACATTTATTTTTCCTCTTTCGTATGATCGCATCGTGTATTTTCGGTCATGTTGCAGTTGACAACATTACTGAAAATACCGCTTCTTACATCCCGAACGATGGGTCTAGGAAAGAAACTAGACTTTTATACCTATTTTAAGGGTAGGAGATACTGAAATCTGCCCATCTCAACCAATTGCAATTTTCAAATGAGGTTTTACATACATGTTCTCCATCGCAAAACATAGACTTGGTGCAAATCTCAAGTCATTTGAACCGATAAGTACAGAGTTACTCCTCACAATGCTTTTGAAATAGCTTTTATTCGAACACCTCCCTGCGCTCCAATTATTCTTGAATCTTGCTGGGCTTCCACACACATACTTCTGGATACATAAGCTACAAAACTACGTTGTATTTTTGAGATCGGTGCGAAACTGGTTTTTGACACTGGTTTTCATGAAAAGTGAAAAATTTAATTTCAGCTATTTTTTCTAAAACCCGTAATTGTTTCTCGATCCTCATAATCTGACGTAAATTTGTAGCTAATGTATGTAAGAATGTGCCCTGAAAATTTCAGAAGTCTACAACAAAAGCTTCAGCGCAGGGAGATTTTAGAATTGGCAAGAACATAGTTTTCAGATAAATCGATTTCAAGTTTTTTTTTAGACTATTGACAAAATTCAATATTTTAATTACTGTATGAACCAAACTAGTTTCGGACGACATTGCCAATAGTTTTGAAGCATGTTACCTTGAAAAAATATTGCTCTCTCAATATTTAAGTGGAATTCACATATTCATTATACATGCTACATTTCAGAAATTACGATTTCGAGGAAGTTGGATGGAATTATAAAGGATATCAATTATTTCAACTTTGAAAAATTTGAACATATATTTTAGCAGTTCGGTTGATATAAACTTGGTCTCATCGAGTGTGAGCAATTTGACCTGCGGACAGTAGTTCTGTGGAATGAATACAGGCGTTTTGAACTGCATGTCGATCATCATACTGACAGCTTTACAGGAACTGTTTCTGTAAATACAAATATCAGAGTCAAACAAGATAATAATTATGCTTTGAAGAATAATATAAGTAATATAATAGAAAAGGAAATGTACACAATTAGATATTTAGGTGTACTCATCTTTTGAGGCTTGGTGAAAAACATCCTTCTTTGTGCGAAATGCAATTTTGTCAAGACGACTCTTACGACTTGCTAGCTGAAAATAAATCAAGATTATTACACCACATGGTCATATCACTAATACAACTATAGCAGCATCATGAAACCATGACGATCACGCACTAGCACGAACACTTCTTGCCTTTCACAGTTATTGCACTTCACGTTTTTCACTAAATCCTGTAAACACGAAGAGTAAATTAGTAAAAAAATCACCTGCTTCAATAGGTGGATTTGGATGGGGATCAGGATTGAGGTTAGGGTCGTTCGAGCCGCTCGGCTCTATTTGATGTTCTGCCTGTTCTGCCCGTTTTTCGGCCAGAGTCCTTCGAGCATCTATCGCCTGCTGCTGCCGAGCGCTACTTCTCCCTTTAGGCTTTAGCCAACGTCGATGAATTCGATGCATTTTTTTATTAAAGCACGTTATTCGAGTAGAGCACACCGTGAATTTCGCTCGTAATGCCCGAATTCCCGCCTTTGCGATATGCCTACCCAACATGAGTGCCATCTCACGCCATCGACTAAAATTGGAAATCAAACGAACTTACCTGTAAGTGAAGTTCGATTGTAATTATATGTAGAGCCTCGTTCGAGATGATTACAAATATGTAGTACCGCTACTTTCCGCTAGGTATTGCCACAACGTTCAAAAACAAGCGAGAATCCTGGTTGCGCGCCCTCTCGCCATCTTGTCTTCATTTCGTTCAAATTAGATAACAAAAAAAAAACAAAATAATAAAAGGAACAATTCCTACTTCTAATATAGAACCTTAATATTTTAGGGAGGGTGCAATTTTTGGGTGGGGTGTAATCATCTCGAACGAGGCTCTACATATAATTACAATCGAACTTCACTTACAGGTAAGTTCGTTTGATTTCCAATTATATGTCGCCTCGTTCTCGAGATTACAAATATGTAGATGTTCAGAGCTTTCCCTTTTCTTTTTTTTTTTTTTTTTTATTAACCATCTCTTCAACATACATATATTATCATATCTTTTTTTTTTTTTTTTTTACAATGGTTCCTCTACCCTAAGCATCGCCGCTGCGAATGTTCCTTTGCTTTCCATTATAGGTCTGTTATAGAATCTAGCGAACACATTCGACTCCTTCGACCACCCTGCTGTGCTCTTTATTAAGCTTATGTCTAGCCCTTTTTTCAATGCTGCCGATGTAGTGGCATGTCTTGTCGTATGAGCTGTGAATTCCTCACTTATTCCACTTGAGACTAAAAAGGCCTTTATCCACCTACTTATTGTTTGAGGCCCAGCGGCCTTGTAGGGCTTCTTGACTGTAAGAATCAATTTATCTATTCCTTTTCTGTCCTCCTTAGAAAATCTCATGTAAAACTGGATAGCTCTTGCTAAACAGACCTCGGGTTTGTCTCGAAAAAATGGCAGAAAGAAGTTTGGTTGCACAGACCCGGCCCGGGATGTTTTGATCAAATCTGATATTTTAATTTCCACCCCCGTTGATGAGAATGCTATGTTACTTAACTTAATCAGGGATAAGGTTTGAACTCTATGGGCTGTGCCTAATGCTAATAGAATTACGAGTTTATTCGTTAGTTGTTGTCTGTTTAGAGACTCTATGGGCTCTAATGCAGCTGCTGCTTTGAGAACAATCTCTGTGTCCCACGTCTTATCGTATTTGGGCTTAGTTGGCCGGAGTCTGAAAATCCCTTTGAAAAATCGGGTTATAATTGAAGCACTCGAGACTTTTTCGGGTGAAACTAACGCTATAGCAGCTCGCATAGTATTTAGCGTGCCGTAAGATGCTCCGTCTTTAAACTTTTTCGTTAAAAAAATCAGGATATCGTTTGCTGTAGCATCCAAAGGGTCCACGTCCCTGTCTTTACAATGATTCCACCAACTTCTCATGGCTCCATTATATTGTTTAATAGTTGATTCCGCCAATGACGCAATCAGAATGTCAATAGAGGTATTTGGCAGGTTTCTCCTCAGGTATGCTTTCCGGATAGTATCCCTGCAATCAATGAAAGCTTCCCCGCCAACGGATGCTGTATCTTCCTACAAGGTGACAATAGTAAATCTTTTGATGGTGAAAATTGCAAGGCCTTCCCTATCAACATTGAGCTAAACACGGGGTACCACGGCTGTCCAGTCCAGAAGGGTACAACCACAATGCCCGTAGCTTGGTCTTGTTTTATTTTATTCAAAACTCTTAAAATTACTGAAAACGGAGGGAACGCATAAAAGAGTCGGGAGTGCCAGGAAATCGTAAAAGCGTCTATTGCCATTGCATCCGGATCTCTTTTCCACGAGCAAAACAATGGAAGTTTTGTGTTATGCCGTGAAGCAAATAAATCAATCTGGAGGGTACCCCATTCATTTACAATTTCCTCGAATGCAGATTGGGATAACTCCCATTCGGTATCTATCTCAGTTCTGCGCGACTCATGATCTGCATTGACGTTTTCACTAGACGCTATGTACGACACAGACACCCAGAGCTGTCTCTCTTCACACCACTGCCACAATTGTCTCGCCAATCTATTAAGTTCAGGGTACTGAATCCCACCCATTTTATTAATGTAGGCAACCGCTGTTGAATTATCTACTCTGAGTAAAATATCACAGTTAGTTAAATGGGCTGCAAAACATTTCAACGCCAGAAAGGCGGCGATAAGCTCTAAATAGTTTATATGTAACCTTCTTTCTTGTATGTTCCAAAAACCTCCTGTTTGCTCTCCCTCACAGGCAGCACCCCAGCCAGTCAGGGAAGCGTCCGAAAAAATTTCTGTTACAAAATTATTTTGCTTTATTGAATTCCGTGCGACCGGTAGGCTATTTTTCCACCAAATCAAATCAGTTTGTAGACTTGCTGGTAAGGCCATTTTTTGGTCGAAATTATTATCATTTCTGATTAATGCCAGATATTTCTCCCTTTCCAGCAGTTTACAATATAGTCTTCCGTATCTTACCGCTGGACATGCTGCTACTAATGAACCGATGAGTTGAGCCAGGTCTCTAATTTTGCAAGATTTACGCGTGATAAAATGATTCACTTGTGAATGCAAATTCTTTCTTTTTTGCTCTGTTAACTCCAAGGTCATGGTACCCGAGTCAATAATAAAACCTAGAAACTGACAACGTTTATTCGGAGTACAATTACTCTTATCATAATTTATTAAGAAACCTAGAGACGTCAGTAATTCCTTCGTCTTATTCAGGTTCTTCAAACATGATTCCCTATCGTTACCTAGAATGAGAAGATCGTCTAAATAAATTGTAGATAACAGACCCTGTTCTCTCAAATGACTCACTACCGGCTTTAGAACTTTTGTGAATACATAAGGGCTTGTGCACAAACCGAAAGGTAAGCAGTTGAACTCGAAAATTTTACCCTCAAACGCAAATCTTAAAAATTTTCGACTAGATTTAGCTACTGGTAGTAGGAAATACGCATCTTTCAAATCCAAATTGCATAGTAATGCATTATGTGTTTCCAATTTTGTCGCAGTTCTCAAATCTTCCATCTTGAAATGGGATGCGTCTATAAACTCGTTGAGTTTTTTCAAATTTAAAATAAAACGTTTGGGCACCAGAAAAAAGGAAGACATGAACTGCCCTTCTATAGGTCTACAGTTGTCAATCGCACCTATCTTCATTAACCTATCAATGGCTATCCTAGCCTCCCGCATCTCTGATATGGAACCCTCGAATTCTTTTGGAGCATAATCTTGCACCGGTCGTGTAATAAATTCAATCTTATAACCCTTAATACAACTCAATACAAATTTATCTGAAGTAAGATCCTGCCAAGCATCTTTAAATTTCTTTAAACGACCTGCTGTTCTCACCTCTATGATTTCGGATTCGATTCTGGTCGATTCGCTGGTAGTCGAGGTGTGTTTTGTGGGCGGGACTGTGGTTGGAATGGTCGGTTCCTCTGATTCGGTTGAAACTGTCTTGGGGAGAATTTTTGTTTGTTGCCCATCTGGAACGTCCCTTGTCGCTTCGCAGGTGGGCCTCTCCAGTTTAAAGTCCTGGGTTTAAAATTACTTTTCTTGTTCTGTGTAACTGGTTGTTGAGGCTTCATGTCCTGACCCAATTTCTCTATTGTCTTAGCCTCCTTTATGCGATTAGCAAGTTCATCGCCGAACAGTAGAGTGCTCGTGTTTGCACTTTCTAGGACCTGTTTTATTTGCTTGCTGACTCCTGGCAAGATGAAAGCCTTCCTGGCCTTCGACTCCGAATGATGTAGATCAGCTAGGAGTCTTCCCGCATCTGATAGGCATTCTAGTAGCCTAGCCCTGACGATAGGAACCTTCTCATCTTGCAGAATCATTGATATCCCCGTACCAAGGGCAGCTAAAGCTGCTCCGACAAGATTCTGCTCATGAACAAATTTCTTGTCCCTTATCAATGCTGCGTCGTTGATTGAGGCTTCTATCTCCCCATTCAACTTCGGAGCTTCTAGGTTACAGTTACCTGTGCGAGGATATTTCTTCAACAATTCCTCTGTAACCTCTTTTGGTTGTCCGGACGCTATGAATGCTTTCCATCGGGAAGCAATACTTGGATGCAAATTGAGCTCTTTAACCTTATTTTCTGACGGGTCCTCCCCAAGAATCTGAAGAGCTTCTTCATCAAGAATCTCTTGGATTCCGTCAGATGGTCCTGCACTAACCTCTTTGTTATTCTCTGCAGATTTCGGTTGCTCACTACTCGGTTGCATCACTTGTGATTCACCTCCCATGCAGTCTTGCTGCGCTACTTCGTTTGGTTTGTCCGTTTCCTCCAAAACCTCGTCGCTGCCCCTTCCGTCATATGATTGTACCACTGTACTGCTTTGGGGGTGATTGGGCGACACGTTCTCCTTCCCTTGGCTTTCTTCGGTTTTATCTATACCAAAGAGAAAGAACGATTTTAGGGACCTGATTCTGTCTCACCCCTCGTGTGAGCCCTGTCAGTCCTGATTGCCCAGTTTTTGTCTCAACCCTCGTTTGAGCCCCACCGGCATTCGTCAGGAGGTCGGGAGATCGTTGCATTAACTAAGAAACCATTTGAATCAACTTACCACGTGAGTGACTTCGTTTGGTGCGCTTGTGCGACCTCTGCCTTCGCTCGGACTTCTTCTCTAAGCGTCTTTCTAACCTCTTAATTCTATGCCGCAGATCCTCGGCATCTTCGTCGCTTTCCGACGGCTTTCGCTTTCTTGATTTTCCCATTTCCGAGATTCACTCCTACACTTCTTGAAAGGACTATTCTGCACCTATGGTTTCTGGAATTACTGAAATACTTCGCGCACGTTGTTGCTTACTCTAGCACAAAAAGCGTAATGAAGACAAGATGGCGAGAGGGCGCGCAACCAGGATTCTCGCTTGTTTTTGAACGTTGTGGCAATACCTAGCGGAAAGTAGCGGTACTACATATTTGTAATCTCGAGAACGAGGCGACATATAATTATAGATTCAGAAACTTCATTACCGAGAACATCTTATGTGAATCACTTTAGTACGGTAGCTGGATGAAAAAATGGATCTCAAGTTACTTTTTTTTACAAATTGAAATAGCGATAACCGAAATATAGAAAAATTGGAAACTCCTGCTGAAACACTATACGCTTTATTGAGTAAACCAGGCATAATGAATTTTTTTTTCGGTTCGAGGATTTGTGTACGTATAGATAAGAGTTCAAAGAACACTTTTCTGTAAAAAACCGAAAATCGATTTTTTTGGAATTTTTGCACTCAAATTTCAGTATCTCCTACCCTTAAATCTGAATATAGCTGCATGGCCAATTGCATAAAATTAATTAATTAATTAATTACATATAAAACGCTCGACCCTCTCTCGATTTAAATATATCGCCAATTAATAATACAGTATAAAAAAAATTATTTGTAGATGACGTGTTGGATGATGGAATGTGCGAAGAAAATGAACAAGAATCATGCGACGTAACCGACTACATCAATATCGACGATAAGGAGTTCGCATATACTTCAAATGAGGACATTGAACGTATACGCATATATGAGGCTTCAACGTAAGAAATAAATTCACAAATGAATCAAATTTAAGCTGCTTCCCTACGCAATTCCACCAGATCTGAAAACATTGGGAAAAAAGGTGTTATTAAACGAAATATCTCTGCCTGGGCACCGAAATCAATGAAACAAACTCTGTAGCGCAATTTTATGCGCGATTTCGAACACGTACGGCCAAAAAAATGTTTTTTTTTACGCGAAAATAGAGAAGATATCCATGCAAAACGGCTTTGAAAACGTTTTACATGGATATCTTCTCTATTTTCGCGTAAAAGAAACATCTTTTTGGCCGTACGTGTTCGAAATCGCGCATAAAATTGCGCTACAGAGTTTGTTTCATTGATTTCGGTGCCCAGGCAGAGATATCCCGTTTAATAACACCTTTTTCCCAATGTTTTCAGGTCTGGTGAAATTGCGTAGGGAAGCACCTTAAAAAAAAATACTAATCTCTAGCATATATGATGATTCACTATCAGAGTAAATGTAATGATTGTATGAATATTTCATATGTGAAACCTTTTATATTATAGAGAATTCATTGGTTGGATCGATTCTATCGATGCTCCAAAGCAAGTGGGGAATAAAGGAAACATTGTGTTCAAGTTCTTCGTGAATAATGCATTAGGCCATCGGATACAAGTCATTACGTGGAATGACGAAATTAAAAGAATTAAGGATCATGTTCGGCTCAACCATGTATGTATACTTCATACTTGATGAACTAGCTTTTTATTTCATGTTGAAATAAATAGAAGATCGTCGTATGTGTGTCGCACAATACAGCAGGTAATTAGTACCAATAATACAAAAAAAAAAAAATTTAATAGATTATACATATTGATGGAGCCATGCCGGTACCTTCAAAAGAAGGGTTTCAATTCGGGACATTACCATTTGAACTCACGGTGCGTTCCAACACCATGATCAATATCCTTGGCAAACATAAAATAGAGATCAGCATGGAGAAAGATATTATACCTCTGGTATCTCTTATTGATGCCGTAGAAACGACCGGTACAATAAGTAAGTGTATTTTATTTATTTTAAAATGATCATTGAATCGAAGAGTCTAGCCGAATAAGAATGGTGAATCTGTCCCCACTGACTTTCATGGCGCCGATTTTCTCAAACGTTCCTGACATAAAAAAAAAAATTGTGCAAACTCACAGCTTTCTACATCGATTCCGAGGGGTCTTTCTGCTAAAGAACATGTTGTAGTGTAAAGATTCTTCTACCATTATGGAAAAAATTGATATGATTCTAATCTTTATTCTCTGCAAATCCAAAAAAAGTCACAAAATTCGACCTACAACACATTTAAAAAAAAAAAATGGATTTTCAACGAAAAATGTTAAATTTTGTCGATTTTAATTTTTTAGGAACTTTTGAAAAAAAAATATTATGTTATGCAATTACGAACGAGTTGCATACGCTATTTTTTGCAATAGTGTGTATACAAAATTCGATTTCAAGCACTATAATGAATTAGTATGAAATAAAATAATCTGTATGAAATATATACATAGGAATACAAGGATACGTGAAATCGAATTTTCTATGGATGAAAAAATACAAGCCCGGCATGGAGGAATATGGCGTTGGATCAGTGACCGATGGAATTTATAAATTGGAAATTCGTATCACCAGCCTACTTGAGTTCCACGATTACGAGAAGGGTGACCATGTGGAAGTGGTTGGACGTATTCGCAATAATAGTACGTTAAAACAAGATGTACACATATTTGAGTCTCATCTTTCAAAATACCTGCGTTTTTGACTGCTTGCCAGGGTGTGGTTATGCAAAAAAATATTATAGTAGTAGAATTATAGTACTGAAAAAGATTACGGTTGTTAAGGGGGTACATACACCTTCAAAATAATTTTTTTCTAAAAATTGCTACACATCATACAAATTGTTTATTGACCCAATTTTTTTACAGGTAATTACTGGTATCTTGACCCAAAATTTGCTTCTAGTTCTAGATCTCTAAGCATAGGGTTACATAGTTAGAGGTGACTAAGAAAAAAGTGGTTGTCGTAGCGTACAGGTCACATCGGTTATTGAATCTTCATGAAATTTGGAGGGAATATACTAGAATGATGTCATTCCGGGGCAAACCAATAAAATTTGGAGAATTTTATTTTTAAATACAAAAATTTTGATTTTTCCATTTTTTTTTTTCCCAAGTTGAGAAAAAATATGTGTTGCCTGCTTCGAACAATAGAAGATGTAACTTATTTTGAAATATTATCGGTTTGCCCCGAAATCACATCACTTCAGTATACTCTATCCAAATTTCATCAAGATTCGACAACCGTAGCAACCTGTACGCTACGACAACCGCCAGAAAATGTGGTTAGCGGGAAATCAAATTTTAAGATTTTGGAAATAATTTAAGACGCTGAATCGATACTGGCTCCGACGATCCTGTGTTTCAACTCGAGTCTGAACAGATATGCTATGTGAAGATTCGTAGCGAGTTCTGGCTCACTCTGTTCATCGGAGATGTATAGCGGATGTCTGAAAATGAAAAGAAAAATATCTGCGGATAAATTTGGTGAAAATTTTTTAAGAAATAGAAATTCATAAGAGTCTTTAACCTTTGAGACATTAAAGATTTAGAAGCCCGGGCCTAGATTTGTTCAAATATTTGTAGAATTTTTTTGTCTTTTGTCATACTTATATGTTTTACAATATAGTTATCAAATTTATTTACTTATAATATCATGAAAATACTTATCTTTCCACGAACCCAAACCCTGGCTGAGATCAATTTACAATGCTCCTGCTGCGTAAGACCTCTTTAGCCTTCTCCAGTGATTTGAAATTATGTGAATTTTCACGTTTCACACCAAACAAAAATAAAGACACAAATTCCATAGAATTACTATTGAAGCACGTCTGGGTGAAAAACAAACTTCAGTGATGAAATAATTGTTGATTGTTCACACGCAATCATCACAAAAATCGATAAAATAACAGATACCTAACCTCAAAAAACAATTCACTCGCAACGTGGTTATATTGTCAAAAATTATAGACAATTTTTCAAATTAAAAAGCTGAAATTATTTAAAATGATGATTTCAAAACGCGAAAGCCATTTTTTAATCACTTCAGGTGTCACAATTCACGGAGTTATTATAATGACAATGATGAATTATTTACGAAGTGAGCTGTCAGTTTCGTACGAGATTCCTGTTGCATCGAGTGGAAGAGCGCGCCACGCGGCGTATTTTTTGAACTTGGTTTGATATGGTAATATGGTTGTAACTTTTAAAATCCTCAACAATTTGACGTTAATATTTTTGTGGAGGTAGATCGAGATATTAGTCTGCGAGAACTAAAATTTGAAAAAATCAATTTTTTTTATGTCAAACTCGGTTGCATGGCTGTAACTTTTTAAATACTCAATATTTTCACACCAAAATTTATCTGAGGGTAGATCAAGTTACTAGCCTTTCGGAACTGAAATAAAAAAAAATCGATTTTTTCCAATTTCGAAGGTGTATGTACCCCCTTAAACAAAGATTGATGAAATCGGTCAAGGAAATATTATTCCCATTCGACTGAGTTTTAAAGTTGATTCACATGTATAAATATCTTTCTATCTAAGTATAATCAAATAGCATAATCAAATAGGCTCGTATGTTCGTTCTTCAAATAATTTCTACTTTTCCAGGTCAACCTATATACATGTCGGTGGGATCTTTGGACGATATAAAAAAAATCATTGGCCCGCGCATGCCATTTATAAAATTGCTAAAGGGCACAGGAGTGTTAAAAAGAAAAAGAGTTGTAGCACCGTCCGGTAGCTCAAACACCCAAACAACAGGCAATTCTCCAACCACTGATCAAAAAAAAAAAAAGGAATAATGCTTTCAAAAATAAACATGAAATGATTTAAATTAATTAAATGAGTTGGAATATTAAATGAATTAAAATATAATAATTACATTGAATATACTATATATATGAATTGATAATATATATGATATGATAAATAATATTATTTATAAATATAGTAATAAACAAATTTCGCATTGCACGCTATTAATTGTAGACAGTACATTTTTTTGATAATAACAAATTTGACCCATTTTTTTAATATGTAGATGATTTTATACATGGTGAGTCTTATAGAAGGTCCAAAATCGGCGTGGCCTAATTATGTTACAAAAAATACAGTTCTTTCATGTTAAAAAAATACAGTTCTTCGACTGAAACTGTATGACTGGGAGCTAAAAAATCGAACGTATCTTTCACACTATGGCTCAGTCCTGTAAGTCCAACTTTTACAGGATGCTGCGTTTCATTTTTACATTAAAATGTATTTTCATATCAATTCAGACTGGAACTTCGATAAAACTCACTCTATATAATCTCCGAATTCGAGAATGCATGATCATGCCCGCGCGCAGCGCGGGCCTCATATGGGGTCATTTTAAATTTTATACATTCCGAAATGTCTCACCTGCATATGTGTTTTATCTGTGACGCGAGCTTATCTGATGGCGGCCAAATAAGAGTTATTAAAAAAAAAGGCGTAAATACATTCGTTGCTAAAAGCAAACTGAAAGAAGATAATAAATGGAAAATTATTAAAAATTCAACAGAAGTGCCAGTACATGAGCAGTGTCGAGTCAACTACAGTTTGTCAAAAAAAGTTGTGAGTGCCGAAATCGTTCAGAAAGTGCAAACCCATGAGCATCAATTATTCGACTATAAGATCAAATGTTTTTTATGTGCCAAACCATGGGATCCAATGTATAAGAAAGTTGGACGAGTTGTAATAACAGAAAAACTACAAGAGCGCATCGAAAATTGTATTAGTCTCCGCGAAGATGAGTGGGCGCATGCTGTTCAAGAGAGGATCAAGTCAACATCTCTAATGGAGGTTCAGGCTCGATACCATAATAAATGTTATCTTCAATTTACGTACATCTCCGCAAGCCATACTCTTGGAAGGCCTAAGATACCAGATTTAGAATATGCTTTTGAGAATGTCTGCCGTTATATGGAGGAAAGTGATGATTGCCAATTTTCTATCAAAGAACTAATGGATCAAATGGCAGGTTTTTCAATAACGGCAACAACATTCAAGCAGAAGCTACTCAATAAGTATAATGCCGATATTACAATAATAGAGAATAGAGGAAAACCTACGATTGTATGCTTTCGAAATACTGGTTATCAGATTCTTGTAGATACTTGGTACCAAAAGAAAGCTAATACTGAAAAAGAGGAACGATTGCGAGGATATTTAACGTAGACGATAATCCTCACAGTGACAGCGAGGCAACCAGAAGTAAAATACGACGTTTGGATTAAAAAACACTAAAAAAATGGTAAAATATCTTAATAATTAATACAGTTATTGATATACATATAATGTAAGAATAAATAATCTAATCCACATGGTTTATCTTTTCAAGACATCATGGACTTGTTTTCAATCACGACGATCCAATAGAAATGACGATTGTATTCTAATTAGAATTATTTATCATAAATTTAATTTAATCGACATTAAATTATGTTATAATTGGTGAACTAGAATTCTACCGTGAGAATCAGGTGAAACCGAATGGTCCATCCGCCCAGACGGTGAATATTTGGTATTTTTAGCGGGCTAACCACTCGCTGCGCTGAAAAATCCCTAGGGTGATCCTGGCGCGCGGTCGATCTGCCGAGTTTCATCGACCGCGCGCCAAAATCACCCTAGGGATATTCAGTGCAACGAGTGGCTATCCCCATGAAAATACCAAATATTCGCCGCCTGGGCGGATGGACCATTCGGTTTCACCTGATTCTCACGGTATAGTTTATATCAAATTATATTTCATGAATTATTGTAATTTTAACTCAATTATTTGTGAACATTGTTTTAGAATTTTCATGTGAATAAATGATTTTTATATTATTCAAAAGATTGATTGACTGATAATCAAACGATATTTCTATTTAAAAAAAAAATAAAGATAACAATTAGATTATCCATATTAATACAAACACCCATGAAACATTCTCGCATTTATTCTTAATTTACATTACATAAATTAATAAAATTCATGGCTTTCGAGGACGATACGTGCATTTGAACTCAAATCGTGAATATAGAGCTGCATGAATTCGAATTAAGTGTGCATGGCACTCTCTCGAGAAAATGACGCGCGCAGCAGTGGGTGGGATTTCGGGTAATGGCCGATCGCTGCCGATTGTTTGGTATCATTTGCGTTAAAAAAAGTTAAAAAATTTATTACGCGAAACCTATAACTGTAAGAACATACGTTCATACTTTGAATTTGCACAGAATTTTCAACGCTACAAATTGATATTTTTATTTTTAGAATTGGATGTGTGAAATTGAAACTATGGGTGTTTTTGGCGTTTAAATTCAAATTGGTGATGGTTTTTAATTAATTTAAACTATTTCTGAATGACATTGACATTAAACAATTTGATATGTTGTTCAGGCGAGTTTTCTGAATATATTGGTATTAATTTCATCCTGCAGAATTTAATTCGGCAAACATCAAGTATTATGAATCTCCAGATTTACTGGCCTATTAGTTTCCGCAGTATATTGACGAGCTTATCATGCCTGACCCGGTCGAAGGCCTTGGAAAAGTCGAATAACACTCGTAAGGTGACTTTCCTCGAGTTGCCGGCTTGTCAAACGTCATCGAGTATGCGGAGGAGAGCTGTCTGGGTGTTGTGACCAGCACGGTAGGCAGATCGGCATGGATCGTGTAGGTTCTGAGTGACTAGGTGTTCCGTCACCCGGTCTGCCACGATCTTTTCAAGACACTTTGAGAGAGAGCATAGAATCGAAATTGGCCGATATTCATTCGTTCTCTCAGTCTGGATCTCTTCAGATGTGAGGGTTGCTGGTACACCGTGTATGATAATGCGAGGACGGAACTTAGGGATGGTACTGACTTCGAGGCCTAATTTCTGTCGCACAGGAAGTGCACGAATTTTTTCGAAGTTCGCTTCTTTGGCGTCGATACGTATGCCATTGTTCCTCGCATTGGACACACGATCCACCTTCTAGCCCAATTCGGCAGGGTCCACGTTTTTAATAACCGCTTCTCTCGTTAGCGAGGATGACGAAAAAGTTGCAGCTGCTTGTGCCGTCGGTGTGATAAAAAAGCTAGTGGAATTTTTAATTGAGACGGTGGGTCCGCGAGCGATGTAGACCCTATTTGCTTTGGCATAGAGGTCATTAGAAGCGACACTCGCGTAAGTCGACACCGAGGGTAGTAACGTTGTAGAAAACGCGTTCTTGAGCCCTGCAGAGCACCCATCGGTTATTTGATCTCTGACAGCTGCATTGAGAGCAGACTCAAAGGCCTTCTTAATGCTACTGGTGCACGCACGAGTTATCTCTTCGCGAGCTAGGTTTACCGTTTACGTACATTTATCTTTCGCCAGCACTTCACCAACCAGAGTGGAATAGGCAACATATACCGTATTAAAAGCAGTCTGATAGTATTGAAAAGCTTCCTGGAGTGACGTTTTTTTTTTCGACGCTTTCCTTTGAGCTACGTATGAATTTTGCTAGATCTGTATCGTAAGCGGGGAGCTTGCACGCATAGTCTTAGCCTCGGCATTTGAAAATGGTAGTTCCCGCGCTAACACAGGTGAGCTGCGCGACGACGAGTGCCGCGGAGACTCAAAGGGCGGGTGGCGCCGCAACTAGCAGGGCCGGCAAACCGCCTATGGTTTTGGTGGAGCACTCCATACCTCGGATTTCGTTAGGTATGGAATTCCATACCTCAGCATTCCGGCGCAATTTGTATAATACAGAAAAACCTCGTTGGGTGGCGCGGCCCATCGCGACAAAAAAAAAAGAATATCGTATGACTCTGCACACTTCTGAATCTTCCACACTATGTTGTGGCATTTTTCGCGCGATACATTTTGTGTACATCAGGATTTCCGCGTCAATACGCTCCTGGTGGAAGTTCGAGGAAGCTTTACCCCGTATACTAGATACTACCATATCCGAACCCATGAGCCAGCTCGCTACTCGTGTGCGTGCGCTTGGCTTTCGTGTATACGTCATATACGTGCTCTGTTGGTAGTGTGCCCGCGTAAATGTGAAAGTCCCAAGGGTCAAGTATGGACAATTTTTTTATTAAGAGGCCCCAACAAAAGGCGATACCTGAAGCAAGGGACGAAGCAGCTGCAGTCTGTGATCCTACTGCGAGCAGTGCAAATGCAACGAGCCCTCGAACCTCTATTAGCACTATTTCAGCGACGGGTGCACCGATTTCGCCAAAAGTCAACAGAAAAATCAGAGAAAATAAAAAACGTGAGATCATATTTTTTCTCATTTCTTTCGCTGAATACCAAAAAATAACGAATTCCACATCTGATTGTCACTGAGAATAATTTTATTCGAAATCATATGAAGAGATAACTATTATGACTGAGCTATAATTGAAGGTATAGTAAAAATAAAATCTTAATGAGGAAGATGTTCTTTTCGCTTTATAGAGAAGAAATTACCACCAGCTTTCCCCCGTTGGAAGACTTCTTATACATGGTTGTCGCTGAATTCCACTGGAAAAGCTATCTGCTCTGTTTGTGCCGAAGCCAATGAAAAAAAGTTCCCACTCCCAACCGACAGGAATTGCATGATATCTCCTCAAGCATTTGAGAAGACTGGCTTTCAGTGTTGGAAAAACGCGGTTGAAACGTTCAAAGCGCACGAAATTTGTGAATTGCATCGAAGTGCCACACAACCCGTAGCCAGTACAAAGAAAACAAGTGTGGTTGAGCACCTGAGTAGCAAAAAAAAAATACGAAATGATTGACGCTCGCGCAGCTTTGCGAAAAATCTTCAGCACCATCAACCTTCTGGGTAGACAAGGTTGAGCATTGCGTGGTAGTGGTAACGACAAAAGTTTGAATCTTATACAGATTTTGAAAGCAAGAGCCGAAGACGTGAGTGAACTTGATTCTTGGCTGAAACGATCGCGATCCACTTGGTTACATCATGACGTCGTAAATAAAATACTGAAGCGTATGGCTGATAAAATATTGCGGCAAAAACTTGACCAGACAAAGTTAGCAGGATCTTTCTCTTTGATAATGGATGAAACGTTCGATGTTCCAAGGCTTAAACAAGTCTCAATATGCATCAGAATTGTTTTGGAAAATTTAACTACTCAGGAAATTTTCATTGGTTTTTATAAAACAGACGATACGAAATCAGAGACATTTTTCAAAATTGTGCAAGATGTTTTCGGAAGATACGGTCTAAGCTTCAATGATTTGAGGGGACAATGCTATGATGGCGCCTCAAACATGAGTGGCAAAATTACGGGCCTGCAAAGCCGTATCCTCGAAAAGGAGCCCCGTGCCTTGGTACGTACACTGCTCAGCGCATATTCTAAATCTGGTCGTACAGGATGCTCTAGAAGACGTAGCTTGTGCCAGAAACTTCATCGGATTTGTCAAAGATCTCATCAATTTCATACGAGACTCACCAAAGCGATTCGCCCAATTCAAAAATGTACAATCTGCGGCAGGCTCCAGCTTAACTCCGTATTGTAAGGATGACCATAATGAAAGTGGTAATATGATTATTTATTTGTTTGGTAAGGAATGGTTACACAATGGAATCTTACAAACTCTTAAACATACACTTAACAGGATGCCTCATGGCTTTTACGCCATGCATAAACTCTCTCTCTTCTCTCGAGCCGTTGCTCGCTATTTCGGCGCGATCGCATGAGTCGCCCGTCGTCGCAGGGTGTCATAGCGAGTCCGCATGTTGTACTCTTACAATTCGGCCTTTCCTGACAACCTTGCCGTCCTCGGCGACGTTTATATATTTTTTTCTTTATTTTAATTATTTTTTTTTTATTTATGCCATGTAATATTATATATTTTATGTATACATATACAGGGTGATTCAGTTCGACCGGACCATATTTTAGGGGTAGATTCTCTGTGAAAATCCAAGACTAAAAGTCCTTTACGAAAAAAAGTTCTAAAAAAAAAAAGTAAAAAGTCTTTTAGTCCTTTTTTATCACCCTGTATATGATGGATTCCACGCGAAGCGGACCAAAAAAAGACCTCAATGTCACGGATTTTTTTCATTTTTGCATGTGCTTTAGTATCCTTAAAATCAGCAACTTTTATGTATATAAGACATATGTAGCTGCTTTTGTCTTTGGTGTACGAGCTGTTCCAGTTTTTGATTTCTGACGCTCCTTGGTGTCTTTGAAGGCAAATATCTTAGAAACGGTATGTCCAAGGAAAAAAGTAATGGGGTGGTGATTTGTAGTATTATTCACGCTCTTTCACCTCAGGTTATGATCTTGCCCGTACCTATCGGAGAACATGTTGAAAAATCATTTTCTAAGCCAAAACTCCATTTCTATCCACTTATGTCATTTTTAGCATTTTTCTCGTATTTTTTTTCGAAAGCTTGGAAAATTTCCCATCGAATCACGTTTGTTTCGGAATGGGACACGGCTTCGTTTGGGAGCTACAATTTTAGTTCGAAGGCGAAATGAACGACTCGTACGTCCGCTTACGTTGCCGCGCCATATTATTGTACACGTTTTGTAATTGGCACGTGTGAGAGTATGCATATTCGATTATATATTCTGAGGAAGGTAATAATTCAGTTTCATCAATCCAAAGAATCGTGTCTGATATCTTTATTTTTCAACAAACACTGACGATCACAACATTAACGGCTAGGAGAATATACGATTTGTGACAAAAATTATGAAAAACTATCAATATATTATGTCAGATTGAATGAAAATGAAATTGTAAATTTGATGGTTGTTATAATATTATGAATTTTTTTGGGAGCCCGTTGTGCCCCACCTTCCCCTACATCATGTAACTTCATACTTTTTTTGGAAAAATTTCTCCGTCTTCTGCAAAGGAGTACTTTTTGGCAAGCAATTGTCCATTCTCGATATCAACTAAGGCGTGAACCTTCTGAGTGCCTGGCAATGGCTTTGCTAAATTGAACCTACTGGTGAGTACCGTTTTTGTTTGGTCATAATCAGATTTTGGGCTAAATACAACCGTAGTCGCATCACGTCCAGAATTTTGAGTGGCCCATCGAAAAAACGAAAGAGGAGACAGAATAGCATGTTCTGGAGAGCGCTGCAAGCTCACCCGAGCTGCTTCTTTTTTGATGTTCCCCCCTACACCATCGCAGGCTCCCTTGCCATGCGCTGTTGCATGGAAGTGCTATTCTGCAGGTACACCAAAGTCTTTTACATGGTGAAGTAGAATACAAAAACTATATTTATTTTTATAATGCTGAGCTGCCCCGTCCGTGAAATAGATCACTTTTGACATTTGCCTGATACGCTGTTTTAGGATATCTAGAAGGAGCTTTTGAAATGTGTACACTGCTGCAGTATCATGTGTTAAGTTGTCGGAAATTATGATTATACTCTTATGAACTAGAATGTCGTTTTCTTTATAATAATATACTATGGGATAGACGGTTGCTTGGTCGTTGTTCCAATGAAAAGAAGGCGCAGAATCCTGAACAACGAATGCATAGTTTTCGGAAAAGTCCATGTGAACAAGAACCTCACCGTCTTTGAGAGTCTCTCTTTTATGGCGAAGAAAACGGGCCTGTTGTTTTGCAATGAACGCATGGGTCTTTAATTTCAATAACCTTTGACATAGGTCATCGACATATTTATCGACAGTAAACGATTCAGTTATTAGCATTGCTCTATCAGTTGTCTGCCATACGCTACATTCGATCTTTTCGATGTCGTAACTGTCGAGCAAGTCGCGCAAACCGTTAGCAAATGCATCAATACCAGGGCAATTTTTACATTGATTCAAGTGGCATTTTGCCGATGGTTCTGGACACAAAATGGATTGCAAACAGTCTTCGTATGTGTTCAGAGGAAATTCCGAATCTTTAGTTAACTTAGATAATTTGCAACTGTCAAGCATTAGTTTTACGTTTTCATGAATGACGCATACACACACTGTATGAGTGCCACTCGAGCCAGCTAATACGCATTGAACTGGCCGAAGCTCTGCGAATTTAGAAAAGCCAACTTTCACGTTAGGGTATTCTTCCTTGAACTGGCGATATAGTTCTTGGAGATTACACAACACCAATCTTTTTTGTATGTGTACGCGCTCATTACCACGCTTCACAGATTTGAAGTCTTGCTTGCCAGGCATAAGACGGCTATTTTCATCTCTTTCGTAAAAATCGATAACTAACGATTCAACTCCGGCAGATAACGTCCTCCCTCCCCGGGGATTAGGAGATGTGAAAATCCCGTGTTCAGCAACAAGCCTTTTTGCATTGCGGATCATGCGACGACTGGCTCCAAATTCTTCAGTGATTCTACGGTCGGTCCAGGACTTCGGTAGAAGGGTCAGGATTTGAATTTTTTGAGCATTCGTTGTAGATGGAAGTGAAAATTTGTCTTTAAGTTGGTTCAAAATTTCCTCCGCCCCGTTTGTATTTAGGCCAGTATCGAATGTTTCTTCTACTAGACGATGTAGTGATTCTCTTTTTTTCTTTTGATAACGCGCAAATTTCATTTTTTTGTTATTAATCGGTGACTGTCCACTCTCTACCAATATTTGATTCATCTATAATAAAAACCGATAATTAATTATCATGTCCAAGCTTAGCCAATTGCCTCTATGAGACTTATTTAGTGTTTTGAATCGTACGATATATTTAATTACATTTTCAATCCGCCGCTTCTGAACCTCAAAATGTAAAAGACTCGCATGAGATCCTTGAGAGGTAGAAGGTTCCTGGGAGGTAGAAGGTTCCGGGGAAGGAGATTCCTCAGAGGTGGAAGCTCCTTGAGACGACGAAACTTGATCTTTAGACGGCCTTGCTTCTTCGTTATTTTGAGAAATAACTTCATTTAGCTCTGATGATGTTGTTTCAGATCGTATAGGCATTTTGTCGAGTAGCCGTCTGCATACTGAGCAAATCTTTGATGATGGATCCAAATCTGGTAGCTTTTGACTTTGATTATTGGTAAGTCTCCGTAACCATTTGGTACTACATGGCGCGCTACTCCGATTTAATGGATTACAACACCGACTGAACTGTGCAGACATCTTTGTAATCGAACGAGAATGATTCTGTGACAACTCGTAATCACGCAGTGAATTTCGCGTCTACGAATGCTGTCAACATGACTTTTCCGAGCTCAAACAGATGCAAAATAAACAATTGAAGAGTGCGCGTGTACACGCAATACTCAGCAGATATCAGAGATGGCGCTATACTGACAATTTGATACTTCAGAGGTGGCACCAATAAATGACGTGTGAGTGTAATCACACCGATATATTAGGCCATTGCAACTTCGAAAGCAGTGGAACTATCAATACAACGAAAATTGTAACAAATAATAATTGAACAGCCATATACTCTCACACGTACCAATTACAAAACGTGTACAATAATATGGCGCGGCAACGTAAGCGGACGTACGAGTCGTTCATTTCGCCTTCGAACTAAAATTGTAGCTCCCAAACGAAACCGTGTCCCATTCCGAAACAAACGTGATTCGATGGGAAATTTTCCAAGCTTTCGAAAAAAAATACGAGAAAAATGCTAAAAATGACATAAGTGGATAGAAATGGAGTTTTGGCTTAGAAAATGATTTTTCAACATGTTCTCCGATAGGTACGGGCAAGATCATAACCTGAGGTGAAAGAGCGTGAATAATACTACAAATCACCACCCCATTACTTTTTTCCTTGGACATACCGTTTCCAAGATATTTGCCTTCAAAGACACCAAGGAGCGTCAGAAATCAAAAACTGGAACAGCTCGTACACCAAAGACAAAAGCAGCTACATATGTCTTATATACATAAAAGTTGCTGATTTTAAGGATACTAAAGCACATGCAAAAATGAAAAAAATCCGTGACATTGAGGTCTTTTTTTGGTCCGCTTCGCGTGGAATCCATCATATATAAAAAAATTTGTACTTTTTTCTTTATACTTGTTTTCTCTTAAATTAAATATCACAAACTTGAATCTAAATTTTATTTGGTTTCTTTCCATAACCTCATGTTTGCAGCCTCCCACACTCCCTGGTATGGTTTCTGGGTTGCTTGGAAACCTTCGATGTCACCAATTACATAGCGATCATTTCTAAATACTTTGAATATTTCGTATGATCCTTTGAACTGAGGAACTAGTTTGATGGATACCCCTAAGGTAGTATCAAAGTTTCTTATCATTACATAATTTCCTTCCTTGTAGTTATGAGCTGGTTTATGTTTCTTATCGTAGCATTCTTTGTTGTGTGCTTGATTTATTACATTTTTCGATTCTGCTTGTTCTCTTAGATCTATTAGATTCCTTTCCTTTTCTTGTACATTTGTTTCTGAATATTCCTTCACTCCGTCTGTCACTTTTCCTCTTTGTTCTACTCCAAATAAAAATTTACTCGCTATTTCTCCTGTCGCTTTACTAACTGTGTTGTTCAGAGAGAATTCGACGGTAGGTAGTTCCTTTTGCCATACTCTTTTATTTTCGTCACCTAACAATGTAGCTAACATCGGCACTATGACTCGGTTAACTTGTTCCTGACATAAACATTCTATTATCTCTTTGGTTTTTGTGGTTTTCGTTGCATATAATTTCGTAAATTTCGTAAAAGCGTCTATGACTACTAATATGTGTTTCTTTGAAGATTGACCGTAACTTAATGGACCTAGGTGATCAATGTGTACTGTATCAAAAGGTACATTGCTTTTAGGTATGCTGCGTAACAACCCTTGACACTTTCCTAACTTTGGGCAAAATGATATGCATTTCAAGCAATTTTTGATGTATTTTTGAACTTTCTGTTTTAGATTTGGGAACCAATAATTCTTTTGTATTGTCTCACAAACTTTGTCAACTCCTATGTGTCCCGGCTCGTCATGATATTTAACTAATATGTTAGTCTCCATTTCTTCGGGTACACAAAATAGTAATTTATCGCCCTTTTTCCGGTAAACGATCCCGTTTCGCATTTCGTAGAATTTATCTCCTTGCTCCGAAAGTTTTTCACGTAACGCTTGCATAAATGAACTCTGGTTTTGACACAACGCTAAGTTTCGTTCAAACGAATTGTCTTCGATTACCATAACGCTGTTTACGCGACTTAACCCGTCAACGTGAGTCATCTTTGTTCCTTCGCGATGCTCTACCGTATAGTCGTATGATTGTAGCTCCAAAACCCATCGTTCTATACGAGGATTTATATCGCGCTTTTTGAGAGCTTCTGATAACGAGTTACAGTCTGTCAAGATCTTCAATTTGATTCCTCTCAAATAAATTCTAAATCTTCTTAACGCGTGTATTATAGCTAACATCTCCAATTCGAAGCTATGATATTTACTCTCGGTGTAGGTAGTTCGCCTTGAGAAATAAAATACCGGATGCATTTTCCAGTCATTTTTGCGCTGCATAAAGATTGCTCCAAAACCTAATGAACTCGCATCGCAGTGAAGTTCGGTTTCACTGTGAGGGTTATATATCTCTAAAATCGGTGATTCGATCAGTTTCTTTTTCAGGGATTTGACCGCTAGCATTTCTCTCTCGCCGAATTGGAATTCGACATCTTTTTTCAGTAGATCATAAAATGGGGTTTAGCTATAATGGAAAAGTTCTCTATAAACTTTCTAAAATAGGAGCACAACCCTACAAAACTGCGTACCTCCTTTGCATTGGTAGGAATCGGAAATTCCTGTACAGCCCTCGTGCCTTCTTCGGTTGGGCTGATTCCGTCTGCAGATACGGTATACCCTAGATAGTTTATTTTAGTATAAAGGAACTTGCACTTGTCTAATCTTGAAACTAGCAGGTTATCTACTAATAATTTTATAACTTCTCTTAGGACCTTAAAATGATGTTCCACCGTCTGGGTTGCTATCAAGAAATCATCTAAGTAGGCGACAACATCACCTGACTCAATTAGTGTTTTCAGAACATCATAAATATATCTATGGAACTTTGAAGGTGCGACCATCAATCCGAATGGCAACTTAGTATACTCAAACTGACCTAACGGTGTCACAAAAGACGTATATTTAATAGAATCTTCCGTCATGTTCAAGTGGTGAAATTCATCCTTCAGATCAAGTAAACTAAAGTAAGCCTTACTGCAAGTACATCTAATTGGTCTTCAATCAATGGAGGAGGATAATTATCTCTGACCAGACATTTGTTCAGGGTACGATAGTCGACACACATTCGTGTTTCATTATTCTTTTTCTTGGTAAGTACTATATTCGAAGCGTACTCCGAATCGCTTGGCCTAATTATTCCCTTTTATAGTAGTCGATCGAGGATGTTGCGTAACTCTGTCTTTTCTGTAAATACTAAACGTCTAGGTGCGTAATGAAACGGTTCATGTTCTTTTAACACGAGTTTCACGTCTTTTTTCACTTTTGGTTCCTCTGGCCGTTCGCAATTAACGTATTCTTTCGCAAATAATTTTCTAAACTGAAGTTGCTTTTCTGCTGGTATTTCTTGGTTTATCTTATATTCTGCTTCCTCCTTATCTTTTTCTGAATCTACCTCTATGTGTAAGATTTCTAAAATCTGTTCATTTTCTTTAGGCGGCTTGCCTGCTTTCATTAACCGATACCCAAATTGTTGCAAAACATCTCGCCCTAGCACTACAGCGCTTTTCATCGTGTCGTATGGTGCTACGAGCAAAACGTTGTTCGCTATGGAATCTTCGCCTAGTGTTATCTTAAGATTAACTCTACCAATAATTCTTAACTTAGAGTCATTAATACCACTGTACACATCACTATCATCACTGACAGGCTCTATTGCACGTTCACGAATGAACTTCTCTTTCACGAAACTGATCGGGCTTCCTGTGTCGATGAGTGTGTCCAACCGTAGGCAGAACTGCTCGTTGTCCCACTCCATCTCGTACAGTACATTTCGACGGAAGTCATCTCCTGCGTTGCTTCCTTGATCGATGTGGTTGACCTGCTTTCCCTCCTTGGGTTTGATCTTCTTCGGACAGTCAGTGATCAAATGATGGGTTTCTCCGCAAGAATAACAGGATCCCCGTTCTCTTTTTGGTTTCTTACAGTCACGAGCGATATGGCCCGTTTCTCGAGAATTGTAACATTTTATGACCCCTCGGGTGGTAGCTCCTCCGGAACTACTCTCTGCGGTCTTCTCTTGCTTAAACGGGACTTTTGGTTCGCCCGGCGAGCCGGTTTTAGTTTCAGTCTCCGTCTTCTGGAAAAACTTAGGTCGTAACGTTACTTTCTCAAAAGCCTTCAACAATTCGCCCTGAGATTTGAACTGCTGAATTCGGGCTTGGTCCCTTAGAAATGTGTCCGATATTCCATCGACAATATAGTCCACTATTTCGTCGTCTGCAATAGGTACTCAATTCCCTAGAATAACTTTTGAATGACAATATTCGGCAAAGGTCTCACCTCTCCTCGACTGTCTTTCTTCGAATTGTTTTCTGAGAGCGACCCTGCTGGGCCTGTGGTCGAACATGTTTTTCATTACCTCCATAAGTTCTTCAAAACTCATGCCAGTATAGTCTGATCGGGAATGGAACCATTCCATTGCCTTCCCCGTCAGCCTGGTACTCACTAATACTTTGGTAACGTCTTCGTTCAAATGGTAAGTATCTTCAATCAGTCTAACCTGTTTCTGCCAACTGTCAAAAGTACCGCTAGTGCCGTCAAACGTGGCTAATAATTCTTTTATCTCACTCATCCGTAAACGTGAATCATTATTTGTTGGGTGGCCTACTTCTTGGCGCACCGGTGGTGGCGGTGGTGCCCCCATAGCCATGCCGCGAGTCAACTCCAACTCACGCCTAACTAGTTGCAATTCGCGTTGCGCTAGCTCTCTTTCTTTCTTGGCTATTTCCAACTCACTAGGAGTCGACCAGACCTCCGGGTCATGGATCTGGCCCAAACTTATAGGGATGTTTTCTTGTACCAAAATATGAAGTACCTGCTAAATAACTCTCCGGAATGGGCCTTTATTTTATCAATCTACCACAATATACAATACAAGTTGTAGTAAGCTGACCAATTCTAATAAGTCGCGCCTAATTTTTGACTACAGTATTACTCTGAAGTATAGTATAATTTGACTCGCTAGCTGTTGCCTAGACTGCTAGGCGACACGGAACTCTCTCTTGCCCGTGGATCGTGGAGAACAGAGGACGCCTGTTTTTGGGGCTCCTCAAAACGTATCTTTCTGAACCCAATCATGTGCACGTAATTTTCAAATAATTCGCTCACGCTCAGTTTTCCTCTGAAATACTACTACACCTCTTTGAATCTTGTCATCCGAGATCCGGCACTTGTTGTGAGGAATGAAGGAGCGGAGCTACGTCTTCGAATAAGTATCGCAATGCGCAATTTATAATATACTCCCGACCACGTGGTCAAGATTGTTTCGTCCTAATTCTGTACGATGTAATACTAGTTGAAGAATATTCTATCTGTAAATTTCATGTTGTCACATGTTTCGTCTCACTCGCCATTCGTGACAACATTATTTCTCGCTAAATAAATGTTATCACATTTATTATAGAGTGCTGTTTAGTCCTGTGTTATCCATTAAGCTTACGAATACTCATTGTATTACCCCATGATACTTGACGACATTTTTTACTGACCTACCAGACGTGTGGCAACAATTTTAAAACCTCATGTTCATGTCGTTCGAGTCAATTAATAATCATATGAGCAAACTATCATAAATTCTAAAAGAAAAACTATTGAAGCTACTTGTAGAATTTCCTGTCCTTTCTGAAATCTATTTTGAAATAATAAAATTTAAAGTTTCTTGTTCAACCGATATACCTTTCTTGAATTATTAATAACCATCCTACATGTTTGTGTTGTGAAGTAATGACTCTGTCTCCTCTTGAAAATAGAATCATCACAACTGGCGCCCGAACCGTGGACAAATAGGTTCAATAGATGTATTTTAAGTAATTGTTTAACTTATGTGTATTTTCTTTAACTAATGAGTGTAAAACATTCCCCAGTAAATACTAGATCCAGAGCCAAAGACTCACCTTCAGTACACCCGTATAGGCGACTGGAGGATAGTAAAAACAAAGACAAAAAATCTGCTAAGATGGAGGCAGAACAGGAACGTATCAGAGTAGAAAAGGCTAGGCTTGAAGCAGAAAAGACGGAGTTGGAAACACTGCTAGTTGAAGTAGAAAGACTGCGGGCTGAGAGACGACGGGCAGTCAACGAAGTAAATGACGTAGGAAATCAGGAGCAAGCTGATCTAGGTAGACAATTGGTGAGTGGACTGGTTAATAATCTGCAAAATTTAAATATAAAGGCTACAATGCCAAAATTCAGCGATACGGAAAAACACCACCCAAAGCAATTCTTAGAAGAACTAAATAGATATTTTAATTTAAAAAGGGTTGGTGGAGTTCAAAAATTATTGTGCTTAGAGAGTGCGTTAGATGGAACGTCGAAACTGTGGTACGACGTAGTAAAAGATAGAATTGATACATATGATGATTTCCAAACTGAATTTCTTAAGAAGTATTTTTCCATACCAGTACAAGTTAGACTAAAAACTATATGGTCATCGCGAAAATATAGAAATAGTGAAGGTACGATGCAAAACTTTTTCCTTAAACAATTGAAAGAAGCTAAATATTTTACCCCGAAACTAGATCAATATGAAATAAATTATAAAATCGTTGAACAATTACCTATTTATGTACTCAATGCGGTAACTGCCGTAGATTTTTCAAACACTGACAAGGTCATTGAAGCAATATCTCACTAAGATACAGTACAACACGTGCGAAATGTAGAAAAACATAGTAGAGGTCACCAATCCACTAATGTCAGAGAGCTGGCATATCAAACTCAATACAACAATGGGTATGGTAATAATAGACAAATTTCTAATAATCACCAGTATAATGCACCAACATGCTATCCAAATAACGGAGCGTTCACACTGCCGAATACCAGTATGCCCCCACCACCAATCCAGCATTATCAAAATAGTAATCCTCAAAACTACAGTAATAATCGACCTTTAAACTGGTAAGTAGCGTGATGAATCTCGGTCCAACATCATGCTACAATCCCTATGATTTTATTGAGGACCTATGCGAAGAAATTATAGACATTCACGATAATCCAAATGCAGTGGGAAGTAAGAACGTTCCTACATCACCACACATATCAATAACGGTAAACCACATGCCGGTAATAGCATTAATTGACACGGGAAGTCAGATTACGTGTATATCTCAACTTTTATATAATCAGCTATCCCGAAATAACAACTTGAATGAATTGCCAGTATCTAATGTTGTAGTTCTCCCTGCATTCACTAAAAAATCTATCTCAGTAAAACGACAAGTACTACTCGAGACGTTCATTGATAGGCAAAAGATAATCCATGCGTTTTAAGTGATTCCTGGGCTCTCCAAAGACATAATCCTTGGCAATGATTGGCTACATCACAAACAATCCATAATAGATTATGAGAGTAAAACCATAATGGTAAAGGGAACTCGGCTTTCCGAGGAGGTAGTGTCGTTCAGTCGTGACTCAACAGAGAAATTGAAATCCGTCCAAGTCGATAATTTAACGTACGTAAAAATAATAGGCTTAACAGAAACAGGAAATCAAAGTGAACATGTAGACCAGTCAGTAGTAGAACTTGATGACACTAATGATGATTCTTCTCGGTGTATCGAATCTGATGCGATTGTCAGTGAAGATAGTATAAACCAAAATGTTAATGATAAAAATGAGTTAAATGAAAATTCTGATGATTTACGTACAAATGCGTATACGAATAGTGAAAATATTATTAATGATAGTACAGTGAATGAAAATGATTTGAGTGAAAATTTTTATGGTTCGCGTAGAAATTTTCATGTAAATGATGATAACATTACAAATTATGATCAAGACATTAGTGATGAAAATAAGGGGAATGAAAATTGTGTTAACATAGATAGAAATGTGCATGAAAATTATGAAGATATTATTAGTATAGATGATGTGATAATTGAAAATGTTGAAATTGAATATGATATACCAAGAGGAAATCTTGAAAGTATACAGTCGACTGCGCATGCGCCAAATAATTGAATTTTATTGGTCAGTGAGATCGTCCCGCGTTGATATTTTAACCTACGAGGCATGGGTGCCAACTTGCAAGAAATGAAGCGAGAGGTGTCGAACTCTCGCGCGTAAAGCAGTCAATCGAGGTTATGTTGTTTTTTATTTTAATTTAATTTCTACTGTATCAAATTAACACGATTAAATAAACTGTTTCCACCTATCTGCTTTGGTTCTTCCAAGCACTCATCATTTACAATTAGACCTCTGGTTTTCAATTGCAATTGGAAAAAAAAAATCCTCTAAATAAACCTATACATTGAATCGAAACAAGCAATCAGCTGTTCGGAATAAATCTCGACGGCTCTTCCAGAACGTCAGGTTTCAATCTCAACAATAAAAGCTTTCCAAGCTTTTCCGAATCACTACCGCAATTTATTGAGATCCTAACCTCAGAAGTTCGTATCAATTACATCGGCGCCAAAAACAAAATTTTACAGCTGAAACTCGGGATGGCCAGCCTGCTTCAGCAGACGACAAAACTCGCGCATGCGCAGTCGACTGTATACTTTCAAGATTTCCTCTCGGTATGTGAAAATCGTGATATAAACGTTGAAGGTACTATAGATAAAAATATTGATGAGAAGCAGCTCAATTATAATGCGCACTTGACGAATAATGAGCTCGAAAATAATGGACCAATAAATGATAACAGTAGGGATAAGGTAGATGAATATAATAACGTGTTAGTAATAGACAACAATACTAGCAACAGTCAGGATGAATTTCAAGTCATTGCAGCCAGTGATGATCATACGGAGATTTCTGAAGTGAAAGATAGTTTACTGAATAAATTACCATGTCTGTATATTGATGGGCAGGACGAAAATTTCTTTGTCGAAGCACGAATGGTCGCGAGTAATCTAACGACGCTTTCCGAATCACAAAAGCAAGTAGTTTTCAATTTACTAATAAAATATCACAAAGTTTCTTCGAATAAAGCAGGATGTACAACAATTTATGAGCACAAAATTATACCATTAAAATCAAAACCAATAGTCAGGAAATCATACCCAATGCCGTTATCATTACGCCCACAAGTCGATGTGGAAATTGAGGAGATGTTACGGCAAGGAATAATAGAAAGATCAACCAGCCAATATTGTAATCCATTACGAATCGTAAAACAGAAAGACGGAAAAATCAGGATTTGCTTAGATGCTAGATACATCAATGAAGTAATAGAAGGCGATAACGAATCACCACCTTTGATTAGTGAGCTTCTGCAAAAATATGACGGTGTAAAATATATTTCAACAACAGACCTAACACAAGGGTACTGGCAAATACCACTTAGTCCAGAATCTAGACAATATACGGCATTCCTTCATGGATCGTCACTATATCATTTTCGCCGAGTTCCGTTCGGACTCAAGACCGCATCAAGCGCATTCATTAGGGCATTGAATTTAGCACTAGGGACGCAACATGCTGATTTTTTGACATGTTATATTGACGATTTGCTAATCACTTCAAGAACATTTGAAGAACACTTTAAACATATAGAAATAGTCTTCACTCGTCTCTTGCAATACAATTTTACACTACGATTGGATAAATCATTGTTTTATAGGCAATCAGTGCCATTTTTAGGATTCATTTTAACGCCGAATGGTGTGACACCAGATCCCAGTAAACTGAAAATTATTCAAGAATTTCCTACACCTCATAATAAAAAACAACTTCAGCAATTTTTAGGAATATGCGGATATTATAGACAATTCAGTATAAAACACTCAAATTACGTACACCCGTTCAGAAACCTTTTACAAGCCAACAAGGAATGGAAATGGACGTCGGAACATACAACCGCGTTCCACGATATCAAGCATAACTTTTTAGACTGCGTCACTTTACATCATTCTATCCCAGGCGAAACATTTAGAGTACAAACCGATGCCAGTGATCTAGGCATTAGTGGATTGTTGTATCAGTTCGATTCACAAGGTAACCACAGACTAATCAGTTTAGTAAGTCGGTGTTTAACAACGGCCGAAATAAGTTACACCACAACTGAAAAGGAGCTACTCGCCATAGTGTATGCAGCTATCAAATTTAGAACTTATCTTTTGGGGAATCACTTCGAAATTATTACAGACCACAAGGCGCTCACCTTTTTACACAACAGTAACTTTCACAATTCGAGATTAACTAGGTGGAGTATATTATTGCAAGAATATGATTTCACGATCAAGCACTGTACGGGAAAGGACAATATTGTAGCCGATTTTTTTAGTCGAAATCCACCCGGCAAAAATAGCGAAGTAGAGCCCAACAAACTAGTAATAAATAGTCTAGGAATAAATATCCAAACGCTACAGGAAGATGAACATAATAGTCCCATTGATACAATACAACTTATAACACTAGATCCATTGTTGATAGCGGAATTTAAAAGATTGAAGTATTTACAAAGTAAAGATCAGATACTCAGTAAAAAAATCGAAGAATGCAAAAACAACACCCCTAATGACTACTACACCCTCAAAGATGAGATATTGTTTCAACGAACCAAGTCAAACAAAAAATGGAGAATTGCTATACCAATAACGTTAACTTACCAATTAATTGAAACAGTACATGATAGAATAGGACACCCCGGAGTATATAAAACCAACAAATACCTGTCGCGTTACTACATTTGGAGAAACATGAACAAACAGGTAAAGAAGCAAGTAACTGCATGTGACCTATGTCAAAGGGTAAAATATCCACCATATAGTATGGAAGGAGAGTATCAAATGGTGAAGTCGAGTCAACCAAACGACCTGATCACGATAGATTTTTACGGGCCACTACCAACGTCAATCGGAGGTGTGCAATATATTCTAGTAATCTTGGACGCATTTACAAAGAACGTGAGTCTTTATCCCATGAAGAAGGCGAACACCCTAAATAGTTTGAAGAAAATCATAGACTGTCATATACCGAAATTTGGAAAACCTAACAGAATATTAAGCGATAATGGAACACAATTTACGGCATATGAATGGAAAAACAGACTTGAAAAAGAAGGTCTCAAAGTACAATATTCATCCATTAGACATCCCCAATCTAACCCAACCGAACGTGTTATGAGAGAGCTGGGGAGATTATTTAGAACATTATGCGCTAAAAAACACACCAAATGGGCAAAACATATTAAAGATATAGCAGAATATATGAACCTCACCACGCATTGTAGTACAGAATATATCCCTTACGAGCTTCAGTTTGGAAAGTCATCAAATGACAAGATTGAGGAACTAATCAAATTTCCAGTAGCACCTGAGGAAACTCACGTGGTAAAATTATATAAGGCAGAACAAAACCTGCAAAAGCACTTCCAAAATCGAATAAAAAGTCAACGCACAAAATCAGCACTGGAATTGGAAGAAAATGATTTAGTATTATTGAAAGTTCCACATCAATCCAGCTTATTGAACAAAGTAACGCACAAATTTTTTGAACTCTACCAAGGTTACGTTATAACTCAGTGGAAAGTTGTAAAATTGTATGGAATGAAGAAAAGATTTCAAGTTTCCACTTCCGTACTACAGATAATCTTTTTTAAATTGGATTTCGAATGCCTATTTACCCTAACCGGCATAGCCAATCGCGGCTAATCGTGAGTGAAATCAAAAATTGTAGACCAATACAGAGAATACCATATTCGATCAGACATTTAAAATTTCTTTTTTCATAAATTTATTTATTATAACCCTTCACCGGGTTATAACGTGTTCACACGGGCATTTTTTCGGAGTAATTTAATTTAAACCATTAATCTTTCGGTAAGTGTACTAATTGTTGACGTTGGGAACAAAAAATATGCGGTACAGTAATTTTTTTTCCGATACAAATATTGTGTTACGCGCTAGATTATTTAGTAATGAAATACTTACAATTCATGCTCGTCGAGACTTGGTGAACGACTGCCGCTCCGCAGACTCTTTCGTGCACTGATATATATACTAACTGGATACGAGTTCACTATGGTAGGCATCGGCCGGCGTTTGTACCCATTAGAAGCTTGAATTCGACTATCGCGACGCCTGGCAGTCAGCCACGGTACTACGTTGTTTACATTCACATAACCAAACAAGCGGTCCTCGATTTAATGCCAGATCAGTGCTAAGTTGCATCGAAAACGCGTATAACTCACTTTAAAGGATCGGTAGTGTAGTAGTGGATCGAAAAAGCGGAAACATAATAAGAACTGTGGTGAAAATTGAAAATGGGAAGATGTGCGTGCTGCAAGAAATTGACAACAGAAAAAGGAATAACATTTCACAGGTGAGTACTACAAAATGAATTCTTTGGCGGTTAGGGTCGAATAATAACTCTTGAAAACTTTGTTAGATTCCCAAGTGATGAAATTAACAGAAAAAAATGGCTCCAGAATATGGGCAGACCAGATTGGTTACCTGCAAAAACAGCAGTTCTTTGTTCTAACCATTTCACCAGCGATTGCTTTGAGCGCTGGTGGAATATGACATGGCTGCGCAAGGGTAGCGTGCCCACAATTTTTCCAGAACACACAATTGAGGCACATATAAATTCTGATGTAGGCCAGGCTTCTAATAAAAGTACGTATATTGCATACTTGTTCATTATCAGTTCACTTAGGTGTTCACAATATATTGATAAACGAATGTTTATCATTGTTTTCTTCATACGTCATTGATTACTTACTTTCAGTTACGTCTTTTTTTTTTCTTGAATTAATTAATTAATTACTGCGCAGGATTAAAAGTTAACATGTCAACACCTACGACAAGTTCTTCTCCATCTGTGTCAACGAGTCAAACAAGCTGTGCTAAGGAGTCAAGCTCTGTAGAAGCAATACTTCCTACACTGAGTATGCTTATTAAGTAGTCAATTCAATTTGGAAGAAGTAATATTTACAAGTTTCATTCAGAGAAATACGCGTATTTGTAATTTGTACATCCAGGTCCGGAAATATCAAAACCGAGTTGTTCTGTTTCAACTCCAAAATCTTCTACTTGTCGGAAGCAACTATCACCAAGGACATTACAGCGGCGAGAGCTGCTCAAACATGATCACCATTACGAAGACACTCCTCGAACAAGCCAAAAAAAATTCAACCTTATCAGGCAAAAATATGAATCGTCCCAAAAAAAGATTAAAGCTCTAAAGAGACAAGTCCATAATCTAAAGAATACTGTGTATTCCCTGAAAAAAGTGGTGAGTACCTTGGACCAGAAAAAACTCGTTTCAGAATCTGTTTCATACATACTATCCAGCTTCAGTAATACACCACTTACCATATTCACAAGAATGTTAAAAGATCACAAGACTGGCAAATTAACTCGAGAACAATACCCACCGCAACTGCGATGTTTTGCATTGACATTGCATTTCTACTCGCCGAAGGCATATGAATTTGTTAGAAAGGCTTTCGAATTGGCTTTACCACATCCGGATGTGATTCGAACTTGGTATGCCAGCGTTGATGCTGAGCCGGGTTTTGTAGAAGATTGTTTTCCTACGCTCAAATATAAGGTTGATAGGGCTGGTGAAAAGGGTGAGCAAATAACGTGTGCATTACTTATGGATGAAATAGGTATTAAAAAGGAAGCCAAAGAGGTCGAGATGGCAAGCAAAGGGGCCATGTAGATGTTGGGACAGGGACAAACATAGGAGATGATCTTCCTGAAGCAAAGGATAGCTTTGTTTTCATGGTTGTACCCCTGAATTCAAATTGGAAATTACCAATTGGTTATTTTTTAGTAAACGGCTTATCCGCTGAAACAAAGGCAAACATGGTGCGAGAATATCTCATTCGCTTAGAACAGGTCGGAATAAGAGTTTGTTCATTAACAATGGATGGCCTACCCGACCATTTTTCCATGTTGAAAAAACTTGGAGCAAATTTAGATAAAGACAGTGACAAATTTCAGCCATATTTTCTTCACCCATTTGCCACAGAACCGATAATTAATGTATTTTTTGATCCTTGCCATATGCTAAAAAACATACGAAATTGCTTTGCCGAGTATAAGGTTTTATAGATTATAAGAAAATAATAATGAAGGTTTTTTTAGCAGCACAGACTCTAAGCACCAGTGTAGCAGATTCAATAGAGTTCTGTTGGTCTGTCTTAAAGTTGCCACAATTTAAAGGGTGCGAAGCAACAGTTCGATTTATTCATTGTATCGACTGCATCTTTGATTTTCTGAATGTTAGAAATCCTTGGGGCAAAGGTTACAAGGCACCTTTGAGAAGCACTAATGAGCATGTATGGCACCCACGAATTATGGGTGAATTAAACTACTTAGCTAACATCAAACAACAAAATGGCTCATCAATATTTGCATCTAGGCGTAAAGCTGGATTCATTGGATTCTATACAGCTGTTTTATCAGCCATTAATGTTCATAAATTTTATGTAAAAGCTCCAGACTCCAAACTGACGTACTTGACCACGTACAAAATGAGCCAGGATCACCTAGAATTATTTTTTTGTGCTATCCGGGGCCGCAGTGGTTGTTGCCCAAATCCCACAGCGTCGCAATTTATTTCGGCTTTTAAGAGACTTTTGGTGCGGCATGATGTGCAAGTCTCAACTGGCAACATTCAGGCTATGGATAACACCAAAATTCTGAATGTTTCTTCAGCCAAAAAAAAAGTCAAAGTTGATAAATATGATGTACACGTTTATGATGAGATGGATAATCTGAGAGTTCAACAAAAATATAATCTGGATGAAACACCTTCTTCATTCTCTTCTACTTCTGATGTTCTCAATGAATTTCTTGAGTTCGCTTGGTCAATGCCAAGCAGCCTCAGTGAATTCTCAGAACAGACAGTAGGGTATATTGCAGGATTCGTTGCTCGTAAGTTACGTACAAAGATTAAGTGCCCAGAATGTTTGAGCGCCTGTGAATCGGTAGCTGCTCCCGATGATATCTTAAATCGTCATAACCGAATTGCCCTAATACTATCAAAGAGTAGAGGTAGTTTGACAATTCCGTCTCTAAGTATTATTACAATCTGTACCGTTGCAGAAAATTTTTTTCCTAGGGCATGCAACGCAAATATGGGCAAGCCCCCGGTCGAGTCTAACTTTCCAGCGGTCTTAGCTTCAGCTATATTTCACGATCTGCTTTTGTCAAAGTGTGATCTATTTCCTGAATTAGAAGGACATGTTACTGACATGTTTGTGGTAGAAGAATTTTCACACCATGTACATAAGCTGACTAAAACGATTCTTGCAACGTACATTGAGCTTCGTCTTTACGCATTGACAAAAAATCATGCCCTTTCTGTGACTGGCACAAATGTTCGCCATTTTCTGAGCCGGCAGATTGTTTGGGCTCATCAATAACTGACGGTGATCTCATTTGTTGCACTAGTGTTACCAAAAATGGTTATTTTAAGAATATACCTACTTTTGCCAAATATTAGTATAGATGTTTCTATAAGTCATACTAAGATAATTATTCATATGAAATCTGTAATAGTTTTTTATCAAATTTTTTATCAAACCATAATAGTATATTTATGCAATAATTAAGAAAGTACCTTGCGTACATTACCTACTTTGCCTACCTATTATTTGATACCTTCAATATCCAACAGATTGAACATCTGGAAGCATCGTACCACATGAGGGTTGTGGGACCGACGAACTACAGCAATACTGAGATGCTCCTGGGAAATGAGTAAACTGTTTTTAGTTTGGTAGTGCATGGAAAAAGATCTACATCTAATGTACTCAATTGTATATAAGTAATTAATTTCAGTTTCATCAGTTGCTATTCACTGTTGAAACAATAACCAATATCTTCTATAGCTCATAATTTTATTACATATTATCTTCAAATTCGTCAAATTGCATATATATTTTACACATCTGCTACTCGATTCCACATTTTTTAAGGACTTCATTTACAAACAGTAAGATATATACATATATACATCTAAACTTATGAGGATGAATGGCAATATTACAACATATACCATAATAAAATGCAACCTTTAAGTTTCTCCATAAACTGTATACCGTTTTATTATTTGCATTAATTCCGTACATGAACGATCAGTGGTTTCCTACTACTCTGCTCCATCCTTTTTGTTAAATACGCCGCGCCCTACGTAGTACCGTGGCTGACTGCCAGGCGTTCCAATGGGTACGCCATTATGGCGGCGAGCTCGTATCCAGTTAGTATATATATCAGTGCTTTCGTGGCATCAGCGCTTGCGCGCTACGTCACAGCGGCCGGGCGCAGTGGTTGCCACTCTTGCCGGTCCCATACACTTATCGCGTCGAGCGAAATCAACGCGAGAAAATGCAGATTCGATTTTGATCGCTCCGCGTCGTTGCATCTATATCCCTCAAAAGAACTTTATATTCGCTTTTCGACTAGCGATAAAATTTGGACGCATAGCCGTGTATGTTTGTTACGTGCAACACCGGTAGTTCAGTGAGTGAAAAAATGGATCGTACGTACTGTCAACGTCGAAGGGATGATAAGAAAAAAAAGCTGCATTTATCCGCCCGAAGAACGAGTCGTACATTGCATGGGTAAGTGTTTCCTATCGCTACATTATTTTTCATAAAAGCAATCAGAAATACAATTCCGATAATTCCTGACAATTCTTCTGAGGCTGTACTTCCAGTACGTGATACTCTTTTTTTACTGAAGTAAGCTGTCACGTGATCAAAATATCACGTTTGAGTTTGTGCAAAATATTGATAAGTTACAGCCCTGAAATGCGTTCAGATATTATGGTAGGGGAGAGCGGGGTAATGCCGGACGGCGGGTAATGCCGGACACAATTGTTCAGGTCCGCGTTGATAGTTAAAAATCGCAGATCACGTGTTACGTGCATCACGTGACATGGTGTGATGGCTGACTTTATAATATCGCCAGGGAAGGTTTCGTTCATCACATATCAGGTTTGATTGGTTTTTGTTTAATTTTGAGTGCATATATATCGATGTGTAGTGATCACATCGTGCCGGTAATATAATAACTGAATACCCTGACGTCAAGTACTATTCATACCCTTTGAAAAAACATGTAAGTAAAATCTATTTCTACTTGTCGAAAGCTCGACTATCAGATTATGTAAAAACCGTATCGTGGGGCAATTGCGGACACAATTGCTCTTGGTGTCCGGTGTTACTCCGCAATATTTCATTTCAGTTTATTTTCTAGTATAATATAGCTGCTCTGATTACAGATCAAAATGGTCCGTAAATATGTACGGAAAACTGTAAGAGCTACATGGGAACCTGCTACGCTAAATAAACATGAATGACAACATGAATCGCTGGACCTGTATTTTGTGTGAGGAATTGTTTGTACATCCCCCAAAGGAAGACTGGATCCAATGTTGTGCCTGCGAGAAATGGTGCCACGAGAGATGTGCAGGGAAAAATATCAAATCGCGTTCTTTTGAGTGTTTTATATGCAAAAATACCGATTAGAAAATATGTCCGACATTACCCCGTGGTGTGTCCGGCATTACCCGCCACTGTCCGGAATTACCCTTTTCCACATAAAAATTTCAATCATTAATACTACTTCAACCATTAACATTATTAATTTTTTGATTATAGTATTATATGAAATAAAGTATGTTGTTTAAAAATACATTTTTGTTTTTTTACGTAAAATTTTATTTTTGCGTAGGCGTTGGTAAATATGAAAGTGTCCGGCATCACCCCGCTCTCCCCTATAGGGTGTTTTATGCAATTTACAATTAATCAAACATTGAACCATTTCTATTACTCCGATTCTAATACGCTTTCCTCCGAACGTCCCTTGACGAATGAAATATCTATAATACTTTGTAACAGCGGGGGCTATGCAGCATTCTCATCCTTGTGTAAACTCTATTCTCGACCACTGTTGTTGAAAATTCATGAAAATAATTCAACATCGAATAGAATAGAATGGAACTTGCATATGGGACATTCGTTGTAAATCGAAACACTTATTTCTATCAACCGCTCGGATATTTTTTTTAGACTTAGCCAGTTTGCAATACTACTTGAAAAATGAACTATGAAGGTTATCCGATTTTTAAAGTCAACTATTTCGGAGATGCACTCTGATTACAATTGATCATATCATGAGAAGCATAGATTCCCCAAACTTGAATTTTTCAACGCAGTTTTAGGCATTATTCTATTCATGATACACGCTACATCTTTTGCTAACAATTATCACAAATGTTTTTTTTGGCCAATAAAATACCTATAGGCATTTGGTAAAATTTATTGAATCTTACGGAATATATCCAGAACCACTAATAAGAATTGCAGCGCGGTATTTCTCACAGTTCTGAAATAGAAAAAAATAAGGCGCTAAAACTGTATACATCCCAGAATTGTTGTATACATAAAAGTTATCTTTTTTATGAACTTTTGTCTGGGACAGAAGGTACTTCTTTTTCCCAACTCGAATGTAAAAATAGGCGATTTTGTCACTTGCTAAAAATGAACAAAACACGCTATTCCTCAATGGAGCGGGCAAAAACTGTTTTTGCCCACTAGTGGAGAAATGGTTCGCCATTTCCCAACGCGCACGTCATTTATTGAGTGTGTTTTGTTCATTTCCAGCAGGCGACAAAATCGCCTTATTTTACATTTTCATTGGGAAAAATAGTATGTGGAACGAGTGGGCAATGACGATTCTGAGTGAGTGTTCGGCTTCGTGCTCGTGCGGATAACTTCACACTCACTCAGAATCGTCATTTTTGCCCACTCGTTGCACAAGATACTATTTGTTGATCTCTCCAACGCCGATTTGAGCGAAGAAATAACGAAACAATTGGTTTCCTCTAACAAGTCACTTTTCATTTCGCTGTAAATTTTACACAATATTCATAGACATGTGCGAAATGTACGGGAAAATCGTCATCATCGGCATCGCTGTGGTTCACGAGTAAAGGTCATAATATCCGCGAAATCATAATCAACCAATTCGCGTGTAATAATGTATGACAGTGACTTTTTTCGCACCAATTCGATTATGAACGAAAAAATTCGTATTTTTTTACGGTATAACAGTAGACTCAATTTTTTTTTATCTATGTGGATAAATCATTTATAATTTCATAATTTTTACCCGTGAACTACGGCGATGCCGGTCGTGGCGATTTTTTTGCCTGTCCAGACACGTCCATGAATATTGTGTAAAATCTACGGCGATATCAAAAGCGCAATATTGTCCGCAAATAATTTATTTAATTATATTTTTAATGAAATCGGCTTTTGGGATACAAATGAAAAATTGAATCTTGTTTCGTTCAAAATTTCATCAAAAAAGATAACTTGTCTGTACAACAATTTAATTTTTTATCACTCACCTCTTTATGAGTCTATAGATATAGAGAAAAATTCAACTCCAAATTGTGTGAATAATAAATTTTCGAAAAAAATCACAGAATCTTAATTATCAGATATATGAATGAGAGTCAAATACAAAATTGACTGAGTTCATGGAGAATCCTTGGTACTGTACGGCTATTGAAATATAAACGTCTATGATTCTTTACGGTGTAACGTCCTGGCCTAGCCACTCCGTTCCCACGGCTCCTTATCACTCCCTGTATGCTTACCTCCGCACTTTTGCCTTCTCACCTTGGTCAGAACCAAGCATTCCTCATTATTATACTTCATTTACAAGTCAACTCTCCTACCTTCTAGACATCTTTTCTCTCCTTCCTAGTCCAAACTCTATCTCAATTTATAAATCTTATTAAATAAAATTCGAACTTTGAATATAAATCCACAATCATTTAGCATCCTTTACTATTCCAAACATCCTTTTATCACTTTAGTTACTATTTAGTGTAAAACGAGTCGAACCCTAAATACAAACCACGCCCTTGGAAAACCGCTCGGAATAAGTGAAAAATATCGACGTAACAACGGATTTTTAGCTTGTGTGGTGGTCGAGATATACATTTTAAAAAAATCAACATTTCAACAATCTGAACATTTTCGAATAGGACATTTTTTATACAATGCTGTAGAAGCTGTGGTTACATGATAATAATTGATTTTGGCTTTGAAACTTAAAAATTAAATTTTCGAAAAGTATAACGTAGTTGATTGAGGTGAAAAAATTCGTTACAATTGTCTTATTATTCATAATACATTCATTCTTTGCACGAGATTATAAAAAAATATTCTCGCTTGAAAATTAATCAACAAAAATGAAAAAATTCAAATAATCATTTCACTACGATGGACTTGGGATTGATATTGTAGAATTCATAATAGTATTTTAGATAATAAAACAAATGAAATCAATTATTGGAATCATGTTTCAAAAATTTGATTGGTACTTGAAATGTGAAGAAACTGTTCAACAAAACTTCTGATAATTTCTTCAATGTGATTTTATGAAAGGACGTTCCAAGGCGGAAAAATTGTTAACCCTCTTCTTCTTCCTCAATATTAGTAGTTTTTACTGGGATAGGGTTGAATTTGAAAAAAAATCACACTCTACAATAGATCGAGATAAGAATTTGAAACACATAATGCAAACTACTTTCAATAAACAATGGAAAACAATAGGTAGTGTTTGTGGCATCGATTTGGCGTGGAGAGCCTTACATGTATTCTTCTATAAAATAATTGATACAAATCCGAGCTATGTATCTCGGATAGTCGTCAATAAAATATGAGATGAAAGTTGAGCTCAATCAATTCTTTCCAATTTTCTTACATTCATCAAAGACAAAATGTGTAGATCGGGAATAAGTTTTTCATACGTAGTAGGTACAGTGGTAAAAAAAATTTGAGAATAATTTTATAGGATAGGGGTAGAATTGACATACAGCCCGACATGAAGACATTGATTAGAATTGAAGTCGTTCGTCAATGACTTCAGGCCGTAGCGAGCGTGTTCGATTGAGTCCACAACTCCTCATACCATACATTGTAATGAGAAGTCACAGGTGTCTGCTCCGAATTCGTTTTCTGGTTCAAACTAGACCTCACATTTTTTTTTCTCGGTTTTTTGTCCGTTATTCATAAATACATATCCTGAGTAACCGTAACATATTTTTTAGATTCTTTAGGGTTTATCCATTACTAATCGGCCCATCAATCCGCGACTTTGCAACATTTTCTACGAACGGTGTGGTACTAAGGAGGACCGGCCACGGTGGCGACTGTATATCATTGCAGAAATTATTTGAATCATAAATTGATCGCATTGCGGGATAATTATTAGTCAAAAATTATTAATTATAGAAGAAAAGTTGACTTATAATTACACTTTCTCATTTTCATTTTTATATCGTGAAAAAATTGAACCACCGGATTGTAAAACTCAACATAAAATTCTGCCGGCTATTCGATGCCTTTGACAGGTTGAAAATTATTCGTGCGCAGTTCAATTTTCAAACCCGCCTCCGTACACGGGAAATTTCATGGCGCATCTTTTTTGCCATTAAAATGTAATTTTCAACGACCAGTCTAATATACTTATATATATATATATTTTGTTTTGAGTATTACTCAGCTTGAACCAGCCATTCAATTTGCTTTCATTGATGGCGCGGGTGCATAGAACTCCAGGGTTTCGGCCGAAGCGACTCGCATCGTTTGAGCCAAGACTCGATCCTCTCGATTCGGTTCTTTCTTAGAATCATAAAAATTGCTGGTTTATTAATTTTAAGTGCTCCAAAAATTATTTCAAATTTTATAGTTTATGAAATCACATTACAGAAGAATATATGGAATTTTAAGTACTTCGAATTATATCTGTGAACCTTGGTAATAAATGAAAAAGTAACTCAAAATATTCTATGTGTTAACCGAAAAAATCTAACATTCAATTTTCTATGTCATTCAATGATTGTTAGTTCAATAAAAGTAATACTTTTCAAAAAAACTTTATAACATACTAATGAACATTTCATCCGCTGGAAGTTGTAGCTCGTGTTGAATTCCTTATAGATAGACCAAGCGGTTGAAAATTGTCTAACCACATTCCGGTGATCCTCGACGAAATATTTACCAATTTTTTTATGTAGATGAAGTTGTTTATTTGTAATAGTATGTCACCTGTATCATAGTTCAGTACACAAATTCTACAAATTTCCGGTTAAAATATTTTTAAATTTGCGTTTTAGTACCCTAGTGTAGGTACTACAAATACGCATTCAATTTTCATGAATTGGTGAACTCCGTTGTAATTGTATTATCTAGGGTTCATACATCTGGCTGTGTGCGGTATATTTAAACAGATATGTTTTAGCGCACTGTATGTTATCGTTGTGGTTTTATACTATTCTAAATTTTGTAAACTTCTCTCTGTTTATAGGCGACGAAATTGCCGAAAGACTGGGCAAGATGCTAAGACCGCAGTGGCATCAAACTCGGCGGCCACGGTCATTGGCAAACAAGACGAGCAGCGTCTTGCAGAGGCTAGTCAGCCTGAAGTTGGCTTCGGTCACTGTGAACCGGGCAGTTCGTAACATACCTCCCAACACGGCACATTCACTCCCGAATTATTACGGATATCGCGATCGGCAGATGACAGCGATGAAGAAGTGATTGTAGAGGGAATCACTTGCGAAAGTGAAATCCCAGAAGATGGACACACCGTACCACACAGCGAACACGTGTCTGAGTATGACCGTAATCCCAAACCAGATCACGCGCTTGAAAACGACTGCGAAGAACAGATAATTGGTACAGAGGCAGAACAACAGGCGGCAGATCAATGGATGTGGCCAGAAGAAGACAATCTGGATGATTTCACGCTCGTAACTTCTAGCAGCGGCCACGACACGTACCGTCATGAAAAGGCTAATATCGAAGGCCGCCGTATCGTGAATGTACAGCACCTGTTCTCTGATTTCTTTAATAAATTCGGTAATCACGCGCCTCGCTTCGATTGTCCGATGTCGGCCTTAAAAATCATAGGGTCGCGGGAAAAAGGATTGCGAACGCAAATCTTTTTTCAATGCCAAATGTGCCTGTACAAGGACAGTATATGGACTGAACCGTAGGATCTCGGATCCATGGATATTCATCGTAGCGCGGTGGCCGGGTGCATCACCAGCGGAATTGGGTATTCGCAAATGGAACAACTGTTCGCAGCGATTGATGTGCCAAACATTTCAGAAAATACATATCGAAGGTACGAAGACGAGATGACCCAAGACTTCATGAGTACCGCATCACAAGAGATGCAAGCTGCTGGAAAACTCGAAAGGGAATTAGCTATCACGCGCGGTGATATCGTCGATGGCATTCCACATATTCCCGTTGTAGCGGATGGTAGCTGGATGAAGAGATCGTACCGAACCGGGAAGTACGACTCTCTGTCTGGAGTTGGCGCGATCGTCGGTTACCACACGCAGAAGATCCTTTTCATCGGGGTACGCAACAAATTTTGCGCAACATGCGAACCGGCCGCACGCACGGAGAAGGAACCTTCCGAGCATTTTTGTTATAAAAATTGGGAGCGAAACCGCAGTTCGACCAGCATGGAAAGTGATGCTATCGTCGACGGATTTAGGCGTAGCATCGAGGAGCACGGACTTATGTACTCCACCTTAATCGCAGATGGAGACAGTAGCGTCTACAAGAAGATCTTGGACAGTAATCCGTACCCAAATATGCCTGTCAGAAAAGTCGAATGTACCAACCATTTGTTGCGTAATCTTGCTACGAAAATCAGAAAGGTCGCAAAAGGAAAAGGTCGTCTTGGAAAATTACGTCAAGTGATCGAAGGCAGCGTTCTCAGACTGCGAACTGCTGTGACGAAGGCTGTGCAATTCAGGTCGAAGGAAGAGGGCCCCACGAGTTTGAAAGCCCGCAAGCTTTCGGGCGATATTGTGAACGCGCCGAGCCACGTATTTGGCGAGCATAAAAAGTGCGCTGAAATCGGTTACTTTTGTGACGGATCATCGAAGGAAGGAGAAGAAAACATAGTTCCCGCGTTAAACGCTCTTGGACTCTATGATAAAATAAAGGAAGCCTTCGCTAGTCTAAGTTGTTACTCTGACAGCCTGATATTAGGCGTCAATAGCAACAGCGTAGAAAGATACAATTCCATCATTGCCAAATATATTGGTGGAAAACGTATCAATTACGGGTCCAGAGGTTCATACACCGGAAGATGCGCCGCAGCTGTCGTACAATTCAATACGAATAAATCCTTGAGCGTATTGAATGAAAACATCGGCAAGGAACCAACAACGACATTGACTAAAATGGAGGATCGACATATCAAGAGAAACGATCATAAAACAGCTAGCAGAAGTCAATCTGTCGAGAAGCGGAAGGATCAGGGAAACGACAACCCGATAGAGCAGAGGAGCAAAGTCCGACGTCCAAACACTGCTACTGCAGACTACGGGCGTAATTCTCAACGTCCGGATTTATCGGAGGATGAATTCGAGCAACAAACGCGGCATCATTACGATAGATTAGCTGAGTGGCAAGCCGACCGCAACGAAATCGAGCGTACTACGAGGCAACAAGGCAAAAGCAAACGTTGGATGTCGATACGCAAGAAAATCCTTACTGCATCGAATTTCGGACGCGTGTGTCGCATGCGTGCTGACACATCGTGTCAAAATACGGTTAAATCGTTGCTATACCCCACACCGTTGCGGCTTCCAGCAATCGAACACGGTCAGCAATGCGAAGAAAAAGCACGACGAGAATTAGAAATTGAGCGCAATATTCTAATAACGGAGTGTGGCTTATTCATCGACGAGGAACTACCGTACCCCGGCGCTTCGCCAGACGGTTTGATCGACGACGATGGGATTGTGGAAATCAAATGCCCATTTTCTGTGATCAATTTCACCCCGGAGGAGGCAATTGCTCAGAAGAGACGGAACGTGCATCGTATCTTTGACAGCCGAGGCGACAAAATGAACGAGAACTACGAATATCACTATCAAGTGCAAGGTCAGCTGCACGTGACCCGCAGGAAGTACTGCGTATTCGCTGTTTGGACACCACGAGGTATGAAAAGTATCGTCGTTCAAAAAAACGACGAGTTTTGGTCCCAGACAATTGAACCCTCCTTGACGAGATTCTATAAATGCTGTCTGGTACCTGAAATAGTTGATAGCCGTTATTTAAGAAATATGGATATCAGGGACCCGCAGTATATTTTAGACGCTCGTCAAGAAAAGCAAAGTAGAACCTCTAGAAAAGGGGATAAACTCCCTTAGTAAAAACTATGACTATCGGATAGGCCTTGCATCATGATCGCGATTGTAACCGAAATCGTACAGATCACTTTACGCGTCAGCTTCTCTTCGTGCGTGGTACGGATCATACAATATCGGCGTAGCGATATAGTAGTAGTATACGAAGAACGTATCATACCTTCCTAATTCATTCAAAAACATTCAATTGTTCGTTAGAATAAATGTACAAGCCACAATTACTCACGGGTGTCCGTAATCTCAGTTGAGAGCTCGGGTTACACCGTTCTGGCGGGCAGTAGTATGACAGGTAAAAACATTTAACGACGAATCTCCCGTGATGTCGATTGTGTTGTACATTTATTGTTTTGCAAGTAATTTTTGTAACCCACACTCGCACGAAGGAAGCGTCCTAAAATCAACCTATCTAGTACGTCAAAGAATTTTAGCACATTTCACGTATATTGAGATATGAATAATAATATCGCCTGTTTGTTTGCGATAGAATACATGTATGATATATGTTTACTGTTTAGTTTGACACGCATGCTGTAGAACGTATGGTCTCTCACCTTCTAAGCTATGCATGACATGTATTTAGTTGTGAAATATCTAAGATGAACATTACGTAGTTAGTTATGAAATATTTAAGATGAAAATTACTTTATGCATTTAATTACAAAGCCATCATACATTCCTGCGAGCATGCCACGATACGTAACAAGTGTTCCAGGACATCATTGCAATATTATTGATGGCATAGTGGAGATATAATGAAAAATTCGAAACTACCTTATGGTAACGTTCGACGATCCTGTCATACGACTGCCAGTCAGAACGACACCCGCTCTCGATTGGGATTACGCACTATGGAGATTCGGATTACTGTCAAACCGCGGCGGTTTGACGGTAATGATAAATAGAAATATATATGTAGCACCCAAAAGATATGCAAGGCCTACCGAATGATTATGAGACGTGTGCCGTATTGACTAATAATTGTATATGTGTTTCAATTTTTTCAGGTGTTTACCATTATTTGTGTTTAACCTTTTCAGGCGTTCAACATTAGGGGCCGTTCATAAATTATATACGTGCTTGGGGGTTTCGGGGGGAGATTCTATGAATTTTGCGTATAGCTTTTACTTTTGGCGTGGATCCGAGTTCAACAATGTGAGTTTCTTGTTCAGACTCATGTTGAGCGGCGTTTCAGCTCGATTGAGATCGATTTCAGAATTTATGAAAAATAAGCTTTAACCGCGGCAAAGTCGCAAAAAACTTAAAAAATGCTACGCGATGCAAAGAAATTTCGAAACGTCTCCAATTTGGGAAAATAACTTCAATCGATGAGACTAAAGACCACAAGGTCTTCTGTCGAGTTCCGAGCTTTGTCGATCTTCCGCAATACAGTTTCGGACATTCCACACATAATTCCTCGTAATTCACACTTGCAGGTTACCAGCTTATTGTTATTGTTCAAATTCACGAGCAAAACAAAGTGTACGTAAACATTTCATGATTATTTATATATTTTTCAACTTTCGGCCATGTTGATATAATATGCATTCTGGCTATAGAACTTTCCAGGTTTATGTCATTCGATGAAAAAATTCAGATAATTCGGCTGAGTGCTGCGCCTGCGAGTCACTACGGGAGCTTAGCATCTTATTCCTTTTGAAATCGATCTTTCGGGAAAATCTAATGAAACTATTCAATCTTGTTGATCTCTCCACGGAACTATAGAACTCATGATATTCCTGAGTCGAGAGTCAAGCGATCACTTCGGGCTGAGATGTTACGCGACGTGAGCATCTCATGTTCTCAAAAATCGTTTTTGGACCAAAATTCTACAGAACTATCGTTAGAACTCATTGAAGACCATAGAACTCTTGTGATATATCTGATTTGAAGGTCCAGCGATTAAATTTCGCTGAGATGCTATGAGATGCCCCGCGAAGTTAGCATCTCATTTTCTCAAAAATTGTTTTTGGGCTAAAATTCAACAGAACTATCATTAAAATTCATCGTAGACTATAGAACTCTTCTGATATCTCTCATTTGAAGGTCTCGTGATCATATTCCCCTGAGATGCTGTGAGATTCTTCGCGAAGTTGGCATCTCATTTTTTCAAAATTCGTTTTTTAAGGGAAATTCAGCGGAACTATTGTTGAAACCTATCAGGAACTATAGAACTATTCGGTATGCTACAGGAACAGCAGTTTTTTTTTTAGATGCTCACACTTGATATGCTAGATTCACACACGTGAATCATAGCCTGACAAATTATGAAACACCACCGGAATCGTGTGTTTCTTTTTGAAATTCAAGTTACACCGATTATGGGCGGCACCGCGATATTTACCCGTGAAATGGCAGTGATCATGACATTCTTGTCCTCCCGATAAAAATCGCTTCTCGCAGATGTGGCAATTTTTTGTGCGCGTATGACGGTCGCGTTGTGTCTGATTCAGAGATTCCATTGGAATTATATTTTTTATGTGCGACTTTATTTTAATGGATAATTCGCGAAACTGCTCGATAAACCATTCAACACAATCGGGCCCGCGGGAATCGCTGTTGTCTAGAGTACTGATTGACTGTTTCGTGAGTTGTCCAAATCGCAGGTATCAGAATCAACCTCGTTGGGTGTACATAATAGGTGACACTGTGCACAGCCGGTTTTAATACACACTCAAGATCCGCGTAAACGACGAATGGCACAGTTCCCTTATTCTGAAAATTGGGAAATTCCAAAAAAATTTTCTCCCGAAATTCCATTCGGATGCTATTCATTCGAATGCAATCTTGCCTGTGACTTTAATACACGCTGTGTATGCTGAAATGACACAAGCATCTATCGCGCAAAAATTGTTCGCCGTTGTGGTTTGATAATTGCCTGCTAACCAGCCGTGAAAGATTTTTGATCCAAGCAAAGTGAAATCTGGCTTTGAAATTATTTAAGTCAACATTATCATCATTGTGATCATTACCATCGCAGTCTATTCCAGAGTTAAACTCAACCATAAGTAGGTGAATTGTCTTTTCGATGGGATTTGTTGAATTTTTACTAAGATAAAGAGGGGTGATAATGCTCTGTTTTGATTCCACAGTTGAGAAAGTTTCGTCTTCAATTCCATATACATTAATTTTCGGATTATTCGCTTTTTCAAGTTTTTCTACACTACACAGGGTTGCGGGGAATTTGATGCCTGTGCAATCTAGCTCTGACCCGGGGGAAATTTTTTTTTATATAATTATACAGGGTGATTCAGGTTGGGCGCACCACCTTACGTGGGTGTATTCCTCCTGAGGATCTAAGACTGAATTTCCTTAACCAAAATTTCGAGGGACTAACGGTTTCGGAGCTACGGAAGATCTTAGTTGACCAATCACAGGGCTTATGAGTGACAAAGACAGGGTCGGTTCAAGAGTGTAAGTCGAGCAGTGCCCGCGGCGCTTTGATTTTTATTGTACGACGTTTCAGTTCGATTTCTAGATGAGTATGACAGCGTCGCCTGCTGGAGATGTCTTCGTACGGCATTCACCTCCGTTCTCGTCGTCCTGATCCTCTGATTCATAGTTTCAGTCGTCCAGGTCCTCCACTCCGTAGTTTCAGTTAACCAGGTCCTCCGCCCCGTAGTTCTCGTAGTCCAATTCCTCTGCTCCGTAGTTCTCGTAGTCCAGGTCCTCCGCACCGTAGTTTGAGTCGTCCAGGTCCTGCGCTCCGTAGTTTCAGTCGTCCAGGTCCTCCGCTTCGTAGTTTCAGTCGTCCAGGTCCTGCGCTCCGTAGTTCCAGTCGTCCAGGTCCTCCGGTCCGTAGTATTCGTAGTCCGGGCTCTCCGCACCGTAGTTTGAGTCGTCCAGGTCCTGCGCTCCGTAGTTCCAGTCGTCCAGGTCCTCCGGTCCGTAGTATTCGTAGTCCGGGCTCTCCGCACCGTAGTTTGAGTCGTCCAGGTCCTGCGCTCCGTAGTTTCAGTCGTCCAGGTCCTCCGGTCCGTAGTATTCGTCGTCCGGGCTCTCCGCACCGTAGTTTGAGTCGTCCAGGTCCTGCTCTCCGTAGTTTCAGCCGTCCATGTCCTGCGACTACGAGAACTCCGAAGCACAGGACCTGGGGACAGCTGAAACTACGGAGAGCAGAACCTGGACGACTCAAACTAGAGTGCAAAAGACCTACACTACGAAAACTACGGAGCGGAGGACCTGGACTACGAGAACTACGGAGCGGAGGACCTGGACTACGAGAACTACGGAGCGGAGGACCTGGACCACGAGAACTACGGAGCGGAGGACTTGGACCACGAAAACTACGGAGCGGAAGACCTGGCCGACTGAAACTACGGAGTGGAGGACCTGGACGACTGAAACTATGAATCAGAGGATCAGGACGACAAGAACGGAGGTGAATGCCGTACGAAGACATCTCCAGGAGGCGACGCTATCATATTCATCTAGAAATCGAACTGGAACGTCGTACAATAAAAGTCAAAGCGCCGCCAGTATGCCGATGGTGCGCGAATTTCCAGTTACCCTGTATATAATTTTATACAATTATACGAAATTATACAGAATTATCTAAAGTTTTATAAAATATCTGTTGCAGGTTTTTTACTCTTATATATTTGGTATTTTTATAGGGATAGCCACTCGTTGCACTGAAAATTCCTAGGGTGATTTTGGCACGCAGAGTTCCATCGACCGCGCGCCAGGATCACCCTAGGGAGTTTTCAGCGCAACGAGTGGTTATCCCCCTAACAATACCAAATATTCACCGTCTGGGTGGATGGACCATTCGGTTTCACCAGATTCTCACGGTATAAATATATAAAAGATTTAAAAAATGCTCAAAGAAAAATTATACATAATTATACCATAAATCATTATGTATAATTATGTATGAATTTTATGAAAATTATGTATAATTTTATATAATTATATATAATTATATATGGCCAAAACTCATACATAATTTTATATAATGATTTATATATAATTTTTTTTTCCCGGGGAGATATATCGTTGATAGCTGTGTGTTCCGGTTATCCTGACGCCTGTGGGGTGGAGAGCTGCGGTGACGGACCACAACAAACATTGATCATCACTGTTCTGCATGTTGACCACTGCCTTCTTTTGTCGATGTCCTCAGGTAGTTGTGTGAATGCCGAGAGTCCACCGCAAAGAGGCACGTATCGATCGATGCAGATCACCGCATTAATGATCTCGATCATGCTACAACCAGAATCTCGTTGTTCAAAATCCTCCACCATGGTTAGCAGAGGATTCGTTACATTATCGTTGAACCAGGCTTCCAGATCTGTTGATAGAAGAATCGTGGCGTTGCGTGTATTGAAGTTCTTCACTTCCAGACTGATCTCATCGTTTTTGACGTTCTCAAATCTACACGAAACGCCCACATTCAACCTAATACCACCCACTTCGCGTAGCACATTTTTCAAGCGTTCCATAGTTATCACCCCAGCGTCAGTCAAAAATCTCGCCAAATTCTTGTGTTGGAGATTTGTCACGGCTCCGGTGCGTATACGACACTTGAAGGCACTCCCTATATCATCCCATCGAACACGATTATGAATATCATCGCCAATATTACGACCAACAATACTCGCATGGGGTCGTTCAAATTTCACCACCCACGATTGAAGGAGTGAAATTATATGTTGTTGTTGTTGTTTTTTGCTCACACGCAGTTTTGGTTGTGTCAAAATGCCGTTCAAGAATCGAACATTTTCAATTGCGATATCACGCCAGTGAATAAAAATATCTTCATTTGATTGTTCTAAGGGTAGTGTACACAGCAACTTGTATGCATCTCCCATCATCTCAACGAGATTCATATACCAGACGTTGTCCATTTTTTTTTCAATGAATTTTACAGCTCTGCATTCAAACTCACACCATACGAATGTTCACACCCGCCGAGGGCTTTGGGGTTTTATATGTGCACGCCTACCCCCACCCTCTACCATTCAAATACCATGAAAATTCAAACATTTCCAACCATAGTTCAGAGGTTTCGTACCTGGGGGTTTGGGCCTTTTCGCACCATTATGCGGGAAAAATATTATCGAAGTTTGCCATTGGGCAGCCCCACCAATATTGGGTGTGTACTTCGGGTTTTTAGTTGGATATAAAAGTGCGAGTTTGCATAGAGTCTCACACATTCTGCAATCTGTCAGAGCAAGAAAGCCGGGGAACAATCAAGCCATCGATTTAAGAATAGGAAGTACAAGAATAGGAAGTGCAGTATCTTGGATATAGTTAATCAGGTTAGGACTTGGTAATTAAAGACAAACACGCAATTAATTAATCGTGATGATTCATTGGGTATTGCTTATAAATGTTCTCGCTCTTATGTGCGAATCAGTACTGCCTCGTATTTGAGTAGACGCATGATACGGACCTTCGTACTACAAGCTAAATAGCGCTTATGTGTGTATGTCGATATACACACAATATCGTCGCAAACGCGATACCTACAATTACAGCAGGAAGTAAGTATCGTTATTCTTCGATATCATAGTTTTCATGATGAATATACTTTTGTAATTAATATTTCATATTGCAGGCAAGCACAACGATATGTATAACTTTGATGACGAGTGTTGGCAGGGGTGGGACGACGACGGGTGGGATGTTGGGTATGAGAGCGCGTATGAGGAGTTGTATGGGGAGCAGGTGGAGGTGGAGGAGGAGGAGGTGGAGGAGGTGGAGGAGGTGTAGGAGGTGTAGGAGGTGGAGACGGAAACGTAGGTGTTGCAAGAAGACCCTCTGTTGCGGGAAGGTTCGTGGTGGCGACATGCCGAGGAGGGTGAGGAGTCCGACAATGAGTGGGACCTCGCCGACGCCAGGCAGGCGTACGAAGAACGACAGCGCTGGCCCGGCGGGGTCCCTGAGGAGGTGGCGAGGTGGTGGGAGGATTTTGGGTACATCACCAACCCTGAGTGACACCTCGACTCGTCACCCGGTAAGTTAATATCATTTTCATCACATACTGTTCGATTATTGTAATACCTGTATGTTTCAGATAGGCATGGAATGGTCGCTACCACCGCGTTGTAAATATAGTTCAAGTTTCAATTAAATATATACAGTTTGTAGTTAGTTTTAAGAACATTGTTACTTCAGACTAGGTTAGACTTAAGAAATAGCAAATAAGGAAATTGTTACTTTAGAATAGGTTAGACATAAGAAATATTGAATAAAACAAAACATGTATTATCAGATGATTCGCGTCATTGCTCACAACACCCTGTCACTCTTCAAGCATTTTAACTAGTATAATTCGTATAAGCTAAGCATTCGATTCGATTGTCGGTAAGGAAAAAAAAAGATCGGTAATCATTACCATGATCCGAAAGCGAATCGCTGGTGGTTCCATCGCGCGACGAAAAATTGCAACCATCCGATTGTCGGTAACAGAAGATTAAAAAAAAAAAAGAGATCGGTAATCGTTACCATGATCCGAAAGCGAATCGGTAGTGGCGTCATCGCGCGACGGAAAATTGCAACCATCCGATTGTCGGTAACGGAAGATCAGTAGTCCATGATTCAGAATCGTTACCATCAGACTACCGAAAATCGACAAGCCATGATTCACGTTACCATAATTCGAAATGACGCCATCGCACGACGGAAAATTGCAGCCATCAGATTGTCGGTAACAGAAGATCGACGATCCGTAATCGTTACCATCAGACTATCGGTATCAAAAGATCGGCAATCCTTACCATGATACAAAATGCTAATCGGTAGTGGCGCAATCGCATGACAGAAAATCGAAACCATCAGATTGTCGGTAACTAAATCGTTACCATGATCCGAAATCGTTACCATCGCGGCAGGTAACTCACCATCACAGTCGATACGTTACCGACTGCAGAGTAGCTGCAGTCACAGTCAAAATGAATAAACTGAAAATAAATCACTATTTTTTTAAATACTCGCAATTACTTTGATATCCTCAATTGTAATTAATGAAACAATCAGACGTTTAGTTGAAAATTTAGAATCCTCCGGACGATAACTGCAAGTAGAATTACTGGAATAGAGTTTCATGTGTCACGTCTACCATCAATTTTGATGTACCCGATTCATAGATCATTCATGCATTGTGAAATATTGGTGTCAAGGTTGTTTATAGATACGCAAGAATTTAGATTTAAGAAATATTCTTAGTCGACAACAAATTGTGTGAAATTTGGGGCCCCGAAATTTGCACCCATATTTTGTATCAGCACGGTTCTGACGAGTCCCGTTCGAAAACTCAACGCGTAGCAGCGCTGCGAACATTCGAAAAAATGGCCGAACCCCCTTCAACAGCCTTAAGGCCCTCGGCCACCTCCACCTAGCCTGCTCCGTTGCCTTGGGGAGATCTACGTGCTGGACCCGGAAGCGTTAACCTTCGGCTATCCGCCGTGTGTGCTGAGTGGGTGAGCGTAAGTGTATGTGGTACGAGTGTACGACTGTCGCCAACGGCACTCCGCCTAGTTGTGTAAGCGCGTCAGCTGAGCCGGCAGAGTGCGAGTGTGCCTTCGTCCCCCCTGCCGTCCCGTCCCGCGGCAGAGCCGACAAGCTGTAGCTCGACGTACAGCTGAGCCATACTACTCGGCTCGCCAAATATTTGTCACTACATTGACGTCTTGTATACGACCCGTCGTGATGACTACCCTGTCTATCGTCCTCCGCCGCTCTACCGGCCGTGAGTTCGATCCCGACGCGCGTCAGCAATTATTTTATTTACTATTTTGTTTCTTTTATTTATCCTAATCTCTTTTGTTATTTTTCTTATTTTGTTTCAAGTTATCATTACTTTTTTTTTGTTATTTTCTTCATTGGTTCTACTACTACCGTTCCGGTCTTATTGCAAATATATTTATTATTTTATTATCAAGCAACTGCCATATTGGAGTGTGTCATTTCGCCGCCCCCATGTTACCCTCTCCTACTAAATAGCCGGTTACACCTGCTGAGTCTAGCGTCTGATTGTGGTTACTTGGAGTTTCTATTTCTTGTTCTGTACCGTTTAGCTTACCTTGGCACATTCGTGTGCCTGGCGCCCAACAACCCCTCTCTTTCTCGGACTATTTCTAGGATATCTTTTGGGGGTGGATCACGTTGGTGCTTTTTGTGCGAGATTTATTTTTCTTATTCGCTTCCCCGGGGTAGGAGAATTGCTCGTTACAATATATATGACATCTACTCTTAATTGCACATAATAGGGCATACGTTCGGCTATCTTCGGATGTGTCGCTCATCCACGAAAACGCACGGTATATACAGGGTGAATTCCTAACGTCCGTCTGCTAAAAGTCGTGTGAAGTGGCCGAAAGTCGAAATCGGCAATTGTTATAGTGGTTACAGAGTCCTTGATTGGCTGTCTAGCAACAAACAATTGCCGATTTCGACTCTCTTCCACCCCAACACGACTCTTAGCAGACGGACGTTAGGAATTCACCCTGTATAGTAAGCATTCGCATCATGATTATGCAAACGTATTATCTAATTGTAGTACAATTCCTTCACTAACAAACTAATGACAATAGAACAAATTTTCGCGTCTTGTTATTGTAGATTTTTTAATTTTGCTAGGCAGATTTCAGTCTAGATACAATTATCACGTAGATAGTAGCGTGATCGTGAATACAAGAATCGAGTATGAAAAAATTACGTTATTTCCACATTTGTGATTTTTTAAAATCTACGGTCTACGGTGCTATGAATAAGTCGAAGGCGTATTGACGAGATTTAATTATTCCAGAGTGGTCCGCATGGATCTACAATTTGGTGGTATCCAGTTACAGGCATCCATTCAGGTCTTAGAAATCTGTGATCTCATTTTATGAACCCCCGTTGTGAACACGCTGGACCACCGCATAAAACGAATAGGCTGAACGGAGAATCTGGAACATTTTGAATGGCAAATCACAAGAACAGACAATATCGATTTCTTTCAACCGGTGATACGATCTGTAGATGAAAGAAATATAATAGACCCATACAAGAAGGGAAAAACGAGTGATTTTGTGTAATAATATATAAAAAAATCCGCTAAACTTCATGACAAATCGCCATAAAGGCAAAAGAAAGGCAGAAAAAAAAGAAAATCGATAAAATGACTTGACCTCTGCCTCTTTCTTACTGATTCTAAATTTTAAAGAGCATTATGAAATACACAATTCTGTGCAGTGTCATAATTATAGACGGCGAGCCAGCGACATATTTCACTAAGTCACTTCATATAGCTCAAATTCTGGTTTATACCCGCGAAGAGGTCCCCCCCATTATGAGACCGTATATGCCAAACCGCTCAGCCGCTGCGTTCTCTCACCTGAGTCAGGTGAAGAAATAGGGTTTTCAAGACATAGTATATAGATCAATTTATTTATATAATCCATCATTGATGTTCCAAGATTATGAAATGAAAATTGACAGACCGCTATCTCCTTGTTAAACTATTGGCAGAGCTCATCATGGGTGTTTAAAAATGAAGTTTTTTAAAGTCATAGTATATCGACTGGCGTTTTTTTTTATAATTAAGTGTATTATTTATCCATAATATTCGTAAAAATGCCAGATCACAATTATGTTGTCATCATGTCTAAAAAAGCCTTCGAAGTTCAGTAATTTGCGTGCAACATGTAGGCTTCCGCGGGTAACTGAGGGGTGCGAGGAAACAGTGATGTAGGGGCTGGGCTTTGTGGAGGGGGTACGGACCGTTGAAAAGGATCATAATACTTTCCTTGTTCGGATCGTTGGACTCCAAATCAATCGATGCGCTCGCAGCATTTTTACGTTTTTATTTATTACTTATAGTACAACCAAATTAACAAAAACGGGAAAAAAAACATTATTGAGTATCCATTTGTATATGATGCCGAAGGAGTACGGAATAATAATTACAAGCCAATCATTATTATGTGAAATATGAATCCTTTAATTATGTAAGGATCACCGTTTGGTTTTTCATACATATAAAGATAATAAAATATTTATTTATATTTTAATTTTTTAACAATTTTTTTTTTTAATTCACAAAAATATAAATTCTTTGATTAGGTAAGGTGCACCGTTTGGTTTTCTATACATATGAAGATAATACGAATTTTATTCATATTTTTCGTCTTTAGAGGTGTAATTTTCTTTTTATGTTTCAATCACAGTTCTTGATCTTCGTTATCAGTAACGTCATCACTGCTATCCACATCAGAGGTTTCAGATACTTCATCTGTGACATAAAAATTTGAATTACATTTAATTTCAATCGATATAATTATCACAGAAGTCTTTAGGGATTTACTTGAAATGGTTCCTCCTTCACTGGATTTCTGTGGTTGGATCATAACATCAGAAGTAAATGCTGGGAATTGTTCTCCTGTGAACCATATGAACTCATACTTTCCGTTTTTTTCAACCCACCCACTTTCGTGGGGTTCCAAATTCGAAATTTTCAAGTGACAATTCCCCAGATGTTGGTAATGTATCTAGCTCTTAGAAAGTGTTGATAGAGCTCGTCTTGACATAGTGGCAAATTACAAGAATCAAAATTTTTTAATTTCTTTTGAAATTTTTCTTCATCTCCTGATGGTTTGTACGTCGATGAAAATAGGTGAAATCTTGCCTCGTTTACTTTGTGTATTTTTTTTATGCCATATATTTCGCAAGTAAACTTCTCTATGATGCGAAAAACATCATTCCCTGGTTCAGTTGAGCTGACATTACCAAGAGCCTCGAACGCTTCTTGATATTCAGCCGAATTTTGTAGGATTTGGAAAGGCTTTGCTCTTCCTTTTCTATAAAAGCAGGGGTTATAATCGCAACCCGTAAAAGCATGAAAACCTGGTAATGCCTCAGATAATTGTTTGCCCAGGGAATCATATAATTCAATAACATGAATATATCTCGAAGAGTTGCCACTGCCGGCTTCCATCCAAATGTTCAAAGTCGTGTTGAGGTTCTCCATGTTTCCCAGCATTATAATAAGAATATCCGTCCCAGTACACTTTATTAAAACGTTTGAAGGAACATTTATGCGTGATGCATGAAAGACAATTTTGGTATCGGCTTCTTCCTGACTGTTACATTCCAGTTCTTCTTCGACAACTCGAATGACTTTATCTCCACTCAAATGATAACGATAACAGCTTTCGTGATTCAGATATATAGTTTTCTGACCAATAAACGGAGCCATTTCATCCGACCTCCAATGATCGCTAAAAAAATCGACGAGTGCTTCTTTGAACATGCTGTTCCTCAGTTCTTTTACAAAATCAGCAGGCCTCACCTGATCCAGGCCGCTGATTCTATAATGGTTACTCTTAAATCCGTCTCTTAACAAACGTTCGCTATCTTTGATTGATGGTGAAAAATATCTATCAAAAATTATATCGATTCTGGGTGCAGTAAATTTCGTTGCAATTTAAAGAAATTTTTTTGATATGGATCCAAATGTCTTTGGAACATCTCTCATCAAATGTAACAGAAAGAAGCCATCCAGAATAACAATATCGAAGCGTGGTGGTGACGCATTTTCTGCTTTCTCTTCCAAAATTTTCATAAGAACAGATTTTGGAGTTTTACAGATTTTCCCGTCTACGTGACACATAGACATAGCGACTGGAGTTACAGGAAACGTCATAACTTGCGCAATGTCTACACCGTGTTTCATTGAAATGCCTAGCATTCTTCCGAATAGATCTCTCTGCATTCTTACCTCCTGCACTTTACCATTGATTGTAATTTTTTTTTTTCAGAATCCGAACAAAAATTGAGTATAGCATTTCTTTTAATAGCTTTTTCAAATCTCTGTGGGTCTTCTGAACACTCAGAAATAAACGTTTCACGTACGCAATTCCCGTTTTTTTCCAAATCCAACAGGAAATCGGCAGTAGAATCCTTTGCAGCTCTCCCTGTGGCAATATTAAACAGAAGCTCTTTGTTTAGGGTTCTGTCGAATGGGTTCATATTATTTTTAACTGTGGTGATGAACGTATCCACGCACGCTACATGTTTCCTCATTTTATTAGCCTCTAAGTCTGATGTAACGTCTTGAGTCTTTTTCAAATTTGTTTCCTGCAATACATGAGATATTATTGTTGACCGGATAGCATGACTTTTTGCCCAACGTTGACGTGCCGAAATGGAATTTGTAAAGTGTGAGACTCTAGTCAGTCTTCTAGCTGCATCGGCATTAATTGTTTGTTCGAGTGTAAGATCTATGGGCTGTCTCGAGAAAGGTTTTTCAGTTTTTTTAACTCCAAAAGAGCCTTTCTTGAATTCTTGGATCAATCCGGGATGTGTATTTTCTACATTTTGCAAGTTGTCATGGTATTTTACTAGCCAACGTGCGTAATTTGGCTGATTTAATATGAAAAATAAATTAGAAATCTTGGGCAAAATGTATTTGTACAATATAAAATCTGCTGTGCGTATGCTTCTGGATAACATTTGATAGTAGTTAATGAGATTTGTGTAACGTAGGTAAAATTAAGCTGTCTTACCAAATTTGCCTGTGGTCGTTTTTTCTTTATATTCAAAGTATTGTTCCATTAATATAGAGATTGGTCCACCATCGTTAACCGCAGTATAATCTCTTTTTTTTCGCATTTGTTCAAGTTCAAAATTCATTTCATCAGAAAGTTCGATGGATTCATGCTCAATAAAAGCTTCAAAATGCATCATTTGAAGTCCCAATGAAACAATTTGGTGTAGTCGCTTGCTTCGATTGAAGGATTTACCAGTTAGAAAGCCATCCACTGAACCATCAGCTAACAAATCACTCTCAACCATCATGTGTGACAGACCACATTCGTCGATAACTTTGCCAACAGCTTTAAAAAATGCAAGCATAATATGGAATTGTCCCATGTGAATAAAGACGTTGTTGAATTGCGGTGCTTCCGTTGATTGAAGTTGTAGAGCTATTTTAGAAATAGCCAAATCATAGGTAACTTGTATATATCTTGGACAACATTCCTCGGCAATTTTTTTACTTTGATTCAAGGTGTGTAGCACAACAGAGTTATTAGTCGGAGAAAGATTGATCGGAGTAAGATATGCAATTTTCTGTTTTGAAGTGTTATCTTCATAGATTTGGCTGTTGAATCCTACCCACATTGGCGAGTTCGGTATTTTTAGAGCATGTGAAAACATCCAGAGAAAATCTGTTTTAACTGCTGATGTTAAGCTGTCCAAATAATCTTCACTGATGTTGTTATCCATTGGCAACAAACAGTCTATCATTCGTGGCTTCTTATGGTATTGGACTATGTCTGGAATAATTGCGTCAAACGTTCTTCTCTTTCTTAGAGTATTTTTTTTGACAGGTATGAATAAAGATGTTTGTGCGTCTGTGTCTTGAAGATTCTTAGTTATAGGATACTCAAACAATTCATCGTTCTCTTGTTCGGATATTTCGGCTGGTGATACAATTGGTAATTCAGCAGATAGATGTTCTGATTCTTCGCTGTTAGGTTGCAAAAACTGAAAGACGATCCCTACTGTATCGTGCAAAGTATCTTTGCCACCGCTGGTTTCAACAAACCTATCGAAGTTATCGAAAGCAACCCCTATGCAGAGATTCGGCTTTAGAGATATACCAGCTGGGCAGACCTGGGAACGTTCAGTTGCAGCAAAAGTCATCTCTGTTTCGAGTTCTTCCACCACGTTATAACTGCAGCAATGCCCATACTTATTGATGATGTCGACAATTTTACGGCTGCTTGTCAAACTCTTCAGAGTCAATCCAAGAGCCATGTGTTTTGACGTTTTTACTTGACCGTTTTTTACAAAATAAATAATGTCTTGAGCCAATGAATTGCATTTTCGCAAGCGATTAGTACTGGTTCTACGTCGCTGAGCAGAACCACACGTGAGAGTGACTGAGAATTCATGCAATGATTCCGGTATCGAACATTCACCTCTTATAATGTCTTCAGTGGTCAAATCATTTGGTAACTGATTCGTCTTATATTCAGTACTTTTCTTCTCAACACCAATGCAGCCTGATGCAATAAATCGTATTCTTTCAATGACGAGAACATCTCATCATTAAGGTCACTCTGTATACCACCTGTAGGAATAACTATTTTTTTTTTACGTAGTCTTATAATTTTAATTTGATTATGGAAGCTTTTTAGAATTTTTTGCTGCAGTGTTGCTGAGAATACGAGTTTTCATTCTTTACAAATTTCGCGTGCGTTTTATCTTCTAACATATCCCTGAACATTGAGCACAACGTCGACAGCATAATGCTATTTCGGTTCTTCACTATTTCAGTCTGTATATGAAAACATAATTCATCGAAAGCTTCTTTATGAATTGATTTTCTAATTCTCAGGGGTGTATTACTTTTCGCTTGCACAGATGAGATGCATTTATTCTGGTATTCAACCCTGCAAATAGTATGATCAAACAATTCTTTGGATGTTGCACTTTTTTCCACCAATTTTTGCAAAAACTGAACGTCATCAATTTGAAGTGCGTATTCTTTAATATTTTTAAATGAAGATATAGAATAGAATAGAGTAGAATAGAGTTTATTCAGCCATGGGACAAGTCCCCTAGGCAGTATAAGAGTCATATAAGCGGTGACAGAATAAGATAAAATACGAGTGCATAAGAAAATACATAATACAATACAATAAAGTAAGCATAGCAGTGAAGCCGAAATATAACAGCATGGACAAGAACATAATAAACGTAAAATCATGAGAAAATAAGATAAAAATAAAAATGAGATAAAAATAAAAATAAGATGAAAATCAAATAAGGTAAAAATAAAAATGAGATAAAAATAAAAATAAGATAAAATAAAATAAGATAAAAATAAAAATGAGATAAAAATAAAAATAAGATAAAAATAAAATAAGATAAAAATAAAAAAAATGAGATAAAAATAAAAATAAGATAAAAATAAAATAAGATAAAAATAAAAAAAATGAGATAAAAATAAAAATAAGATAAAAATAAAATAAGATAAAAATAAAGATAAGATGTTGGCAGGTGGCAGTAAGAGAGATGTGGCTTCGGATGGGTGAACGGACATGCGACTGAGAAAGGGCATAACCCGAAGTAAATGAGTAATAAATAATAATAAAATAGAATAAAATAAAATAAATAAAATAAAATAAAATAAAATAGGCAGGTAGGTAGGTGGCTAGTGCCGGAGTGAGTCGAAGGATGTCCGCTCCCGGTCGAAAAGGTAAGAATATAGTCGGTGTTTAAAAATTACTAGTGAGCCCGCGGATGTTATAACCTCGGGCAGCGAATTCCAAAAGTAGATTGCGGCAACAATGCTAGATTTTTGAAATACGGCTGTCCGACAAGGAGGGACATACAGTTTACTCGCATTGGAGGTCTGAAGACGAGTAGAAGCAGAACTAGGAGCACGACGGAAAAGCACAGAGAGATAGTCAGGCCTGCCGCTAGTTAACACAGAAAACACTAAACAGCCCATAAGGTACTGGCGCCTATTCTTCAGGGTCAACCATCCAAGCTTCAGCCGATGCTCCGTAATGTGTTCATCCCTAGCGACGTCAAAAATGAAGCGAGCGCACGCATTTACCATACGCTGAAGCCTGAGGTCTAGGATGCCGGGTAAATCTACAAAAACAGTGGCGCAGTAATCTAGGTGAGGAAAAATTAGGGCTGTGACTAGCCATCTGCGAAGGGGGACCGACAGGAGCTCCTTGTTAGCCTTCAGTTGGTGAAGTGCGCGATTGGCCTTGCCACATACAGCAAGGACATGGTCGTTCCATGAGAGGGTGGAAGACAGATGGAGTCCCAGGTTACGTACTCCGTGCACATAAGGTATAGCGTCACCACAAGCCATGATCGGGGGGAGGGTCGCGAAATCAAGCCGATTTAAGAAACGCGAGGTACCGCAAAACAGAGCTTTAGTTTTACTGGTATTGATGGAAAGACAGTTAGCCGTCGCCCAGTCACAAATCGCGTTCACATCCTCCGCCACACGCGCAATGCCACATAATATGTCAGATGGGTTAAAAGAAAAGTATATTTGGAGGTCGTCGGCGTATAAGAGGTGCTGACAATGTCTGATGCTGAGCGGTAGATCGTTAATAAAAATCGAAAATAACAGGGGACCCAAAACCGACCCCTGGGGGACCCCGGATGAGATATCAGCCCATGCAGAAAGAGTACCATCGGAGCCGCGTACAGCGTGCCGGCGATCGCTAAGGTAAGACCGGAACCACTCAACAACAGAGGAAGCACAGCCGAGGGCCTTCAACTTACGGAGCAAAATAGGGTGTGAAACAGTATCAAAGGCCTTGCTAAAATCAAAGAGTATGACCAGAGTGATCATACGCTCATCAATGGCCTGCTTAATGTCGTTAGTTAACTTAAGTAGTGCCGTTTGTGTGCTACATCCTTTCCGGAAACCAGACTGGAAGGGGTCCAGTAGTCTCGCGGCGGTAAGGTAATCAGTTAGCTGACGGTGAACAATTCCTTCGAGGTACTTAGACACAGCGCAAAGTAGGGAAATAGGCCGGAAATCACCTGGCCCCGCTGGGCATTTAACCTTATTGATGGGTTGGATCAAAGCTCTCTTCCACATTGCGGGATAGACTGAGTACGTGAGAGATTGGTTAAAAATTTCGAGCAATATGGGGAAGACCACTGGCATGGCCAGCCTCCAGTACCCCCTTGGCAACCCATCAAAGCCCCGGGCTTCAGACTTAGACGAAAGTAGTTGTTCGGAGAGACACTCAGGAGTGATATGTTTAAAATAAAAGGATGCATCGTTAAAATCATTAAAATCGTTGGAGTCGTTAAGATCGTTAAAATCGTTAAGAAGAGGGTCAGCGGCAGTGAGCTCCGTGACACCAGCGGGTTGAGGAGAAGATGAGACACAGGCAAAGTGTTCGTTAAGCATATCAAGCGAGAAAGCATCCGGGACTACATTGTGACGAGGTTTAGCAAGACCAAGTCGACGGAATTCCTGCCAGATGAGTTTGGAGCTCCCCAAGGTGGGAAATAGCGATGCATAAAAGGCGCGCTTGGCATCACGGATAGCTAACTGGACCCTGTTGCGTAAAGCTTTATAGTGAGTGAAGGCAGTCGACAGCTGACTTCTGCGGTAGGACCTGAAGGCTTCGTCGCGCTCACGCATCAGGTGCCTTAAGTTGCTGGTAAGCCACGGGGCCGGAGGCCGCCGGGAGTGAATAGTGACCGCGGGTGCATGAGTATCTAGGGTATTAAGAATAACACGACTGAGCAGGGCGACCTTATCATCGATATCGGGATTAACATTGGTAAATGTAGTTAAAACGAGAGCCTCGAGGTCCCTCAGAAAAGCCTGGGTATCTAGGCCCTTTAGGTTACGGATAGCGAGAGTTTTAGGTTCAGGGCGCGGAACTCGAAGCATGTAGGTAATGGAAATAAGCTCATGCCCAGATAGGAAGGGCACACCTGATTGACCGAAGGAGATAACTTTATCCGCATCATCCACGATGCAGAGATCAAGCAAGGTGTGTGAGCTCGAGGTATGGTGCGTAGGTTCGTACGGAACCAAGAACAAACCATTGAGCTGGGTAAAGGCACGTAAATGCTCTGAGTCAAACGAGCTAGTAAGCAAGTCGGCGTTGAAATCACCCATTACAATTAGGTTGTTATAGGCATGCGCGAGAGTGGTAAAGACGTCCTCGAACTCACAAAGGTAGCCAACTCTAGGTGGTCTATAGACTGCAGCAAATAGAAGTTTGGACGCGTTCATCCCTGACACCTCAAGGATTAGATACTCAGGCTTTTCACAATAAAATTCGGACGAAGACGCAAGAATACGAGCACTAAGACTACAGTGAACAAAAATAGCCACACCACCACCGCCCCTGCCCAATCTGTCTCTACGGAAGAGCGAAAAGTCCTGCATCGCGATTAGATCATCAGAGATATGGTCCTTAAGAAAGGACTCAGAGACCGCAATGATGTGGTAGAAGTGTTCGTTAAAATATTTAAAAAATTCATCACGGTGGGCGACAAGAGACTGGACATTGGCATGGCATACTTTCAGATTAGCAAAGGCGGAAGCTGGAGGCAGATGCCCAGAGGCCGTGGCCAGAGAGCTATGGCCCACTGGGCCCCCAATATCCGAACGGCAAGAAGAAGGGCTAGACGTGGCGCCAACTGCAGGGGAACCCAATGATGCCGCAGGTGGCGATCTGGATGGGACTCGTGCAGGTCAGCTGCTAGGCGGGAGGTCATCCAGACTCCGAATGCGCACCGGTTGTGAGCCCTCACTCTTCTTCAAGAAGATGACACCGCGCCTGGCCCAAACGAATTTGAAGCCGTTTTGCCGGGCAAAATCCCGGGCTGAGTTATACAGGGCCCGCTCAGCGGCAGATAGCGGTTCGCTGAAGTTGACACGAACATGCGGGAGAGAGGGTTCGATCAAGTCGGCAAATAGATCCTTGACCTCACGTCTTTTGTCAAGCCAGCAGTTACGCAGGACGGTAGTGGTAAACTTGACTATCAGGGGGCGGGGCTTGCCCTCCTGCCCAGGTATACGGTAGGCTTCGGAGATATCGGCCGCCCCACAAGAGATCGACAAGGCTGCAGCAATCCGGGAGACCACACCGAGCGTGGAAGTGCTCGGGATTTCAGGCAGGCCAGTGACCACGAGTTCATGATCCCTTTGGAGCCGCTCCAGTTTATCGAGTCGATTAGACACTTCCTGACAGGCACGTTCAAGTTTTCGGGGAGCCGGGCCCTGTTGCAAGGCCTCGACGGCATTGGCGATCTCCGTGGTACGATCATTTGCCAAGTCGACACGCTGTTCAAGGGCTTGACACCGCAGTGCCAAGGCTTCATTGGATTGGGTGAGGCTGTCAACTTTCTCCATAAGGTCGTTGGTGATCTTAGCGATATCCTCAATCTTCCCAGCGCATTGATCCAACTGGGATTTGACATCGTCTAGCTTGTTGAGCCTCTTGTTAGTTTTACGTACCGCCTCCGCAATCTCGCGCAGAGAGCCAGCAAGGGAGGCAAGGGTGATGGTCTCAGACCCTGCTTCGCAACGAGCATCTTTTCGCGTTGGGCCCGCAGTTGGGGGACGAGAGAGTGGCGGACGGGAGGAGGCTTCCGCAAGAGTAGCTGCAGGGGACGAAACCGACATGGCCTGGACACTAGACCGCTGGCACGCAGCGCAGGTGTAGCGAAAATTATCACCCTGGATCACCTTAAGAGGCAGCAAAAGGTGCCGCTTTACACAGCTAGCGTGGAAGAGGCTGTCACAACCGCCCTGGCAGCTGACGTCAGTCGGAGAAACAAAGCCTCCACACGCTTTGCAGTGCTGAGACATAAGATAATCTGTCAAGGCAAGCGCGATAGTATTGACCAGTCAATAACAGTCCGCACATTAGACAGCAGCAGAGTCAAAGTCGAGAGTATACGACCCGGCAACACACACTTACATACACTCAACCGGCACGAGCCTAGAACGCTGGCTCTGAGCTATCAACTCACGTGATCAAAGCAGCAGTCATCACATGTAATCAAAGTAGATACCCGTTAACGGTGGGCGGCAGAAATTCCTAAAAGAGGCACTGCAGGCACCAAGCACAACGAATCAGAACCACAAGAACACCCAAAGGACGCGGAGGAAAAGTACAATCGAACGGTATAAGTCAATAAAATAAACTGTGCATAAGTCTGGAAAACAAATCGCAATTCGGCGGAGCGATGAAATTCACGTTTACTGTGTTCAGTGTTACCGTGTTACCTTAGATAGAGATAGAGGATTTAGAAATATGTTGTATCTTTTTATGTAGAGTTTTTCGCTCTCGATCGCAAAATATACACGCCTTAGAGGTATCCTTTGTTTCAAGCTTCGCTGTTCTATCCTGCGACGATTCTAATATTGAATTTTCATCGTGCGAAGTAGAAGATTGGGTGCGGTCATCCTCATCTGGCTGAGTCTGTAGCGACGTGTGCTTATGTGCGAGATATTTTTTTGATATTGCAGTGAAGCTTTTATAACAGGATGGATGGTAACCTTTTAATTCATCTGGGGCAGACGGCAAATGAATTTCACAATGCTTCAATTTGTGCAAAGTTCTGAATGTGAGAGTACTATTACACTTCAGCAATGTTGATTCATTAAAAAGCACAATTTTTTTATAACTATCAAGACTGCAAATCAAAGAGCACAGATTTGGTGAAGACATTTTTTAATATTATTGATAAGAATCACACAGTAACCTCCAATAAAATAATGCGACACGATAGTTGCCAGCGGTGAAAATACAAAAAAAATGAAAGTTACACCTTTAAATCCGAAAAATATGAAAAAGGATTATATGCTCATCCTTTTTAACGGTCCGTACCCCCTCCACAAAGCCCAGCCCCTACATCACTGTTTCCTCGCACCCCTCAGTTACCCGCGGAAGCCTACATGTTGCACGCAAATTACTGAACTTCGAAGGCTTTTTTAGACATGATGACAACATAATTGTGATCTGGCATTTTTACGAATATTATGGATAAATAATACACCTAATTATAAAAAAAACGCCAGTCGATATACTATGACTTTAAAAAACTTCATTTTTGAACACCCATAATGAGCTCTGCCAATAGTTTAACAAGGAGATAGCGGTCTGTCAATTTTCATTTCATAATCTTGGAACATCAATGATGGATTATATAAATAAATTGATCTATATGAGCGGTTCCACGTCACTTCACTCGAAAATAAACCGTCAAGTCACGGATTTTTGCGCCATTCAAAATATCTTTAGTACTATGAAAAAAAAAAATACAATTTCAAGGATTTTGAAAAATTTTCAAAAATGGCGGAGTTAAAGCTATGTGAATTTTTGTAAATCGCTGTTGCACCGCTATGTTTAAAAATGTATATCTCCGAAAGTATTCAACGGAGCGGACTGAGCTTGGAATCATTTTGTTCGTAAAAAAATGCGCTTTCATGCAGAAAATTTCAATTTCAAAAAAAAAATTCCTTCACTTTTTTTCGTCGTTTTTTTTTTAATTTCACTGCCATTTCCGCGGGACTCACAGAAATTCATGGAGATAATTTTTTTTGGACACCTGGATCCTTCCCCTTCAATCCTAAGAAAAAAAAAATTATGGAGAAAGTACCTAGGCCGAAGAAAAAAAATAAAACGTCTTGTCGCGCGTCGCCGCGCGCGCCGATTCACGTCCGCGCTACTCCCGTAAGCTCGTTGTGTTGCGTAGTGGAGTTATGACTGATGGATCTTTTGCAATATTTTAGTGACTCTGAAGAGAGCCGATGTCTTTAGTGATGATTTGCTGGATGACACTTAGTAGGACTCCTCTGTTTGAAATCAATTCATAATTTTAATCGAATCAAATTTTTCTGATGCGAAAAATAATTTCGTTTTGACGAGTTTATGGGATATTGGAATAACCGCATGTAATTTCAGGGTGCCACGAACTGTCAATGCTTCATCGAATCGATTTTGTAAAATAGATTCTTCCGCTTGATGTTCTGCAGACGTACAGTACGCGAAAGATATGCTGCGAAAATAAGAACACGCCCGATCATCGTTGCAAGGAGCCTTCTCAAATAATTTCATCAATGATGTTACCTATAAACAGTGGATATCAGTGGATCGAACGGCTTTGGAGACATCACCAAAAAGTCCGAGGATTTCAATTCCTATAGAAAAAATAATTTATTTCTCCGCTGGAGCAGCTTCCCAATATAAGAACAAAAAGAATTTCATAAACATAACACATCACTTTGAAGACTTTCGACGGCAAGCCGAGTGGCATTTCTTTGTTACATCACATGGGAAAGGGTGGTGTGATGGGTTAGGCGGAACTGTTGAAAGATGAGTTTCACGTGCGAGTTTACAACTGATTGGCAACTCCGATCCTATTCAAACACCGCTGGATCTATATAATTGGGCATGTTCCTATTTTCGCAGCATATCTTTTGCGTACTGTATAATCTATTTTACAAAATCGATCCGATAAAGCATTGAGAGTTCGTGGCACTCTGAAATTACATGCGGTCATTCCAATATCCCATAAACTCGGCAAAACAAAATTATTTTCCGCATCAGAAAAATTTCATTCTATGAAAATTATGAATTGATTTCAATCAGAGGTGTCCTACTAAGTTTCATCCAGCGAATCATCGCCCTTTTCAGAGCCACCAAAATATTGCAAAAAATCCATCAGTCATAACTCCACTATGCCAGTGGCGTATTTACTCTAGGGCCATGGGGGCCATGGCCCAGGGCGGCAGGCTCGAAGGGCGGCGCAGGTCGCCCCTCGCGCTCATCTTTGAGCGCCTTTTATAGTCATTATTTACACTGAGAGAAAAAATAACCTTCATAAAACCAATATTTTTTTAATACAATAATCAAAAATCTTTTTGCATTAATTAACTATATATTTGACTTGAAAAAATATTTTCTTGGCAAAAGAAAGTTGTAGTTTATCATTCCAATTTGAAAAAAAAAAGATGATCATAATATCTCGAATCAGAGCCAGTTCTCTTTTGTTAAAAAAATTATCTTTAATAAAATTTGGAAATTCTTCAAACAAAACTATACAGGGTAATAAAAAACTGATGGAGAATATTTTAACGGGTAATGTAGTATCGGAAAACAAACAAATCCCCGTTTGAATTTTTTTTCTATTTCACAGTTCGTAAATTGTACTCCTTTCTTCGCAGCGCCATTCAAAAAACATACGTAAATAAACACCTAGATACCTATGTCATCATTTGCATGGGAAATTTCCATCCTCCTTCGCAAGTGATAACCCGACAAGCACGGGGCGTTCGTGTTGCCGGCCGGTGTGTCCGTTGCGACTCGGGACTAATCGGGATATTTCTCGTGTCGTTTTCGTTCATATCCCGAATAGGCTGGCACAGGCGGAGGCGGAGGTAGTTAGTGGAAACAATCGCTCGCAATTCTCGCTTCACTCATTTCAAGTTGTTTCTAACCAGCGCATCAAATTATTAGGTTTTGGTGAATACTCTGAATACTTACCTATCAGTGTTTATAAATAATTTTATCATATTAAGCAGTTTGCAGTTTATGTTTTGATTTGATTTGCTGTTACTAACATGGATCCGACTAAAAAAAAACTAAGCGGCCGCGCATACAGAAGAAAAGCTTTAGAAAAAAAACATAAGGAAGAAAAACTTGTCAAACAAACATAAAATTCATAGCTTCCTCAATAAAAACAATGACACAACGTCAAGTTCAACTGAATTGAATGACCTAATGGAGGTCACGGTAGAAGTAAGTACATTATTTTATTGTTTTCCAACTATTTTTAAGAGTACTTGATGTACATCTTTGTTTCAAAGATTCAAGGATGAGTCCTTCTTTGCACTTGTACTATCGGGCTGCGATCAGAATGGCCCGCGCCTTTTGATCGCTGCGCGTAGTACTACAAATAATATTCAACAAAAATAGAAAAATAGGTTAACCTAATTATAAGTACTTCAGTATAGCTACCTCCCTAATAGGATTTTGGTCTATCGTTGAAGTAGATACCACCCACGCCTGAAAATAAATGTCTGACATGAGTTTTTTGCATTCTTGTTTGAAATTTATTTGTTCAAGGTGTTACGAAATATTACTTTGCAAACGTTCATATTTATATTCATACATATAACCATATTTTACTGGAGTGAAATAAAATATGTAGGTACTTTTTATTCCAGTATTGTGAACTGAGTCGCGGGCGTGGGCATTGTTGCACTCGTTAGTAAATGATATACCTAATATCGTCGTATAAATTCAAAACTATCCCAAACGACCAACGATTAACATTGGCGTTTAGGATAGTTTCGAATCCATACGACGATATGTATTATTATTTCGATTGCATAACAGTTTAAAATATTTTTTAACTTTTCTAGTAGTTTGTCTTTGTTTGTGGTAGTTTTTTTTATGCATAACGCTCTATATTCGACTGACTTACTCACCCTCATGCAATGTTAGGACTTTTTCTTTATTCTATAAAGTGTAGAAATAAACGATTGTTTTCTTTATCCTTGCAGACTATGGTTGAAGGTGAAAATAACCACAGTAACAATTTAAAAGCAGCCAATTTAATTACGCAAGATCAAGTAGCTACTAATATTACTAACGATTTTAACACTGCTGCTAATACTGTGACTTCCTCCGCATCCTTAAGTGATTTAAATTCAATTGCTTCGCTGTCGGCACCTTTGCATGAAGATTCTGTGTCCACCAGTAAACCTCAAAGTACAAATTCTTTTGTAGTCGAAAATGATCCAGCTCTGTGGCTAGTAAATGAAGACTTAATAGATTATTTTTCAAGAAATAACTTTGAACAAAATATTGAAGGTGAAAATTTTTCGAAATCTAAACGAAGAGCCAATGACCGATATCGCTTTTTACACAAAGATTTATTCAAAACAAATCTTATAAACGAGGAAAAGGTTTCTCGAAATTACCTAATTTACTCGAAGTCACTTGGGTCCGTATTTTGCGGACCATGTCGTCTTTTTGATAGCGGAAAAAGTCCACTTGTTTCAGGTCAATGCTTTAGTGATTGGAAACATGCATATGAAAGACTTCATGTACATGAAACTAGTTTAGGGCACAAAAATTCTGTTCTAAAAATGAAAAATCGAGAGCAAGCCAAAGCCAGAATTGACTCCAAATTATTTGAGCAGTTAGAAGATGAAAGAAAATACTGGCGCAATGTGTTGCTTAGAGTTGTTGTGGCTGTAAAATCTCTAGCTACGCGTGGTCTTTCGTTCCGTGGCAAGACAGATAAATTTGGATCTACAAATAACGGAAATTCCATGATGCTTTAAGAAGCAATTTCCGAATTTGATCCGTTTCTGGCAAAACATATCCAAAGTTTCGGCAATCCCGGAAAAGGAAACACGTCATATTTGTCCTCTGCAACGGACGAAAAAATAATAAAAATTATGGCAGCCAAAGTCACAATGACAATAATGGAACAACTTCAAAAGGCTAAATACTTTTCTTTCAGTGTAGATTCAACCCCTGATATTACAAATGTAGATCAGCTTTCTTTAATTGTGAGATTTGTTCAAGATAATGCAGAACCAGTTGAACGATTCCTTTGCTTTCTGCCAAACACTGGTCACAAAGCAGAAGATATGTTGCTATCCATTATGGACACCTTCAAAACACTGAATATCGACATTGATAATTGCAGAGGTCAATCTTATGACAATGCTAGCAATATGTCTGGGCAGTATAATGGCCTACAGGCTAAGATCAAAGAAAAATGTCAGTATGCAACATACGTCCCTTGCGCCGCACATTCGTTAAACTTGATCGGATCATCGGCAGCTGAATGTTGCCCAGAAGCTACAAAGTTTCTCGGGTTGCTGCAAAATCTATACGTATTTTTTACAGCATCAACGGAATTACGTACGAAATTACTGCAATCATTTTTGACTCAGCCTGAAAATGTAACTGTGAAAAATTTGTCACATACGCGATGGTCAGCCAGAGACGATGCCTGCGCCAGCCTTAATAAAGATTGGAACCAAATAATAGCGGCTCTTGAAGCTATAAAAAGTAACTCTGCCCACCAAAAAGCTTTGGTTAAAAATGAAGCTACAGGACTATTGGCTTTACTAAATTCCCTAGAAACGGCCATATTATCGGAATTTTGGGGATCTATACTAAAACAATTTAATATAGTTTCCAAAATTCTACAAGGTGTCGATACAGACGTAGAGGTAGTTTCCAGGCTCTACGAGTCACTCACCACTTTCGTAGAAAATAAACGGGAATCTTTTGATGCTTTTGAAGAGGCTGGCAAAAAAAGTCCTCAGAAGATTACAGAAGCGATCATAAGAGAATTATTAAGAGGAAGAAACGAGACGATGAGTGTCGCGAGGGAGAAGTGTTATTACAAGGACGTGACCATTTCAGGGTTAATACCTTCTTCCCAATATGCGACCAATTGTTGAACGAGTTGAGGAGACGCAAATCTTCGTATGACGCAGTAACCGCCAATTTTGCATTCTTATGTAAATTGGATACAATGTCTGAAGCGGAAGTTAGAGTTAACGCCATAAAACTTCAAAAATTATATCCAATTGATCTTGCGGATGATCTACAAGAAGAATGTGTTCTTTTAAAACAATTCTTGACGTCACATGAAATCAAAATGAGTTTAAGGCAACTCAACCTATTTATTAAGCAAAAGGATTTGAAGGAAAAATTTCCATACACAGAAATAGCATTACGTATGTTCCTGTGCACTGCAGTGACAAATTGCAGTGCAGAACGTTCGTTTTCCGTACTGAAAAGACTAAAAAATTATCTACGTTCCCGGATAAGCGAAGAACGTTTAAACAGTTTAGCCATCCTTAATATAGAAGCTGACTTAACAAAATCCGTTAATTATGACAGTGTTATTGACGAATTTGTCAACCAATTTGTGCATCGCAAAAAAATGTAAATATTTAATAAATAATGTTTATTCTTTTGTATGGCCGTTTCTTATTATTAAAAGATTTTTGCTTTTTTTTCGTTAATTTATGGGGCGGCAAACTTTATAGGCCCAGGGCGCCAAATCAAGAGACTCGGTAGAGTCTCGCGCCAAGTACATTAAAAAGAATTTTTAACGTGCAGCGCGAGACGAGACTCAACCGAGTCTCTTTACCCGAACGGCAGCTCTTCGGCGGAGTGGGGGATCATGTTTCTTATTTTTCAAGCGTTATTGAAGTCGCTTTCAGGATGAACGCCTGATTTTCGGAATCAGGGCCAATTCAGTTTTAATTTAAGACCAAAATCAATACAATCGATGCACGGATAGCCGATTACTGATAATTCACAAAATCGAGCAGGCCAGTTTCACGACGAAATCTTGGTCGCGTCCGTCTCCGTCGTCGACATGACGTCATCGAAAGTTGTATGGGCATGAAACTACATAGAGAGTACCTCGATGAGACGAAAATGACATAGGTCTCAATTCAGGAGGAGCATGCCGCTCTAGAGGTTCATTATGCCTTGTACATATTCTATGGTCTATGAAGCAGACGGTCTGAAACTTGCACACGTACTATAGCACGCCCGTAGCTTGAGATGACAGCTGAGAAACATTATTATGAGTATCCCAAAACTGTTTAAAACGATAATGTTTGATATAAAAGCGAGCATTGATGAGATGTAAAACATTGTTATTGTCAAATTTAGCCCCAACTTCTAAGAATAATGAATATTGGTTATGCAATTAATCGTTTATTTTACGAAGCTGAAATTTTTGAGGTTATGTAATTCATCTGTCACATTGATGCTGATTTCATCAATGTTGCTGTTTTTATAATATCTGGTTTGCGTTGTAGACTATTTTGCATTAATTTTCATTCCTGCAATCATCTCAAACTTCTAGACAAGTGGTAATGAATGGGTATAGGCCATTATATCACTATAGAACATTATCCTTCGTGGAATGTGTTTTAGTGTTCCATATTAAATAAGAATCATTATATCACAACATTCGTGAATACTGTACTTAGAGTGCATCGACAGGACCAAGAGAATACCACCGAGTTCAATTATTACCTGAGCAAAATTCGTAATTAGGGCATTTTGGAAGATTCAGACCACGCTGATACATTTATACATTCATTCCAAGACTGCAAACTAGATTTTTCACAACGGAATTTATATTTTCCTGAAATTCACAGCGTAGCCTTATGATGACGAGAACCAAGTTTCATACAAAATATTATTGAGCTACAGCAATCACATCATATTCTTCAAGTCAAAGCTACAGTTATAGGTGTTTTGATTGATCTACTTTGGAATAATAATTTTGTAAAGATGTTCACGATGTGAAAGAATTAGCATTTGATCTCCTAAATACAAACAACTATTGGATGCAGCTGCGAAAATTATGAGGAAACAACTCGGAAATGCTGTACTCATTATTATCGACAAAGTCCCGATGATTTCAAATATTACACTTGTGTACATACATCTCGGCTTAGGTGAAAATTTGATACTACAGACTGCGAAGATGATTGGTTCGGTGAAAAACATATTCTGTTTTTTGGTGATTTGTTACAACTCCTACCTGTTCGCGAAGGACCTATTTTTGTACAACTATCGAGTGCTCGTACGGATAAATTCCCAGGGTTAATAGGAAGTGTTAATCTTTGGTCCAATTTGTTGAGTTATGATGAACGATTAATATGTTGCAACAAAACGATCAATCGTACTGCGAAATGCTTCCGAGAATACATCTCGGGGTCGTTACCATTTCGGATACAACTACATTAGATTCAAGAAAACTATAGTTCAACACATTGGAGTACGCAAATAGGCTACGCAAATTATGTGATTATATGAAGAATCTATCAAACGACACAGCTGGTCTATTTACCACTTGTCGCATGTGTGATGTTCTCAACGAAGCTATGTTGAATGAAATCCCAACTGAAGAAATATAATTGTTAGCTCACGAGACAATCGACTGTCTTCCATATTTAAAAAAAAGGTGCAGAAGATGTTGAATACAGATGGCGAGGATAGTTCTCGAACTGCAGGTCTGGCAAAAATGGTCACTAAGATCAGACGAAACATAGACGTTGGGTCTTGTTAATGATAAAATTGGTACAGTTAATTCAATATCCCAAACTATTAATATTAATGACATAGAAACAGTGCGGGTAGTTTTAGCGAGCGGAGTCGAACATTACAAAGTAGAAATGGCTGAGAAGTGCTCAAGATGCATATATATGTTCTTTTTACAGCAGATCTAATCACAGTAAAGAAATCGATAGACAATTATGACGTTGTGCCGAAAAGATACCAGGAACTATAACACGGCTGCTTGAAAGTAATTCTCTTGTTGCCAATTACATCCCTGGATTGAAAATAAGAGTTGCACGTAGGGTTACATGTTGGGAACATCTGTTTATAATTCACTACAGACAAGAATAATTATCAACCAAAATGGTACAAAAAGTAGTGAAATCCCCCCAAAAGCACCTGCCGTGCAAAAACCTTGCGCCAAGTACATTAACGTGGGCACTCTATCTGAAAACATTCGCCCATTCTAAAAAGTATGGTAAGCATTTACCAAAATACTTTGTTCCTCATACAAAAAAGTATTGAAATCAGATATTACTGCCAAGTACATCGTCGGATTTAATTTATCTCCAGTATATAATTAGACCGACTTATGCGAAGATTCTCATTTAGTATCCATGTACAGCAATTGGAGAAAAAACGTTATCAAACGAAGAAAAAAAAAAATTAGAAACAAAAATTGGAGGAAGTGGTAGTTGGCGGGCTGATATTTTGTGATTTTTTTTCAAAAAGCCCGCCAAGTACCACTTCCTCCAATTTTTGTTTCTAATTTTTTTTTTTCTTCGTTTGATAACGTTTTTTCTCCAATTGCTGTACATGGATACTAAATGAGAATCTTCGCATAAGTCGGTCTAATTATATACTGGAGATAAATTAAATCCGACGATGTACTTGGCAGTAATATCTGATTTCAATACTTTTTTGTATGAGGAACAAAGTATTTTGGTAAATGCTTACCATACTTTTTAGAATGGGCGAATGTTTTCAGATAGAGTGCCCACGTTAATGTACTTGGCGCAAGGTTTTTGCACGGCAGGTGCTTTTGGGGGGATCTTAAAATACACCACTGCTGACTATGCAACACAACGAGCTTGCGGGAGTAGCGCGGACGTGGATCGGCGCGCGCGGCGACGCGCGACGAGACGTTTTATTTTTTTTCTTCGGCCCAGGTATTTTCTCCATAAATTTTTTTCTTTAGGATTGAAGGGAAAGGATCCAGGTATCCAAAAAAAATTATCTCCATGAATTTCTGTGAGTCCCGCGGAAATGGCAGTGAAATTGAAAAAAAAAACGACGAAAAAGAAGTGAAGGAATTTTTTTTTTTGGAATTGAACTTTTTTGCATGAAAGCGCATTCTTTTACGAACAAAATGATTCCAAGCTCAGTCCGCTCCGTTGAATACTTTCGGAGATATACATTTTTAAACATAGCGGTGCAACAGCGGTTTACGAAAATTCACATAGCTCTAACTCCGCCATTTTTGAAAATTTTTCAAAATCCTTGAAATTGTATTTTTTTTTTCATAGTACTAAAGATATTTTGAATGGCGCAAAAATCCGTCACTTGACGGTTTATTTTCGAGTGAAGTGACGTAGAACCGCTCATATACTATGACTTGAAAACCCTATTTCTTTACCTGACTCAGGTGAGAGAACGCAGCGGCTGAACGGTCCGGCATATAGGGTCTCATAATGGGGGGGCCTCTTCGCGGGTATAAACCAGAATTTGAGCTATACGAAGTGACTTAGTGAAATATGTCGCTGGCTCTGAGACTATTATGTGACAGGTGAGCGTGGTTTTTAAATATATGTGTATATCGTTTGTTAATCCGAGCGGTTTGTTAATAAACGAATCTACTAACGCGGTTTGCTCCCGTCACAGGCTGAATAAAAATAATTAAAAATAAAAAGAAAGATATACATTACGATAGACCGGTAAATGGGATCGTTGCCACCTAGCCCTATACAGGACTCAATTGAAATGCTTAAATTATGGTTGAGGCTATTTGTTATAATTAAATGAAAATGAGGTGATTAAAATGATTAGTGAAATATTAACTGGTAAAAACAATAATATATTCTTGAACGATTAATTAAATGAAATGGTAATACTGTGCAACTCGAGAGATGAACAATGAAATATCTCTTGAGTGAATGATTAACAAAATAAAATAATAAAATATATGAGTTACCGACGTGGGGATCGTGGAGCTTTGTTATATAGGAGAAATACTAATATTAAATATTAACATCAAGAAAATAGTTACTCACGCTTCACACATTAGCAATATAACGATTGAATATATGATTATAGAATATAATGAAAATTGGAACTCTCCCTCTCTCTTAGAATATTAATTAAAGCGTGAATATATGTATATAAGCGTCAATAATCTTTGATTATAATATATGGTAATGAAAGTTTGGTCAAGTCGGGTCTTGAGAAACTAAGTGACCTTTTAGATGTGTGAGGGGTCCCTCACAGGTCCTTAGAAAGATTAAATAAAAGGGCACTATGGAAATACCCGGGATTAGGGAACTAGCCCGAAATATATGATTATATTGTCCCGAATAATTACACTACTATGTCTCTTTCCAACTTAATAGAAGTCTTTCCTATATGTGTGTGTCAATATGCTAAATCAAGGAAAGCAATAAGATAAATAATCGGACGGCTTTACTGGCGGGTACCAACAACAGGGGTATGACCAACCTACGGATAGCCCTAGCTCGCGAGTCAGGTATAAGGGAAATAACCCGAAGTACTGGAATTACTATACCGACCCTTTGAGCGGAACACCCATAAGGTTGTAATACTAAGAATGAAAATATCTATAGGTATACTGGTCCTAACGGAATACTGAAAAACGTGTAAAGCTATGGATAATATATGTGTAGTGGGTCATGCCCGTCTACACGCGTAATATATATGTGTTATTACTATGCGAAAGTAAAGAAAATGAAAGTTGGTGAACGAACGCAGTGACTTAGCTTCGGTCGACTCGGCCTTCCGTCAAACGGCTGGAGAAAGGGTGGAAATTTGCGCTGCCCTCACCTTCGTAGAAACCTCGTCGATTTGTCGTTGAACCACGGATGTGTCACGTAAATTTAGAGCGAGTTTACGAAAGGTCTAATTTGTTTAAAATTGTCCGAAAGATAGTCTAGTAAAATGTCTTTTGTCAAAACGAAGTATTTATGCAATGAATTTAGGTTGAGGAAGAGTTTACAGTAGAATGATGTAGACTAGAGAATTACGATAAACTAGTAGATTTGATTATTACCACGAACAATTACGGAACGAACGAAAGTCTTGATGAATTTTAAGGTATCTTAAATTTACATACAACCCTTAATGAGCGTATGGCGCGAACAGAAATTTGGATCAAAAATTATTAAATGAAATATGTGTCCTTGCACTGAATTTAAAGCTAATAGACGGATCACCAAACTTTTAGATTCTATCACGTCGATATAATGGTTGACGAGTACCGAGTCCTTTGTATCACCACTAGACTTTGAAAAAGCGAAGTTCGAATACAACTCACGGCTCTAATAGTACACGCTTCTTTACATCCACGCACCTCGCGATTTGCCAGAAGAAAGAGCGGTTAAAAATTTGTAGATAGGATATTTGTAACTAAAATCTAAATTTGTTGACGAGTACTAAGTCCTTTGTGCTACCACTTGCCTTGAGAAGAAAAGATTGTACACAACTCTTGGCTCTATTAAGCACACGGGTCCTTACGTCCACGCACCTCGCGATTTGCCAGAAGAAAGACGCTAGTTCAAGTTCAAAGGCGACGAGGTCCCCGCAGTTGCAAAGATGCATGTATTACTCCGCGCATTGACTTGACTAATTAGCAACTTGCTTATTTTCTATGCGCCCATCGATTGGAGGGGGCCCTAGCCTTAGTCTGCGTAGGCGGATGGTCCTCTTTGCGCTGCACGGTCCTCAACCGTTCGACGGCTCACCTATAGTCGACTCACACTAGCTTAAATATATTATATTTAATTCCATTTACAATCCAATCTTATAATGGAATTTCACACACATTCATCCATTCACTAATTTAGAGTAATTCCATATAATTTTTAGTATAATTAATTAATAATTAATTGCATTTTTCATAGTTTTTATGTAAATTGAGAGAGAGAGAGAAGATGCATTTACTTATAAGTATTAGTGTGGTAGAAAGGGGCAGCAACGGTTGGGGGTTTTGTATTGCCTCTCCTTACTCCACTGCCTTTTTCGGGTGACGCTATGCAGGCCTCGATATCGGCGCCTACGTGACGGTTATTAAATATGGGAGATCTAAATTTTTTTTGAAAGATAAGTATCGAGTGTGAAGAAAAATATTGAGTTTAGCTTTCGGCTATCGTTCCCTATGTAACCTCAGAAATATAGGATTGATAAATAATTCTTCGAAGAATAAGCCAATTATTTAAATAATTATTGATTTCGAGGAATGAAAGAAATAATTATTGATTTGGAAAAATATTCAGGGAAAACGCAGGTAACTAAGTTACGCACGTAACAATTTTTTAACACAACATTTCCGACTGACCTTCTGAGTTCTGAAAATTAGAAGAACAAAATTCGATCACTAAAATACCCACCGTAGAAAATGTCTCTAACGAAAGTCCAAAAAGTCCGCCAACCATCAGCTGCATCGGGCGTTGCATGCGGCACATCATAATACGCAGGGTGTTTTTAAACCTTGGAGAACATGATGTCCACTGGCAGTGAAAAGCCGCGGTCATCAACTCTGACGTCTGTATAAAATTGATAATGCCAATTTTTTGGTCAGTAGAAATTCTGTGTCATTTCAATTGGATAAATAAAGAAGAAAAATTAATTTCGATAGATTTCCGATGGATATTAACCTTAACGATTATCCCATTGCCGTGCCAGCAGTAACAGTATATTTGAAAGAACATGCAGCCTTGATACAGCAGCATCGAATAGAACTGTAAGCTCGCGGGTGATATCTGTAAAATCAGTTTGAACCATAATATGATCACGTTGCGGATTCGGTTAGAAGATTGCACCCTAAGGCCCAGTTCCACAATTTCGTGTTTGAACTACGATTATGTGAACTCAGGTTGAAGTAAACCATGGATTAAATTCAACTATGCGTTCCACAGTACGTTTGTAATCGGAGTTTTCGTAAACCTATAACCGATTGCAGTTAACTCTGCTTTCCGTATGAACTTCCACCAGGATTGGCTACTTGAGTCGCGCAGCGGAAAAAGCGGGAGAACGTAGGTGGCGTGCGTTCAAATTTTTTGTAGAGCGTGATATTATAGCGCTTGTCAGTCTAAATCACAACTTCGTCCAACATCACAGCCAAGACAACAAATGACATCAAACGCAAAGCGGAAAAGGACGCTAGGAGCAACCAATTCGAGGCGAGTAAACGCCACCACACGCAATAAACATTTTGCCGATTTGGCGCAATCGGAGTTTGAATTAGTTGAAATGATGAAGAAAGATATGCGTGCCAAGTCAGAGATCGAAATGGAGATATTGAAAACGCAGCTAGAGAAAGAACAACTGGAGGTAGAACTGCTGGAACATGAACTTCAAAAACGAAGAAGGCAGAGTGAGATTGAAGATTGATACTGTTCGAAGTATTACTTAATTTTTAACTTTGATTGTTTGATAATCTCTAAATGAGTTTAATAATCTCATTTTTAACTATATTACATAAAAAAAGTTCAAGCTGTGTTATAGTACGAGAGCCCACGATCAAGATTTTTGACTGATACCATCCCGACCAACACCGTATAGAATCGATAGATTATATTACCCTGAACTAAAGAATGCGAGTTTCAGACATTTCGCACGTAGCGTCTGATTTGAGCGCATTTTCAAAAATGTCAACAAATTGAGCCGACCTGTTCCATAGCATCCCGTCTGATTTTCGGAATGTGGTTATATAATAGTTTTGAGATACCAATAACACGTTTTTCAGACGCCGATAGCGTAGCGCGTGTCCAGTAGACCATTGCAAAAAAAATGAAACAAAAAAAATTATGTATAGCATCCCGTCTGAAGATCATTGTTATAATTAAATTATGGTCAGTTTGTGCCAAAAAATCGATTTTCAGAAAAAAATTGCACCGCCTCACATATTGAGAGCATTTTGAATATGTCAACAAATTCAGCTTGCATGTTCCATAGCATCCCGTCTGAAAACTGTTGGACATGATAAAATAAGTTGCCTACATGTCGAAAAAATAGTTATCAGACAAATTGAGTGCAGCACCTAACCTATCAGACAACTTTTAGCTAGTAAAAAATCGTTGTAAAATAGTATTTAGACGTATTATGGTCTACGTTACGAACCGATCAATCAATTGCACCTTTTGAATTATTAGATAATGATTAAAAAAGAGGTTACCCTAAACTGTCAAGCTAAAGTTGAAGGACTTTTTAAATAAATTGTACAAAATGTAACTGGGATGAGGTATGATTATTTATTTTCAATTAAAAACGGTTTGAATCTCGGATGCTATTTTAGCCGGGATGCTATGAAACATGGTTTTGGTCGTGGGCTCTCGTACTATTAATAAACACGTATTTCTACGTTATCTACAATTTTATCAGTTTAAAATTACTTCATAACTTTTCGTTGTGAGAATAATTATTACAATTTTCTTGATAACTTTTCATTTCGAAAAGTTACATTGTTTATCTTCTTATAAATCAGTAACAAGTGTCCGTATAAGCATATGTAACAGTATAGTAGTAGTAGTAGTAATATTGTTTATTATGCCGCGTTATGCAAAGAATAAGATATCTCCCTGGTTTGTGAAGATACGCTTGCGACACAGTGGTGATGATCTGGTAAAAGAAGATGCCGGTACGTACGGACTGCACTGTAGGCTTCTTTTCACCAACTCACTCTAGCAAGCTGAGATATGTTTTAATTATTGTATTGAATCATGAATGCTATTGTACATGAAAGTCTAAGATCCAAGATTGGACGAATTACACATACTGTGATTGGTCTGGATAATAGTATATGACGCAATGTACCTTTGGAAACACTCGTTAATTAATATGTTTTGTACATGATTATTGGCATTCCCGTGATTTGCTGCAGGCATAATTTCTTGTAACAGCGGTTCATCCCACGGTGCAGGCAGGTTAAGATCTCGATCATCCGGTGGTAGTGGATCACTATTATGCAGAACAGCAGTTGCTACAATTACTGGCAAAGTCTTCTCTATTGTTTGGAAGCGACTTCCAAGAGATAATATTGGGAATCTTCTCTTCCAAATTTCAAAAACACGCTCGATGGTGTTCCGTGTTCTTATCTGCGACTCGTTATACAGTTGTTCAGCTCGAGTTCGAGGGTTCTGTAGTGGCGTCATTAAATCAGATCGAAGTGGATAACCACCATCACCGAGTATAATAGCATTACTAAATGTCCCAGCTTCAAACAATGCACGTATCCTTGAATTATTAAATATCGTGCTATCGTGTACAGAACCTTGCCGTCGTGCTACTATGTCGATGAATTCCAAGTTGGCGTTATAAACTGCTTGCACATTCATGGAAGAATATCCTTTACGATTTCTAAAATATTCCACATTTTCTCCGCCTGCATCAAGAGTCAACGTAGGACATAATATCATTGATTACGTCACATGTTTTGTACACATATAAACGGAAATCTGGTACATGACAATTACTCACCAAGCGATTGACATGTGTGCAGTCCATGCAGCCCAGCACTCTCGGAACTCGTGCAATATGAAAACATCGGATTTGTTCATTTCTGATTTCATCAGGCAGCATAGGAAAACGTATAAGATTTGGTCGATGGCGAGCAATCGCAGCAGTTACACGATACACGATGCACGATTCTATGCGCACTTGTCTGACTTAGGCCATTAAAATCACCTGCTGAAATCAAATGACTCCCAGTTGCGTAAAACCGTAGCGTCAAAAAGAGCTGATTCATTGCAGATATAACATTATTTCTGAAAAACAAAAGCACAGCCAGGGTGACATTACATCCATCACATTTTCGAAAACTAATTACATATATCCAAAGCAAATAAAGTTCTGCGATACCGATTTTCAGTGACAGAGGCAATAAAGATAATTCATTGTTCAAAATACATTTCACGGAGCAATGTACTTACTGTTCTGTTGCTTGTTGTAATTCATGCTGAATATTCACCAGCACCGCATGAACAGTTTCTTTTGTTAACCGGAATCGAGCTCGGAAATCAACTTCGTCCATTTCGTCATGAAAATTTGGACGTCTCCGAAATATTTGTGACCTACGGTCGACAATATCAACAAAATCCTCATCATCCCATGATGACAAGATATTATTTATCATCGCCATGGCTCTTACATTATTAATAAATGTATATGTATTTTACGCGCGACCCGTAAATCGAGAAAAAAAGAGCGTATATAACCTGAAAAAAACCGTACACTAGTTTTCGTTTAGCAATACATTCTTGACGAGTCGCGCGTCTCTCCTTCGTCCAGCTGCGTGGCGGCGCCGCAATATAACCTCGTCGTAATCCTAGTTTAAGAACGTAAACCCACAAAATCCAGGGTTCAGTTTTAACCCAGTTTAGCGGACATTGAACTGACATTTTGGTATTGTGGAACGCAAAGTAACGGTTATATTTTGTTAAACCGAGTTTATTCGGTAAACTAGGTTTAACGTCAAGTTGTGGAACTGGGCCTAAGAGATATGGATAGAAGGGATATAACAGTTCTGGATCAAAACTTCCTTACCGACTGAACCGTGATGGTAAGTTATCATCCGTGTTTCTTCCTTACCGCATGATAACGATTTTGGATGATTTTGACGATTGCTGTATTTTTGTTACCGATAATCGGCGTGATAACTCATGGATTTGTTGGCTAAATGTTATGGTCGATTTGTGAACTTCTTAACCCTCACCCCATGAGATCGGTATGGTAGCCTGTTGCGATTTTCCGCCATGTGGCAGCGCTACTACTGATCTCTGCATTCGGATGTTAGCATCCGATTTTCTGCCATGCAATAGCGCCACTACCGATCTGCATTTTAGGCTGTGTTCTACTACTATATACTACTAATCTACTGCCAGTACTGCGAGTGTGTCGTCACACAGTCAATTGCATAGAGCGTTCCGTTTTTACTTTGAGTTTCAAGTCGCAGTAAATAACGGAACGCTACACAGTACCGCGGGTATGACGTCACACATTCAAACGAGCGCTGCGTTTCTACTTTGAGTTTCGCGCATTCAAAACGTCGTACGCTACACGAAAAGTGGTGCATATTGCCCTCGTACCATTTCTCGCATGTTCGATATCTTCAATAGGAAGAATTAATTTGAATTCTCCATTCGTCTCCGCTTCAACTAGAATCAATTCATCCGAATTTGGCAACATTCTTATAATAAATGAAACTGCCTAACGTACCGAACCGCAGTAGTCGCAGTGTGCTACGTCACGAATTCAATGACGTCATTGACTAGCTGCGGTAGACTGGTGCCTGTTTTCCGGACGCGGTTGCCAGTACTCGCGGTGCTGCCAGTATATTTCGGAACACAGCCTTAGATGGCTGCATATCTGTCCTGTTGACAAGCGGGTATATTATCATCTGATTTTCTGCCGTGCGACAGCGTCACTACTGATCCGTATTTCGATGTTATTTCAATTTTCAGTTATGCAACGGCGCCATTGCCGATCTCCGAAAATGGCCCTTCCTTCAAAAAATTGAAATCTAAGATGGCGGTGTGATTCTCGAACTGTAAATCCAAGATGGCTGACCACCCAAAATCTTAAATTCTCAGCTTATATATAAATATTAGCTGAAATGCTTGAAGAGTGACTGGGTATTATATGCAAGCAAGCAATGGCACGAATCTCTTGAAAAATATGCGTTCATTCAATATTACTTCAATACTATTCCAAAATACAATATGCCTATTCTAAGAATATAATACTGTTGATAATAATAATTATTATTATAATAATAAAACAATAATTATAATAACAATAATAATCAATAATAATTATTATAATAATCAGATCTGAAACGGAGGAAAAACAAAGTTAGGTATGTCATTACGATTTCTCAATGATAAGTCATACCGTTGACTGAAGAATATAAAGACAGCTCACCCTGGGTAAATTGGTGAGCCGACCAAGTGGGCTTGAAGTGGGCTTGGCGTTGCAAACGGTATCTGTAATACCGACTGAAACTTACAGTTTCACGTTGCTGCGAACTGACTCATGGGGTAAATTCAGATTGATAATGGTAGGGAGCTTAAATACTTGCAGCCACACTGTAGAGTGCGAGTGTTCTTTCTCCACCTTATCGACTATGCGAAAATCTACACGTAGCAGCTGTGATTTTTTCTGAAAATGTTCTGTATACACCCAAATTGCATACTCTGGGTACTTTCCATATTAATTCGCGAATTAATACTTGAGATAATTAAGCTTTGAGAGTTTTTACAAAATCAAATGTATTTAGGTATTATCAGGTTCCGGTGAAAGTTTTTGATAATCAAATTGACATCTACAAACACGTGAAAAAACCGAAATGAATTTTGTGTGTTTCTGTTACACTTTTACGTATACATTCTGACGCTTTTTAGAATCTTGTATGCAAGTTAATACGTGATCGCAAAAAATCAAAAAACTCGAACGCTTTCATTTATTTATTTTTTTCTCAGTAAGTACAGAAATGGAGTTTGAACATTTTGAATCGCTTCGTCTATCTACGTAAATTCCGGCAGTCACAAACTCTCAGCGGATGAATTGGTCATCAGGATATGTAGAAGTCTTCTTTAGAGTTTTACTTTAATTAAACTAGCTGATAATAAACTACGAGTGCCTAATTGTCTTGAACGGCTTTGAGCTGGGTAGACACGGCAACCTTTTCTGAAGGTCTACACTTGGAAAATTTAATAAATTTTCCAACGTACGTTTGTATGAATTTGTTTTATAACAATAAAAAGAATTAATTTTCGTGTCAGATTTCTTTATATGTATATCTGTAATATATATTTTATAATCATTATATAGCTAATATATCGTTTCAAACCTAAGGGCAAAATGATTTTTTTCATTGTTATGAAAATAATTCACATGAATCCAAATTTATTAGATTTTCAAAGCGTAGACCTTCAGGACAGGTGGCCGTGCCTGCCCAGCTCAGAGCCGCTGCTGATTGTGAGTTCTCTATTCGCTGCGTCGCTCAAGACAATTGAACATTCGTAGTTTATTAACGGCTAGTTCAATTGAAGTGAAACTTCACCGATAACTCGTACATATGCTGATGATCATTTCATCCGCTGAAGGTTCGTGATTGCTTGAACTTACGTAGATAGACCCAGCGATTGAAAATATTCAAACGCCATTGGGGTAGTTACTCAGAAAAAAATTGATAACTTTTTTTTATTACAAAGAATATGAACTTCAATTACTCTACCAGCTGAAGAATAGTTTGACACATAATTGTTTCAAGTTTGAAGTAAAACCTTACAATATTTTAGGATGTAGAGCGAGATGAAGTAAAAAAATACGAAAATCTTTCGTTCTATAAAAATCGTGTTTCTTCCCATTATTTCGGTAACGAAGACAGTTGAAAATTTTTTCATCAGCTTAGAGAGAAGAAACAAACTCAACGATTCATCGAGTCCATATTCAGTTATTTTACCACGCTGTGGTAATTATATATAATTTTACGTATATACGTATACATACGTGAGACAGGAGATGCGTGGGAGATATGAGGAAATGTGAGATATCGAAAGATTAGGAGATGTTGGTGGGTCATAGGTGAGCTGTGGGAAGATGTTTTTACCGGTGATTTACCCCTCTTTCATTTCACCATATTCATCCGGTCCAGGGAATAACGTCTTGTCACAAAAATCTTATACGGAAGTTTTTTCTCAGAGTACAAAAGATTTCCTGGTATGAAGAAGTGTTCGATTTCAATTTTGTATAATTCAAGTTATAAATGAAATCATTTACATTTCACAATAAGTGTCAGCATGGGCGCCGGCAGCAGGGTGCAAGGGGGTGCACTTGCACCCCCCTGTCAAAAAAAAAAAAAAATACGCAGAAAAAGATTAAGAAATTTTTTTTTATAAATTATATCTTACTAGTTAATAGCATATTGTGTAGATACAGATGGATGCACCTCCCTGACAGTAATCCTGGCGGCGCCCATGAGTGTCAGTCTTATTCAATCAAAAGGTTACAATTATTTTGTAATGGAATTCGACTAAACTTGTTCGGATACAGAAAAGTTTTCGGAAATCGGCTGTTCAATGATTGGCAGTAAAAATGGAGAGACAATAGTAAAGATGAACGTTTCGGGTAGCTATTTAGAACATGTATCTTGCCGTATGGCTCACCAATCACGGCTCAAAAAACTCTGCAATATTCAATATGCGTTATACAATCCATTCTTTGATATTTGTTGAAATTATATCCTATGCACTGAAGAGTTATTCACAGTTTTCGTCACAATCGTCACAGTTTTCTAAAAGCATTCGTGATAGTGTCTAGACCTTGTACGATTTTTCGTAACATCCCTTGCTCATATTAGTTTAGTTAATTAAGGCACACTGCCTTTGTACGCTGCTGATAGTACATACAAATAATTAAAATAGAGAATACAATTTGAGGATTTATTTAATTTATTCAGAATCAAATTTCCTTTTTCTGTAATACATATATGCATTTATTGCACATCATTGTACGTGACCCCTCTGAGATAGCGTTCGTCCGCGATGATTGGCCTAGAGCCCGTGAACGCTAGTCAACCGCTAGGCCCAATCAGCTGTCGACGTGGGAGTCTGCGAGCTTGCGAATAGGCATGAGCAGCGTCAGTCGTTGCCGGACCATCTAACTCGATACATTTTTGTGTGAATTCCAAGAGTTTTGTAGTTATTCAACGTGTATTCGGATACGGATATTTTACAGGCGTTGGCTAATTACAGGTAAGTAATTTTCGATTCGTAATTTATTCAAATTAATTACGGATTATGGCTGGGCATAAATTAGCGCATAGTTTTACATGCGCTTATTCGAGATGTGCCAATCGTAGCAGAGATAATCTTGGTCTACGGTTCTTTGGTCTGCCTACAACTGCAGACCCTGCGCTCGCGGTACAATGGCTTGTCAACAGCGGTCTTGCCCATATTGCCGAAGAAACCGATGAAGAATTACGCCGCATACGAATATGCAGTCAACATTTTTCTCGCGCCCATATCAGTCCAAAGGGTCGCTTAGTACGTGGTGCAGTCCCTTTCGCTTATGATAAAAAGCCGATCATCACCGAAGTAGCTCCGCTTCCGGGTATTCACCATGCCTGCGCTCTCGAAAGAAGAGCTTTGAAAAGAGAAATCAAACGTAAAGACAACGAAATCATTCGGCTGCAGCAGAGCAATGCGGAGCTCCAACGGTCTCTGAAAAACGCAAAATTGTCGGCTTCGCGACAAACATCTAAGATTCGAGCCGGCGTATTTTCAGATGATAGCCTTGCCAAGGCAGTGGCCCGCAGAGTCACTGGATTTCTGTATACTTTCGTGATAATGCAATTATTCCATAAGAAGCATACAGAATACCTTCTGAAAGAGAAAGAAATGGCCATGAAAATGCACTACACATCGCCCAGCCTGTACACCAAACTGCGGGAACATTTTGGGATTATTCTTCCCTCGTTGTCAGCATTAAAACGTTGGTTCGGCAACATAAATCTTTGGCCAGGAACCTGCCCGGCGATATTTGATTGCTTCAAGGCCAAGGTATCATGCATGGATACAAGCGAACGCCAATGCATTCTCCTGTTTGACGAGGTGAAATTGAAGAAAGGCTTCGAGTTCAATGAGAGTCGTCAAAAAATTGAAGGCTTCCAGGATCTTGGCAGTCTAGGTCCTTCGACCGGCGTGGCTACGAGTGCTCTCGTGTTCATGGCCCGCGGATTGCTGAACAATTGGAAGCAGCCAGTTGCCTATTTCCTGACAGCTGGCTCTGTGCATTCCGGAATGCTATCACAACTGATTGATATCGTACTTGATGGCGTTATTGCTACAGGGCTAGAGGTAGGAGGATTGGTCTGCGATCAAGGCACTAATAATCAGAGTGTTATTAGTAACCGCATGTCTGCGGACGGCCCGTACTTCTTCTACGAGGAGAGGAAAATATATTGTTTCTTCGACCCGCCTCACTTGTGGAAGAATTTGAGAAATCAAATTTTGATGCACGACATCGTGTTCGCTAGCCCTCGGAAAGCATCATGGAATGATGTGCGTGAGCTATGGAGGCTCGAGCAGCATCAAATGACAAGAGCCGCGGTCAAACTATCGACCAAACATGTTTATCCCGGCATCTTTCAGAAAATGAATTGTCGCCTGGCGTTGCAGGTCTTTAGTCGCAGAGTTGCTGCAGCATTAATGACCGCCGGAACCACGGATTGTATTAACAGCAATACCGTTATGGACACCGCATGGTTTTTCAGGGAGTTGAATGACTCGTTCGACAACTTGAACAGTCGATGTCCTAATGACGCGAATCCGAACCGATGCGCTCTCTCCGACCAGCGTCCACAAGTTCAGGAAAATTTGGAAGAAGTTCTAATGCGTTCTGCTGAGTGGCGTACAGTCACTGATAGGGGTCTGAAGGTTCCTCCGTGCTTCAAAGGTGTCCAGCAAACCATCAAAGCTGTTTTATTGCTGTGGGAGGATCTCAAAACCGAAGATGTTAAATTTCTAATGACATCGAGATTAAATCAGGACCCGTTGGAAAATTTGTTTTCCATGATACGCTGCCATGGAGGAACCTACAATCAGAACCCTACAGCAACTCAATTCCGACTCATCTTCCAAAAAAACATCGTTCTCAATTTAATGAAACCAGCACAATCTGCAAATTGCTTGGACGATGAAGATGATACGTTGTTGCATGCCGACGTGCAGGCAGCAGCGAATAACCGAACGAGAAAAGTAGCTGAGCCCAATACAGAGGCCAGCCAGAGCAATGCTCTGCAGTACCACTTTGACGAGGAACCCGATAACGATAGCGATGACGAAGAGGAACCAATCGATATCGAGGAGATTCTCGCCAAGGTTGGAAAATCACGTACAACCGAGGCAACGCTGGCAAAGTCTGCAGTGGAATACCTAGCAGGTTACATTGCCAAAAAGTCTGTTGATAAGACAGGATGCGAGCGATGTCGAGAAACGCTCATCCATCCTGATCCGAAGCTCGGTGATAGACATTTGTTGACGTACTTCCGAGCTTACGAAACAAAAGACGAAAAAGAATTCGGGCATATGTGCGTAGCAACCGATGATTTTTCATTTATCTTCGATTTGATAAATGCGATTTTTGACGCCGGTTACCCGCTGTTCAGGGCACAGTACGACATCCAAGATAAGATCTTCCGGCTAATGAAATCAGCTGTAAATCGTACACCCGAATATACTGGTTGGTTTGACGAGGAAATCTGTGGCCAACATCGTTGTGAACTTGCGTATAACTTCATGCGTGTGAAAATCAACAAAGATGTCAAGTGGATGGGTGAGTTATTGAGAGCTCAATCCACCCGTAGTTTACATTCGAAAGCTCCGCAAAAATTAACTAATCTGCGAAGTGCATAGTATCAAATAGAAATTGATCACGTGTTTTCTATTCTTCTTTTGATCATTGTACTTTCATTTGAGTATAAAAAAAAAGTTTGCAACTCTTCGGGGTTGATCAAACCAAAGTCGCAACGTCGCATCTCCTTGCAGGTGACCGAGTTGATCGACAAAAATAAAAATGATTCGCAACTCTTCGGGGTTGATCGAACCAATATCGCAACTTCGCATCTCTTTGCAGAGATGATCGAGTTGAACGAACCGAAGTCGCAACGTCGCATCTCCTTGCAGATGATCGAGTTGATCGACAAAAATAAATATGATTCGCAATTCTTTGGGGTTGAACGAATCAAAGTTGCAGTTTCGCATCTCCTTGCAGAGATGATCGGACTGAACAACATGTGGGAGACATTATCAATTAGCCTCCTCGTGGCGTCTCCTGGAAATGCTCGCAAAACCTGAGCAGCTAATAATTGATGAATTGACACTTGTATATAGACTATTTCAAAAACTGGAATAATAAATATTTTTCATCACGTGGAATTTTCGGAAACAGGAGTTATTTCTAGCTGCGAAATATATCTGTTATATCGGTGATTCCGTTCTAACTGTGTCTATTAATGTCGTGCACTGTTGCTCTCACTGGTCATCCATTAACAATCTATTCATAAAATTTTGGTATCAATACGATCCTCATGAACATATTTCATCGCTTCTTTCGTATAATATAACTTGCAATCCAGAGAAAACTTACGATTTAAATCACTTAAATGTCAGTACCGTGTCATGTCCATTTCTAGAATTTACCTGTGAATTTATTATTTCTTTGTCGCAATAAATGATCCAAACTAATTAATCCATAAATCTAATTGATGGTCTATAATACAATTCATAAATAAATTATAAGACAATGCATAATAATTTTTCTGAAGAATGTCTACCAAATTTATTTTACGTCAGTACCGCGGATGAACGAGTCAGTACCGTGGCACGGAAAATTTGAAATTTGATTCTCATTCTCGATATTTTGAAGTTGTAGCGAAATCCTCGCGGACTTTCATTTTTACAATAAAATAGAGTAATATATGCATTATAAAACTAAAAAAGTTTAATTATAGAATCAAAAAATGTTTAATTAAAAAAGTAACAGTTAGAACAGAATCACCGATATATGCTTGTTTCGGGGAAAAATGTGAATTCTATTCAATGAGACTAATGTATAGTAAGTAATTAGCAGGCATATTTTAAAGACGTGAATTATTTTCAGATGGTACAAAATAACGTTATAGGGAACAGTAATTTTCGAATTAAATACTTTTAGAATCGAGGATGGATCAAATTAATTCCCGACTAATCACAAAACAGAATTAATTAGGATAGACTTCTTCATAATTAAAAATAGTAACGATTGAATACTGAGTCGAGTCGTCAATATTGCCACGGTCATGGCTCTGATCAAAAGAAATTGTTACAGTATCTTGATAATTATCGTAGCTTCTAACGCTTCTAATAAATATAGCATGCGAAGTTTCAAATGCGGAAAAGTTCAGAAGGTTGTTTACAAAAAGTAAAGAATGGTGTTCGTTCTTTATAAAAATTTTTTTATTGAATATATTATGAATATATACATATATATTTCCGCGCTGCTTGCCGCCCCTCCCCCCTCGGCCGCCGCCGCGATGTTCTCCATCGCCCCAATCCCGGCGATTAGACCATTTATACCTGAAACAGACGCCACATTATTAGTTGATTGTATAACAGACTTTGATGCCACATAGTGAAGATTTCGTATTCATTGACACTGAGCGTAATTTCATTTGTATCTTATTTTATAGGCGCGAGAAAATTGCATTTAGTCAACGATTTGTAACTCAAGAAAGAGTGTACATTGGGCATTCCAAACGAAATCGATCAACTCCTGCGTTTGACCCCTTTCAAATTTACTCCCGATACTTTATAGTAGTCACCCTACTAAAACAGGTATTTGAGATTTGCATTTTCGAATTTCATCTGAAGTGGATATAAATTTAAAAAAAATTTCAAATATTTAAAATCTGAAAATCATATGCCTATGCTCGTTATTGATTCAAGAATTTTCTACATTTCTTCGATCAAGATCAATTGTAACATACTTCTTGAAAATTTAATTTTTATGTTCTAAGCGAACAAATAAATATGATTATCAAGATAGAGCTGTATGAAATATTCCGTTTCGATAATTTTTATGGGGTTAGGTGTTCTTTAAACTTTGTTGTATGTTCCAACATCACTCATCACACGTAATATTCTTTGAACAATAGCGGAGTCAAAAATTAATCCCTCCCACAATAGGGGTCTCAATGCGGTGCCACTCGTCAACAATTTCAAGTTCACATGATAGAAGATCAAAACTTGAAAATTTATTTTTATGTAACGTATGTATGCTCACTTTTCATCTCGCTCCTGTTTTTTGGTTTTTTTTTTATTTTCAACCTCCTCACTCCTGCCCTCCTTCCTCTTGCCGGCCTCACTCCTGCCCGCCACACTCCTGCCCACCTCACTCCTGCCCTCCTCACTCCTGCCCGCCACACTCCTGTCCGCCTCGCTCCTGCCCTCCTCACTCCTGCCCTCCTTCCTCTTGCCGGCCTCACTCCTGCCCTCCTTACTCCTGCCCGCCTCGCTCCTGCCCTCCTCACTTCTCCCATCCACACTCCTGCCCTCCCTACTCCTCCCAACCACTGTCTCGCTCTGCGTCCTGCTACGTCCCCTCTTCCGTACGTCCTCTCTAGCCTAGACGACCACAAATATTCATAAAAGCGAATAAAAGAACGAATTACAAAAGATAGTAAAATGTCAGGCCGGTGGCTTATAAACGAGCAGGAATGAGTAGACGGTGATAATAAATCTGATATTAACGAGGTGAAGACAACAAATATTCTTGGACTGCAATTTTCATTTAGATCAAAGCGACAAAATTTCAGGCAAAAAATAATTAGCGTATGAAGAATCACGAATTTATGAATGAAGATGGATACATATTGACGCGCCCCGTTCGAAAAAAAGTATATCAGAGGAACAGTTGAGAAGGAAGTATCTCGTGATTGAAATTAACTCCGCAGATAAAAAGTTTGTCAGTCATCGGTTTTGCGTCCATAAATACAGGAAAAACGTGTGGTGCCTGGAGCTCTACATTTGACTCATTTACCGCTTCTCTCTCCTCTGGCTTTTCTCTCGTAGCCGCTAGTTGCACCGCGACCTCTGCTTTCAATCTCCGCAATTCCTCCCTCTCCCTCTTCATCGTCTCCTCCAATTCCCGCACGCTCGCCCACTTCGCTGCCAAATCGGCTTGTTCTCCTTCCATATTCTGTTTCAGAAATGAAATTGTGACATTGATAAATAAAGGAACAATTGGAAAAGCGAATTATTAGAGGGTCTGGCCAAATTAGCAATTGAAAGATGCTCTTAGTTGAGCACTTGTCAGATATGTGTGTTCAAGAAAAATTTTCTCTATCTAACCCCATTTATTATGTGCTAGTTATAGCCGATAAGATAGAAAGCATGAAGGGCTATTCTGTCACTCATTGAATTACGTGGAATCACTAAAATACCAAAAATTTTGCCCAACAGGTACCAATGGATGTATGTATACTAGGGTGTGTCGAAAAAAAACTTTTTTTTTTCTGGGCTACACCAGAAATCGGTAGGGTATGTCAAAACAAAACTTCTGTTGAGAGATGGGCTCTTAGCTTCAAGTTTTAGAGGTGGCTCATCGCATTTTTCGATTTCCCATTTAAATAACATGAGATTTTTTTTTTTTTTTTATGTTTGGAATTTTATACCTCGGTAATGGCATATTGTACAGGCAAGCCCATGACATATTTTTATAGAGAATTGAATGCTCTACAAAAAAGGTCTCTTACAATTTTTTGATAACTCAACTCTTTTCAATACTTACCTAATTTATTAATACATTCTTCGTACTCTAGGTGAGTATTAAAAAAAGTTGAGTTATCAAAAAATTATAAGAGACCTTTTTTGTAGAGCATTCAATTCTCTATAAAACTATGTCATGGGCTTGACTGTGCAATATGCGATCACCAAGGTATAAAATTCCAACCAAAAAAAAAAAATCCTATGTTATTTAAACGGGAAATCAAAAAATGCGATGAGCTACCTCTAAAACTTGAAGTTAAGAGCCCATCTCTTAACAGAAGTTTCGTTTTGACATACCCTACCGATTTCTGGTGTAGCCCAGAAAAAAAAAAAGGTTTTTTCGACACACCCTAATGTATACATGATACATACATGATTATATATTAATATCAAGCAATATATGATAATCATTTCTGCGCTTTGATTCACGATCAATAGCCCGGAAATTAACGCAAACATTTATGAAAAAATAAATCATTCATTCTGATTACTTTTTTTGTTCTTCAATATTTCAACCAAATTCAGAATAATTCTGATTTCATTATCACTGAATAATTTACTGACAAATGTGACAATCTGAGCGATCGTATGAAATGATTCAATGACTGAAGTCATTACAATCATTCTGAAATCCGTGAAGAAATCACAAGCAAACGATTTTATTTGAAATCATTCGTGCATTATGATAATGGAATGAATAACCCCTTGGTAGAAAGCTCATTTATAGCGGCATTGTATGCGCGACACCTATGTGTAAATAATCTATATAAATATCTCTATAAATTTATATTAGGCCAAAATTTATGTTTACATGTAATCAACATGTGCGACGAACTATATTTGAATATCTCTCAGATTAAATACAGATTTTGATATTTATATGACCCTTTACCGTAAAAAGTGGTCAATAATACAATGTCTCATAATTACGGGAAAAATTGGCGTTAGAAAAATTTGGAGTGCTTGCACTTCTGTATATGCGCTACAATTTCTCCGAGGTAACTTTTATAAAAATTATCGAGAAAAGTCCTTTTACTATGAATATGCGGGTACTGTTTCGAAAAGTCGTCTGTTCAATTGTTTATACATTTCTTTAATAACAAATTATTCATTGACATAAAAAAAAAAACAATTTCAATTTCTTTTTATGATTTTCGAATTCTTGAGTTGTTTTTTGTAGGATCAAATTTTTTTATGTTACAGCTGTTTAATAAATTGAATTTACTCCAAAAGTCGGAGTTCTGGATATTCATATTTCTGAATCAAGGGGCACAAAAACTCCGAAAAAATTTGACTATGCTGTCTTTGAAGAGTACTGTTCAAGAAAAAAGAATCATTTCCGGGATAAAAATGATACTCTGGTTTATGTGAGTTTATGAATTTACGACAATTATTATATGTAGTATACGGTATTTTCAGCACAAGAATTAGCGTTCTTCATAAGCTAGTATAACCGAAAGTTTCACTTCAATCCTGAAAATGTGTTTTTATTTTTTCTTTATCAAGAAGAAATGGAAAAAAAAATGTTTATTCAAATAAATAATTTATTAATAAAAGATGTCTAAAAAACTGAACAACGAACTTTTCAAAAAAGTTCCCGACATATTTACAATGCAACGACGTTTCCCAATGATTATCATTAAAATTACCCTGGAGACATTGCAGTGTGTACAGAATCTGGCGCCGTGATTAGTTGGTCAGACCCGATAACCGTTTTAATATGGGCTACGTTTTAAATTTGTAAATAAATTGCTACTTACCAAAATTCACAAATCACACTAAACACAATCGTTCGATGACTTCACCGTTCGAACTGTGCGTTTCGCGGCCAGACTAGAGCCTATATAGGTTGGCCCACTCCGCTACCGTGCAATACAGCTGCAGCGAGCTGAGATTTATCTCACCCACGCTATAAAGTTCACACGCCGGTGACAGGTTAGTAATCGTTCCTGAGCTTACAGCAAAACTTATTTGCATGCTATTTTTGGGATCTCTTGAATACAAGTACCTCAAATCTTGCACCCAAGTATTGTCAGTAGTTTATTAACCTTTTTAAATAAACAATTGAGGAGCCGAATGCAAGACAAGACATCAATTTTATTTCGCGCCGCAGAAGTGGCCCCTGACCGCTTGGAAAAGAAGTTACGAATTTCGAATCTCCAAACATGCATTCCTGTAGGAACTTTGATTCCGCATCTTTGTTTTCTCATAAAAAAGGTATAGCTCTTTTCGTTTTCGAAATATTTATAAAAAACGTGTTGTTTATGAAATTAAAAATTTCTGCCTTTTTACACTTCGACTCGCGCTAAATTACCCAATTTTTTGAATTTTTGAATCAAATTTACAGGGATCATATATTATAGTATTTTCAGATTGACTGAAGAAGAAAAAGGTGGATATCATTGTTACCACGAAAGTTATTAATTTTTTTCCGGGACATTGTAAAAATCAGTTATGTATATCTTCAAACGCTTTCGGAGTCGAACGAATTTTGAGCAGCCAGCAACTTCCAGTGAGGAAGTTGTTTATTAGGGTGAAAATAAGTTTTCTGGAAAGTTTTACTTCAATCGAATCAATGGTTAAAAAATTGTCAATATTCTAATTCACCACCGCCTGGCCTTTTTTGCGCGTAGGTTACAGCTAGAGTATATGAATCATTCCGCGTCAAGCGGGATGAATCTAGCCAAAAATATTTCTCGATATTTCTGATTCTCTCGTAATTTTTTTTTCACATATTCTCTGGGTAAAATAAATACATGAAACATTTTTTTTTCACTTCAATAGTTCAGAAGCTACAAGGAGTTGAATTTTCGGAAAAACGACCAAAAATCGGAATCGCGCTCTCCTCTAAACGTTAATATCTTCGGTTCCCTTTGTTGTACAGACACCAGCGAATACTCATTTTGAAGCTCTTAAATTGTACTGTCGCCTTATTCACTTTATATTTATCGAATAAACAATTTTCTATTTGTTAGGAACAATTATATTTTTTCCACACGATTTTCGAGATGATAACCCCTTTTGAAAATTCTGAAAAAAATACGAACCTGTTCCTTGATGCATTCGCTAAGGAAACCTGTAAGTTCAAAAATGGAACTCTGAAGGAAACTCAATTAAAAAAGCGATTGGTTCGTGCGGCACGTCATGCGCGGCAATGTACGCGGGTGCGTCGAATCCGAGGCCTCCGAGGGTTGTTCGCTTTACATGCAGAGTATAGGCAGGCATATTATACGTTTAAATTCATCAAATCTAATAATATACCGAATTATTTATTTTATTTCGTCCTGAATACTAATATAAATATAGAAGTACACACTTGGATCAAATCTTAAAAATAACTGGTGAAATAATGTACTTTTTGATTCCATCAAATGGAATACGCCACAGTATCATTCAATCATGTGCTAAATTAATGAACTCAATATACCTCAATCATATGTAATGAAACATTAAATAAATGAAGATGTCGAACCTTATCGCAAATAGAGTAAGCGTAGTATTTCATCTAACAGTACGCATAACAGACCATAGGAAAGCCTTAGAAATGAAATAGAATCGCAGTAAACAAGTAGTGTGGGGGGGGGGGGGGGGGGGGGGGGGCACAAGCAAAGAGGCTCTGATCATTCATAGAATCATAAAATTCATATCAAAGAAAAATTGAAAATATAAAAAGAAAGATAAGCTTCGATAAATATTTTTTTTAAATATATCAAACGGGTACGTATTACCTCCTACTAATAATTAACGCTCACGGGTATTTACTCTGAAGCTGCGATTAATGAAATATCCTATCCTCAATCCTCAGTACCTATTCATATTATAATTCTGAATATTCTATCAACGCTAACGGGTTATCACTCCGAAGCTGCAATCCTTGTATATATCAAATACACTGGTCAACGCTAAGGGGTATTCCCCTGAGGCTGCAACCTATATTTCATATCTCAATCAACGAAAATCATATAATTAACGCTGACGAGTCATTGCTCCGGAGCCGCAATTATTGATTGTAATATTTTTATGAAATCTGATTAAATTAATATATTTATTAATTCATTTTCTACAGAGAAGTAAAATCAAACTATCGAATCGTATGTCGGTTTGATTAAGTAGCCCAGAGATATAAGATAAAGTAATCAATAAAAACGAATAATTGGATATCGGATTAATTACTCACAAGGAGTAAAAATAAAAACGTTTCGGTATATAATATATGTATATATACTATACATATGTCTGAACTACGATTCGCATTTTTCTTCTTCAGTCAATCTTTGTTGCAGAATAAAAAGAAAAAAATGTTATTCCGTTCAATGTAAAAATATTCAAGAGCTGTGTGACTTTGTGTAGCATAACAGTATAATCTCCCGTCGTTCTGAACTAACACCCTAAGACATCACAACGCTTTTCATATCGATCTGGAATCAGCGATGTTCTGTTAATTAATTGAGAATAGGTGTTATCTGGGAAACGGAAAGAACGTGGTTAGTTCCGATTGTTTTTTTTTTTTTCTCGACTCAGCTGATTCGATCACGGATCGCGTGTTTCATGCCATAAATAATACAGCCACAAATTCTGTTCATTCATTTACGCAATTGTGATTTACTCCAAATGTGTTTTATACAGTGGAAAACATATTTATTTAAACCAACGCATATCTTCTTATCATGTTATTCAATTGCTGGTACTTATAAGAAGCGTTGCTTACGAATTCGATCTAACGTATATTCACGCCTCAGTGACTCATTTTGGAGTTAATTCTTCATATTACCATCATGTCTCGTAGAACGAAGTAGGAAAGCTTGGGATTGCGTGAACACGTGTTCTCAATTCGCATCATTTATTAATTACAGTCATCATCAATCATCTTTATTTTATATAACTGTGAGCTACATGCTACGGAGCCGGTAAAAACACGTGCGTGGGCTCGGGGATATTTGCGATTCCTGTAACTACCTACTCTGACGTATCATCACGGAAACGGTTTATTCCAGTCGGTAATCGCAACACAGATCCAGCGAGTTTCAATATTTTTCATACGCTTCTTGAATATGCCGCCAGAATTACTGAGGGGGCGCTAGCTCGCGACCAATTTTAGTCGGCTCTCAAAGGTCCATAAGGGGAGCTGTCTTTAGAATATTCAGTCAACGGTCATACGCACCATTCCTCACTAAAACCTTCGTCAAACTCATTATCAAACTCATCATCCATAGCCACATCATCATCATGGACATCAGCGTCATCGTCGCTTTCATTCTCCATGTTCTCCTCTGTTCGATCATCACCCATTGAATATCTTCAAAATCCGGGTAATACGGATCATCAGCCGCTTTTCTGAACCACCAGCAGAAAATCTCGCAGTTCAGTTGAACTATCGCGGGGGTTGTTTATTGTTGAACGGGCACCCAGCACGCCACTTGGCCTGTTCCTATATGGGCGCAGCAGCTCCATAACCAAATCGTCCAGATACACGAAAAAAAAGAAACAGCGAAAATCACAGGGGCACACAGTTCGCGTTAGACTCGAGCACTTCGTAATGCGGAAATCACAGTGCAAACTGCATAAAAAACAGGGCAACCTATTTGATTTTATAGCGCAAGAGAGTATTTTGTTGAGTCCTTTATCACTGAATCGATCGAAACCTTGTAGATTCAATATTAGCTTCATATTGACAACCACGTGTGAAGTCTCAAGTATAGGCAAAGATTGACTGACATGAGCCGGCCGCTGATTGCATGCAACCGGCACACATGCAGGTGTGCAGACGGCGCCTTGCGAAAGAATGTGGAAAATCCTGGCGTTCTGAACGATATTTCATGTTCTATCCATTAACCGATTTTATCTATGGGTGATAAAGGATCACACACACAGATGCGCAAATATTCCAACGTTTCGAGTCGCAAAAGAATGTGAAGAAAACTTTCGAGTGATATTTTATTGCTCTACCCTGGTAGAAATTTATCTGGAACTGCTTGACCGCAATATAGGCCTGTCTAGATCTTTCTAGATCTGCTAGATTCGCTAGATTTTCTAGATTTGCAATATGGACCTGTCTAGGTTTTTCTAGATCTGCTAGATTCGCTAGATTTTCTAGATTTGCAATATGGGCCTGTCTAGGTTTTTCTAGATCTGCTAGATTCGCTAGATTTTCTAGATTTGCAATATGGGCCTGTCTAGGTTTTTCTAGATCTGCTAGATTCGCTAGATTTTCTAGATTTGCAATATGGACCTGTCTAGGTTTTTCTAGATCTGCTAGATTCGCTAGATTTTCTAGATTTGCAATATGGGCCTATCTAGGTTTTTCTAGATCTGCTAGATTCGCTGGATTTTCTAGATTTGCAATAAGGGCCTGTCTATAGAAAATTTAGATAACCTAAAATTGTAAACCGTTCTTCATTTTCTAAGTTAGCTATCTGGGTATTCATCTATAGCATATTGACGTAAAGTACGGGCATTAGTAAGTGCGTTAAAAGTTATTCTGAAAGGAAAAGGACAGAGAGAACATTCGGTCAGTCTGTTTCCTTTTCTAACGAGTGCCGTAGCAATTTGATTAGAAAGAAACAGATATTGACCGAATCCGCTCCATCTTTATCATATTTTGTCGACCACATATTTGGTTCATTATTTAAACACTGGAGGCGCAGTCCATACTGTATGTCGATGATCTAGTCATAATTCCGGTGGCACTATAACCGTGCATACCATCGCGACCGTGTGCGTGTAGAGATTCAATCATTTCTAGAGTTTACATGAACTCGACAAGTAAGTACCGTGTAAGAAAACACCGTTCTATGAAAAAATTAAATAAAATTCTTCAAAAATTGAGTAGTGAACACGAAAGGAGATTGCTGATTGAGGCGCGTGGCCGAGATGGTGACGAGAGTGACAGTGATGAAACCCAAGGAAACGCAACCACGGATAGTGACTGTGACAATGCTGCCCGAGGCGAAAAGCAAGACAACGACAATCCATCAGAAGTCAGCCAACCTGCACAGACTAATGTCACTGAAAGTAGTTTTCAAGAGGCTACGGATGAATCTGAGGGAGAGCCAGATGAAGATAGCGTTCATGACAACAAAGACCATGTCGGGCATGTGGAGCTTGGAGTTGAAGCGAATAATATACTTGACCGACATGATAATTATTTACAAGATGATGTAGAAAAATCAGAGATACGCAACTGGATTGTCGATTACAAAATTCCTCACAACCATGCTGACCGCCTGCTCAAGATTTTAAGGCGTCGACTATTGCCAAACTTACCACGGTCGACAAAAACTCTTCTCGACACAGCCTCTGCAGAGTATGTAATCAAAGAACTGGAAGACTCAGATGGTTCTAAAGGAGAATACGCATACTTGGGGATAAAACAAGGTTTGCTAGCTAGTATAAACACAGATCTACACGAGTCAAATGAGCTTGAATTGATGGTCAATGTAGATGGCATAAAGCTTTTCAAATCAAGTATAAAAACGTTTTGGCCCATATTATGCAAGGTACATTTCGACCCTGACATATATGAACCATTTGCCGCTGCTCTCTACTCCGGTAATTGTAAGCCAAACGAAGTTGAAATGTACTTGAAAGATTTTATCACAGAAATTAATCAACTTCAAACCACAGGAATAGTAATTAATGAAAGAAATTTTAGAGTTAAAATAAAATGTTTCATATGTGACACTCCGGCTCGAGCACTTTTGAAATGTATCAAAGGTCACACCGCTTTCGATGGGTGTGAGCGGTGTTTAGTTCATGGACAAAAAGTAAATAAAGTGACAGTCTTTCTGTCCAGTCATGAGGCCAAAAGAACGAACGAATCCTTCAGAAACTTTATCAACCCTGAACACCATCTAGGAGTTTCACCACTCATTTTCATTGAACCACACATTGATATGATTCACGACTTCATATTGGACTCCATGCATCTAAATTCCTTGGGAGTTATGAAGAGACTGACTGAAGCTTTGATGGGTACAGATTTAAATACCAGATTAAGTCGGGCAATGAAAGCTGAACTTACAAGGAGAACAATATTTATAAAAAAGGACATTCCAGATGAATTCCCAAGAAAATTAAGACCCATGAATGAACATGCAAAATTCAAAGCAACAGAGTTTAAATTCATCATGTGCTATTGTGGACCGATCATATTTAAGAAGATTTTAGATAAAGACAGATACAAGAATTTTTTGTTGTTGCATGTCGCATTCAGGTTATTATCAGATAAAGATGCTTTAAACCACGCGAACCGTGCAAAACACTATTTGAATATTTTCGTCGAAGCTGCAAAGGAGCTATATGGTCCTGGCTTTGTAGTGATAAATGTGCACAACTTGATTCATATAGTTGATGATGTAGTTCATACAAACTGCAACTTGAATCAAATCAATGCATTCCCATTTGAGAGTCACCTTGGTCAGATTAAACATTTTTTACGTTCACCAAATAAAACTCTAGCCCAGTATTGTCGAAGACTTCATGAAAAAAAAAATTGTGATAAAGATCGTGTCCAGATACCTGCCAAGCTGGTTGTCCTAAAACAAGGTACAAATAAAAACATAGTAAAATTGGAATTCAATCAAAATATTTTAACAAGTAAATCACCCAACAACACTGTGATCTTGAGTGATAAAACAATTGTCGAAATTAGGTCAATGTATTTTGATAATGATCAGCGCATCATGCTAGACGTGAGAGAAATTGTCATCAAGAAATCTTTGTACGAATACCCTCTTGAATCTGATTTTTTAAGTACATGGGAAATAGAAAGAAAGCCTAAAGAACAAATTTTGACAATTTCGATTAATAGTGTTACTAAAAAGCTCATAAGAATTAATATGAACTTTAAGAATGAAGGTAACGTGAGAAGTTTCATCATGCCTCTATTACATTGATGGAATTACTTAAAAGTAATCTACGGTATTCTTCAGGCGCGTAACTTACAAGTATAATTATTATTATTTCATAAAATTTAATTGGAGACGATATTTTGATACATTGAAAGACCACGCCAAGGTCAAAGGCCTAAAGTGATACGTATTTGGCTTTTCGAATTACTGCGAGTGAGAGAGACAGAAACAGAACGGCGCGAGAGGTGAGCGAAGACAATTTCAGACTGCCACTGAACGCCTAGGCTGAACGTATGTCGCTTCGCTCACGTGCTCTGTCCGCTGTTATTCTACGTAGAAACCGGCCGGTTTCGTCGTCCAGCCAGCAACAACCGGCATCAGCCCACGTGTGCTGTTTTTCACTTTCATGATACTAACAGGTAGTAATATTAATTTTTTCTAATAATTCTAAACATTGATATTGGGTGTCACCATTTTGGATGACTGGAAAAACGGCAGTTCTTCGGCATTCAATTACAGCCGTAATACAAAAGCGAATATTTTCAAAAATACTTAATCTGTACATAATGTATTGAAGGATATTATGTAAATACTTCATAGAAAAATATCCTCATTTCTACAAGTATAGTGCATGCTGTTCCGCCATGCACTACTGCCTTGTGTTCTCGATATCACAGTGTACTGGAATAGTATTTTATGTGGCATGCTTGTAAACAAGCTGTTTTTAGGCGAGGATGCTGATATTTTCAGTACGAGCCAAAGGCGAGCCGACGGCGAGTACTGAAAAATCATTCGAGTCGAAACATAGTTTACAAACATGCCACCTACAATATTTTTTACGGTATTTATATGAAAAAGGACAAAAATCATATTGCTTCTATAGTATTTGCTTCTATAATTCTGCTGTAATTGAATCCATAAAAACGCCCACTTGTTCAGTCGTCCAATTAAGAATCATTCATCCCTCTACATTTCTTTGGTATAATCTTCAATGTCAACAGGGTTGTTCAATGTAGAAAGTTTGTCTCAAGCCATTTAAGAAATATAATTAGTTTATAACCTTGTGTGTATATAATCACAGGTTTCATAAAAAAAAAAATGGAAAGTATGGATAATTCTAACAGCAGACCATTCGTACTCGTACAATTTATATTGAGAGGCAGGCAACGGAGGTCCATAGAAATTGTACCATGGAAATGGGTGTCATGGAATCAGAGTCATCGGAAGTGTACCACAAAATACCAAAATCCTCCATATACTGAAGAGGATTTCAAAGAAATTCAGTCCTTGACTGAAAATCTCTGTGAAGCTCCACAGGATTGGCCAACTTATAATGTTCGCTTAAAGGGTTCTGCATGTAAGTATACACAACAATTATTTGAATAAATATACTTTCATGTAGAATTATGCCTCTGTTTACTAGTTTTATCTCTGCTTTTATACTATTCCAGGCACATATTCAGATGCGCTAGTGAAGCTGCGTACACTTGAAATGTATGAACACGCTTTTACTTCGGATGACAACTCTGCGGACAAGGAAAAAACACTTCAAATGTCATTGCGTCAGACAAAATTTAAAAAGGATGAAGCCAAACTGAGGAAAATACTTGACGACGCCACTATAGAACCTCTTGCTCCAACTCCTGTAAATATAAATTCTAAGAAAAGGGCAAAGGTACTATCAGACGATGAGGTCAAAACTAGGTTTAAACTGAGAAAGATACTTGATGACGCCACTGTAGAACCTCCTGCTCCAACTCCTGATGATATAAATTCTAAGAAAAGGGCAAAGATACTATCAGACGATGAGGTCAAAACTAGGTTTAAACTGAGAAAGATACTTGATGACGCCACTGTAGAACCTCCTGCTCCAACTCCTGATGATATAAATTCTAAGAAAAGGGCAAAGATACTATCAGACGATGAGGTCAAAACTAGGTTTAAACTGAGAAAGATACTTGATGATGCCATTGTAGAACCTCCTGCTCCAACTCCTGTTGATATAAATTCCTATCAAGGGACAAAAATTCCATCGGAGGATGAAATCAAACTGAGGAAAATGTTAGCTAACTTGGAACCTGTTCTTGAATCTTCTGTTGATAGCAGTCCAAACAGGAAGGTTGATGTGACGAAGAAAAAATTGCCAAAAACCTCTACGTTACTTCAAAACAGTAAGTACTTTTAGATCTATGCAACAATTATGATTGTATTGCATTCAGAACTTTTAAACATTATCATGACCAAAAAAGAAAAAAATCTGGTTATTCTATTATTTTAGCTATTTTTACTTTTTAGTGTTCCTTTAACAATAACTCTGAAACTAGCAGGCAAATTACTTTGAAATTGCGTGAAAAATAGTATATATTACGGTTATATAATGTTTATAAAATTTGAATGCAAAGGAAGAATAAGTGTGGATTTTTTGTTTTGGGCGTAAGGTCCATTAAGCTTTTATATTTAAATTTTTCAAATAATTTAGTAACAATATAATTTTTTGCTCCAGTTTCAACGCAACCAACTATCCAAATAATATCTGTTCCATCAATTAGTAATCCAAGAGATGAGCATCGGGAATTCATGAAGCCCAAGCGAAAGCCTATGAAACTTGTTACAGCTACTCAAGGTATATTTCTATACATTAAGAAGGAATTTTCTGTTTATGGAAAAATTTTGCTCCATTGGAATATTTGTCTGTATTCAATTTCAGCTGAGTCATCAAAGTCGCGTCAGTCCACAAAAGTTGGTTGCCATCAGCCACCAACATCAAGCTCAATAAGTAATAATATAGTAGGAGATAAGGCTGTGAAATATAAGAAACAATTTGCTGCTTCTGCTAAAGGTACGGTATTTTTATACATCAGTTCAACGAAAAATCTCCACGTTGTATTGGAAATAAAATTATTTTATTATGAACGTAATACATGATTTTTGTAGCTGATGTACACCAGATTTTAGTGGATAGGGTGAAAGAGCTGCAAAGTCAGGAACCGACAGATGAGAGTGAGTGAACAATCATTCAATTTTATACGTGAAGCCATTTTATTATCATTATTATTATTATTCTTATTATTCTTATTATTATTTTATTAATGTGTCAACATTTTTTTTTAATTGGAGATGATACCGTGTTCACACTTTGCCTATCCATGATACAAATGCTCAATGAAGTAAAAGAAGATATAAATGCTATTAAGCAAAGCTTGAAAACTGTCGTGAATGCTGCAACTCCTACTTACAATGTAGCAAAACACGTTGATTTTTGCAAAGAATTCCAAGTGGCTTTACCATTTCAGAGCATAATAGAATTCTTCAACTTTGATAAACGTCTCAGATCGGATAAATGTCTACATGAAAATTTTGTATGTATTTTGTAATATACCTATATTTCAACAATTACTGAAAATTGGATGAATATTCATAGTATAAGTATGTATGTACGTACATTTACTTTCTCCAACTCCACCTTCAAATAATTTTTTTAGCTCCAATACTTATCATTACAAATTGTAGTCGAGCAAGGGCTGCCTAAGAATATAATCTCAATTCTAAAACTTATGTTTACTCGAGATATCGCAATGCGATTCACAGCGGTGAAGCGAGTAAACGATAAACACATCATAAAAGAAACTGTATTCGCGTTGTGCTTTTACGGTGAGTCCTATAATGTTTAATGTATAATACGTTCATATATTTTTCACTTTTTATACAAGTTTAATTGTTTTTTTCTTCATTACACAGATATCATACGCAAGCGGAGAACTGAGCATAATATAGCGACGTCAGAAAAAGAATTTTATTCACAATTAGGGATTCAACTGACTAATTCGAAAGATTGGAATGGTCATCGCCAACGGCAAGCAATTATTAAAGAAGATTGTACTCCACAATGCGAACATGAAAATGATAAAGAAAATGATGAATATGATATCAGCGATGAAGATGAGGGGGATGATGATAATTATAACGAAGGTGACACAGATAGTGAAGAAACCGAAGATAATGAGAACAATGATGAAAATGACGCAGATAGTGGAGAAACCGAGAATGTTATGTTTAAGCCTGAAAAAATATAATTGGACAAATAAAGTTGAGTAAAAATCAGATCTGTTTGTGATTGTATTCAATTTCAAGAAACTACCTGAAATTTCGAATAAAACGTACTCAGGCTACGGTAGTACTCCTAGAAACTGTACAGGTGCAATCTAGCACTGCTAGATAGCACTGCTAGATAGAAACTAGAAGGGAGAGGTGTTACATTTCTGTCTGGGCGTCTGTACAGTTTTACTACCCAGATCTAGATTTGAGTCCCGCGGACCTAGCCAGATCTAGACAGGAAACCGCAAAAATTTCTACCAGGGTATGCATTGGGACTTACCGATTTTTATCTGGGCCCATATTGGCGGCGGTATGGATCACACACAGATGTACAGGCGGCGTTCCGCAAAATTCAAGCGTTTCAAATCATATTTTATGGTGGGAGGTAATTCAAGGACTGTTCTTGAATTGGCTAGACTTAATTTTTTTAGGCGTGGTGTGCAGTCGATAGAATGCAGCCCTCTGCCAGTTCAGTTTGAGAAGAAGAAGACAATTTTCAGTTTTGAAAACTGGTGAATAGTTAAAGTTCATAGAATCAGTGGAAAATGGCACCGTAAGTATAGCCTGATGTCTTCATACAATTTCATTTTGCATTAATTGATTCACGTTTATTCTCGTCGTAGATTTCCATGCGCGGTTTGATTGGGCATATCCAATGGAGTTGGTACCCGCTGGAGCTTACACGAAAAAAAAGAACCAGCAACAAAGATCTATGACGAGAATAAACGTGAATCAATTTATGCAAAATGAAATTGTATGAAGACATCAGGCTATACATACGGTGCCATATGTTTGCAAAATTGCGAGCCATCACGATTTACGATTTTCCACTGATTCTATGAACTTTAACTATTCACCAGTTTTCAAAACTGAGAATTGTCTTTTTCTTCTCAAATTGAACTGGCAGAGGGCTGCATCCTATCGACTGCACACCACGCCTAAAAAATTAAGTCTAGCCAATTCAAGAACAGTCCTTGAATTACCTCCCACCATAAAATATGATTCGAAACGCTTGAATTTTGCGGAACGCCGCCTGTACATCTGTGTGTGACCCATACCGCCGCCAATATGGGCCCAGATAAAAATCGCTAAGTCCCAATGCATAGAGCAATAAAATGTCACTCGAAAGTTTTCTTCACATTCTTTTGCGATTCGAAACGTTGGAATATTTGCGCATCTGTGTGTGTGATCCTTTATCACCCATAGATAAAATCGGTTAATGGGTAGAACATCAAATATCGTTCAGAACGCCGGGATTTTCCACATTCTTTCGCAAGGCGCCGTCTGCACACCTGCATGTGTGCCGGTTGCATGCAATCAGCGACCGGCTCAGTCAATCTTTGCCTATACTTGAGAGTACACACGTGGTTGTCAATATGGAGCTAATATTGGATCTACAAGGTTTCGGTTGATTCAGTGATAAAGGACTCCGTTCAACTCCTTATGGAAAATGGCTCTCGGTCAAATTTTTCGGAACTCTGGGAAATGTTAGTTCGTGAAGTGTAGAACAAAAGTCTCCATGGCCGCAAAGCTCAAAAGCTCTTAGTTTCAGAGATATTCCATCTCCTAATGTAAGGGTGCAGATTTCGAGTAAAGTGGTTTGAAAATATAGCATAAATGAAAATTGTATCAGACGACTCAATGTGGGAGTTTTTGGGGTCACTGATTGCGAATTTGACAACCATTTTGTCCTCAACCCCATTTTTGGGGGTGAAAATCAAAGTTGGAGGGAGTGATAAGTAAAAATATAATGCATCAGAACCTATCTATACAGGAGTTTTGGGGGGCGCTTATCGTGAATTGGGTGTGCGAAAAAAAACAAATTATCAACTTTTTCATGCCGAAACAAAACATTGACCGTGAAATACAATAAATTTGAAGAAATTTCTAATTATTGACCTTTCTATAATTAAATAACAAGAATTTTATAATCGCGAAAATTCAAATTGTATCACGTGATTATGAAACGCGACGCCATTGGTGGCCTGAGTCGACGACGTCACGATGTTACAGCCGAAAACGCGGCAGTCGACGATACATAGCTTTCAACGTTCTGTCAACAAGTTTCGATTATTACAAATACTCAGAACACGATTTACTACCAAGTGTATGCAAAAATGTGCGACACGGGTTTTGTAAAGGCAACTGCTAGTGACTTACCGACCATAGACATATTTATGGTCGTAGAATTTTTAAAAAATGATGACCGATTCAATGCTGCAGAAGTTCGGGGTGCCAAAGCATCAATGTAAGTCTCTGAGATGTATGATTGTTAACACTTTACCAACAAATATTATGTGTTAATTGTAAAAATTCGTTCTAATAAACTTTTTATTCGATCATAGGGCATCTCGCGAAAGCTACGGAGATAAAGCCATAGGATATGTACAGCTGAAGCGAGAAGGAAACGTCTGCACCGTTAAATGTCGTGTATGTCCTGAACATAAAGTTCGAAGTAAGGCTTATGTGGCGACAATAACGATAAATGAAAAAGATAACGAAATTCAGAATGTCCCATGTCATGATTGTGCTGCCGCGGCAGGTTAGAATTTACTTGTTTAATAATAATTGAGGCGGAGAACTTAGATTTCAAAATCGTAGATGCTTGTTGCTGGAGTTTTGCAATTTTGGGGTTCAGATGCATTATAATACGTTGACCCTCTACGAGCAGTTATAAATATTCATTAATTTTACAGTAATTTTTTTTTTATGGATTTATAGAAAAATCTTCTCACAATAAACCTCTCATCGAAACAACCTAAAATTTTCTTTGTTGCCTTCCAAATGTATGATAAATCAAATTGCAATATGAAATTCCTGACATTTTGTTCTTAAACCCATTTTGAAAATTTGATTCTTTTAATCAAAAATATTAATTAGATCTCAAAGCATTTATAATTTTGCCCGCGATATCAAATTGTACTGTATTTAATTTTTATTATGATTTATTTCTGGTATGCAGGTAGATGTAAGCATGCCCTGGCATTTCTCATGTGGTTACATCGACGAAGCGAAGACCCTGCTCCTACGGAAGTAGAATGTTGTTGGAAAAAATCACGGTTATCGGGTGTAGGAACTGCTATTAAATATATCGAAGCGAAGGATCTAGGAAATCAAGGCACAAGACCGGTATTGAGTCATCTTCCAAATAATGAGACATTCTTGCAAAAAGTACTGGATGTAGCCAAGATGCAACAAATTGATGGCCAGATTTCACGATTGTCCTTTCCATTGATTGGTGAAAGAACCAGTAACTTATCATTGCACAGACCAGCTCTTAACTTTTATTTACATGGATCATGTCAATCAGTAAACGATTTTTTAACTTTCTGTACCAATGAAATGACGAAAGACTTGTGTAATGAAGCTCAAGTAATTACAAAAAAGCAAAGTAATTGCCCATTGTGGTACGATTTGAGGTATGGAAGAATCACAGCGTCCAAACTACACGAAGTTGCTCACTGCAAGACGGATAATGGATCACTTGTAAATCAAATTATTGGAGTATCGAAGGTACATGAAACAAATGCGATGCTACGTGGAAAGGAACTAGAAGAGGATGTGATGAATCAAATTTAAAGTTTATTGGCGACAAATATTCAAAATGCAGGACTTTTCCTCCTTCCCGAATGTCCCATTTTGGGTGCATCACCGGATGGTTTAACAAAAGAATACATTGTGGAGATAAAATGTCCTTCGAATGAAAAAGCTTTGAACAGATTTCTTTCCAACGGTGTTATCAATCCTCGCTGCATCGCACAAATGCAGCTACAAATGTTATTGAGTGGGAGAAAAAAAGGATTATTTTGTGTTGCTGATCCATCCTTTGAAATTACTAAACAAGTTCATATGCAGTGGCTTGAATTCGAGGCAGCAACGATACAAGATTAGATTAAAAAAGCTACATTATTTTGGACCACTCATATATTTTCTAAAATAATGTGATCTGTACAAAAATAAACTTGACTTAACTACCTAATAAACTCTGTTTAAGTTTTATACTATTATAACTTGAAAATGTCTTATAAAAATCTATTTTGCTTCTCCTTTATAATACAGTTCCTGTATAAAATGTAAATTTAATAAACATACTTATTAAATTATAAAATTATTAGATTTTAATTCAAGTAGTGAAAGTTACATTTTGATTATTGGAGATTGTAAATTAACTAATGCTGATGCGATGGTGATAATATCATCAGTATAAGATAGCATACTGTGATTAATGACAGCATGTGGTTTCAGGAAATCAAATTCTCTCGATCTGCCAATGACTCTTTCCACGTGGATGCGCAAGCTGGCAATACGCTTTGTCTCTAACACTTCAGATTTTTTAGGTTTAACTGAAGACGATACACTAGGCGGTTTTAACAATTCGAAATTTTTGATTGATAGCAAGCTCTGTATATTTTTAAAGCGTCGGTCTGCCATTACACCACTATTTTCAGGAAGTTTATCCAATATACCACATTTTTCGAATAACAGAACATCTGAAATTCTACTTCCGTATCCGGTAGAAATATAGTTGATGAAAACATCAGGCGAACAAGAAATTAAATATTTTAATGTATTACATTTCTTATATTCTGACCAAGTCAGTGCCTGATTGACAGGATCAATGGGCTTCTCAATTTAAATTTCAAGAGCATCAACTATAGATTGAACATGGCTATATGTGCCTCTGAACGCTATTGGTGAAATTCGTCTAACTGCGTTACGGTCTGGAAAAAATATGAAAGCTTTTAACATGTGTGCCAATATTGGAGTTGTCTTCCTGAAAATGAAGCTCGCATCAGAAGCAGTCATACCAAACTGTTCTCCCAGTCTCTGAAACGTGTCTTGTGTTTTAATTTTCATCAAGCATAATTTGATATTATCGCTTTTGATTTGGGTATCTGTGCTTAGAATATCCAGTAAAAATGCCCACTCATTCGGAATTCCTATGTACGACTTCATATTTGCACTGATAAAGTAGTTTGTAAGTTTTACAGCGTCTGAAAATTTTTTGGGCGAACTATCTGTATTACTCGAATTGGATACTTCTGTAGGCTCATAAAAATCACTGGAACTGACAACTTCACTGACTGATCGTGAGACTGTACTGGATGATTGTAAATCGGTTTTTTGTGTTTTAATTTTTGGTATTACCTTTATAGGAGATGTTGCGCTATCCACAACATTGCAGATTTTGATTGGCGAGGAGCTGGTATGACAAAATGATGGTATTATCTTGCACATCGTGGCAATACTACGGAATCGTTGTCGGATGTTAGTTTGTACACCAACACTATGCTTAGTGGTATTATACTCGGTTTGAGTTTGGGCATCCACTTTCACAGTCGCTGTGTCTAATATTCTGGAGTCACTGATTAAATCGCTGTTAGGATTTATATCTTCCAAAGATCTATCGAGTGCTTCGTTCTGTCCTTGTGACTGTGCAAATGTGCTTGGTGGATTTTTAGAAGAGCAGGGTGGAATTTCAGCTGCTAACATTTCATTAATTTCGTGCCATCTTCTTCTTTTCTCTGCGACAGGTCGTGGAGGTCCATCTGCTGAACGTTTGCGATTAGGTTGGCATTCGAATTTATGTGGAACTACAGATAATTTCATTCTTGCTGAACCTCCCTTAGATGTATAATACAAATAGTTGTCCATATCTTCTCGTAGCTGTAAATAAAGTAAAATTAGTTCTCGCAGAAGTTTAAACTTATCGTTCTTGAGGTTATTGGGGTTAGGTCTAGGATTTGTTTTTTTTCTGACTAAATTTTTATATTCATATAACTGTTGTTGTAAATAAAAAAGGCACAAAGGATGTATGTGTATATTATAAGAAACTGTACTTACATTGAAATGGTCTTCGCAGCAAAAGTAATTTGAAGATCGCGACGTGCCGAATCAAACCATTGTTTTCGACGTTTCACTTCTTTTGGCACTGTTACGAACACTTTTTCAGGGGTGCTTTTCGTTGTGTTCTTGCACAAGGGCACAAAACACACTCTATAAGTTTTTATTTTGCTCATTTTAACGAAAAATTCGTAAATTCGCCTTGGATTCTGTGCCAACGCATGTATTTAGCCTATATTGCTCGAACTCGTATAACATCTTGACGTCACTACCGATTCGGCCAACATCGGGTATCTCCGGCGCGTAGTCGGCTATGCCCAATTACGTTTGAATGAGTAAAATTTCAAAATTCGATATCTCGGCCAATTTTGAAAATTTTGCAAAAATATTAATATTTTACTATTAAACTTATATGCAAAGAATCGAACGAAACAATAAAAAAAATTAATTTGACGACCCAATTTGACAACCATTTTGTCCTCAAACCCCATTTGAGGGGTGAAAATCAGGTCTGGGGGTGAAAAATGAAAATCTGTGAAAAATGCATCCAACGACTCTATACGGGGGTGTTGGGATTGCTCAGGGGTCGACTTTTTTTTAATAAGAATCTACCTTCAGCGTTACCCAGGATTAACGACGTGGATGGACGTAGTAGATTTCTATTCCCATCGGGGTGCTTGTTTAGCGTGAGTTTCACCCCCTAAAATGGGGTTGAGGACAAAATGGTTGTCAAATTCGCAATCAGCGACCTCCAAAACTCCCATATTGAGTCGTTTGATACAATTTTCATTTATACTACATTTTCAAACCCCTTTACTCCGAATCTGCACCCTTACATTAGGAGATGGAATATCTCGAAAACTATGAGCTCTTGAGCTTTGCGGCCATGGAGACTTTTGTTCTATACTTCAAGAACTAACATTTCCCAGAGTTTCAAAAAATTTGACCGAAAGCCATTTTCGATAACGAGTTGAACGAGGCCCTTTGTGATAACAGAGCTGGCTGCAATAGGTATTCGCGCGCATGAAGAATATAAGCAGGGTATTGCACGTGTTGTAAACCCAACAGCCTTCGCAATGCAGCGGAATGTGCAAGCGCAACTCAGCAGGTTAATGAACCGTACGTTGCGCTATGCTAGAGAATTTGCGGACGCAGCTCCCAAAGTTCATAAAAGACGGAAAGCAGGGCGCTCCGAGTCAGAACATCGAGACCAATAGCCAGTCATAATTTATCAGAAATCAGTTAAAATATTCAGAAACCTTTGTAATGACCTCAATTGTTATTTAATGAACTATTCACTTGATTGTACGACTGAGTCCCAACTCTCAATTCAACACGAACCTATCTCAATAAATAGTTTTACGAAAGATCTCAGCATCCCGATGACACACGCATCCTTTTCGAAGCACCATGCTCCTGGGTGACTCTCAAGCGAGTATAAAAATCTCAATTCGTGACCAACACGATTTCATCATGGAATGCCCTGGAATGCTGGAGAAACACCGTACAGAGATGCGGTGACAATCGTGAGAAAAGTTGTGCAAGATGCGAGTTACATTTAAGTGAAGGGATTGTAGAAGAAGCATTAGATGGAAGAAATCCTTAGAGTCCAGTCGAATGAGACTTGACTCCTATTCTTTTTAAGTATAGTTATGCCGATTTTTGTCTAAGTAGATTTGATCTCGACAAAGGAGCACCTGATTTCTCGTGTTGATTGAATAACCGGAACATTGTTTAAAACAATGTTTAAAAAAAAAATCGCAATTTTGATTCTCACATTTTTTCCTATGCGTGTGATGGAAAACTGTTTAATATAAAAGTTGTAGGTCTCATCTTCGTGCATAAGGAAAAAAAAATTTTAATCAAAAAATTTCGGTTAGTTTAGCCGCAAAATGTAAAAAACCGATTTTTCAATTTTTTTTCATTTCAATCCAGTTCCCTCAATTATCAATGTAAACCTTCGAAACGCACATGCCACTTATGAAATCTGTGCCCCAAGAGCCAGTCCAAAAACCATTAGATTATCTCGCATGTTATGGCAATAAATAGCGATTTTCTAAAAAATTTTGGATACTCATAGAATTAGAGCCAATGGAGTTACAGCGTCCAATAAAAATTCTAGTAGTAGTTACAGATATGGAGATTCATAATGTGTTTTTTTAATAATTTTTTTCCATCAACGAAGGTCTAAAAAAAAAGTTAATGAAATTTTCATTACTTAACAAATACGCTTATGACTGAAATTATTGACTTACGAAAACCATTTCTCGATATTGTTATTTCAGTTTTTGATGCGGAAAATTATAAATAAAAAAAACCTCTTCATCTTTATTAGCACCGAAGATACACTAGTTTTACTTGTTTATGATTTGTTATCAATATTAATAATGTTAAGACCTGAAAAAAATATATCAAACCAAATAATAGATCGACCATGAGTTTTTTCATTCAGATTTGAGCTTAATTTTTTTCAAAATTAATTAGTGGATTGAGGCGAGCGCGAGGCGCGAGTCACATTCAGCGGCGAGGCAACGCTGTTGGGGGGGGGGGGGGGGGGGGGGCGACGTGGTGGGAGGCTCTTAGTTGTTAAATAAATATCTCCAGTAAAAATTATCGTAGAAGGATCATTTTTTTTTAATTCAATTATCTTTTGCTAAGCAATCAGAATATATCAGTTTTATAATTCGAATAATGTTTCATGATTTTTTTAAAATAACACATCTATTTATTGCAATACAACCATCCTATTCACATATTTGTAGATATACCGAGAGGAAATCTTGAAAGTATACATTCGACTGCGCATGCGCGAGTTTTGTCGTCTGCTGAAGCAGGCTGGCCATCCCGAGTTTCGGCTGTCAAATTTTGTTTTTGGCGCCGATGTAATTGATACGAACTTTTGAGGTTAGGATCTCAATGAATTGCGTTAGTGATTCGGAAAGGCTTGGAAAGCTTTTATTGTTGAGATTGAAACCTGATGTTCTGAAAGAGCCGTCGAGATTTATTCCGAACAGCTGATTGCTTGTGTCGATTCGATGGTATTGGTTTATTTATAGAGGATTTGTTTTCTTCCAATTACAATCAAAAACCAGAGGTCTAATTGTAAATGATGAGTGCTTGGAAGAACCAAAGCAGCTAGGTGGAAACAGTTTATTCAATCGTGTTAATTTGATACAGTAGAGATTAAATTAAAATAAAAAACAACATAACCTCAATTGACTACTTTACGCGCGAGAGTTCGAAGCTCTCGCTTCATTTCTTGCAAGTTGGCACCCATGCCTCGTAGTTTAAAATATCAGCGCGGGACGATCTCACCGACCAATAAAATCCAATTATTTCGCGCATGCGCAGTCGACTGTATACTTTCAAGATTTCCTGTCGGTATGTAATAATATCTGCTTACATCACTATTTATTTAAATATAATTACACGTTTATTCATTCATTGAAATGAATCCTAGTCTAGTCGTATCTAGTCCTATCTACTCATGCTAGTCATATTTAAAATGAGATAACAACGATAACAACAATTTACGCTAATTTTTCTCTTTTTGGCCTACTACATTCGGAGAAATCATTTTCGCGTTCGCTTTCGAGATCTGTTTCGTCGCTCCCACTGTGGTATATTTTCTCATTTTCACGGTCGTTATCAGTCGTCAAATCGTAGTTTAGTGTCTTCATTCCTTTCGATCATGCCAGTCATTTTTACAAAATCATTTTCTGTTTCATCATCGCTAAGTATAACGTACATTTCACCTATATTTTCGCAGATGTCGCCGTGACACTTTTTGCATAATATAGTGCAATATAGTCCTTATCTCCTGCATGTACAGTTGAACGCGCAGTTCCCTTTGTCACAACTCCACGAAATGATTTTCAATAGGTTTCCGGGAATCGGCTCTTTCCTACATGTAATGGGGGTTCGAGCATTATTTACTCTCTACCAGCCCCATTGCATTGCATCTTTAGATTCATCACCCCGCCATTCCGAAATTTCTGAATATACTCGCAATGCGTGTTCATTCGCGGCCTCAAAAGTTGGTGGAGGACTGTTTAAACTGAAAGTGCTCCGTAGCGTCGATTACGTGAAACACAGATGCCTGAATTCCTCGAAGGTGCGAGTATCGTCGCATTTACCGCCAGACAATACAAAAATTATTCGTCTACCGGCTGATTGTACTAGGTTCCTATGGGCGTTAGGATTATTGAAAAATTCAGCCTGATCTCTAAATTTGGCATCGGTTTTTGACAATTTTATTACTTTTGCTTTTTCTTGTTTATACAATGCGGACGTTGTATCACAGCCAGTAAACGCGTAGATGAAACGAATTAGATGTTTAATCTCGGGATGGACGAAACTATTTGAGCTGAATATCTCTTGTTCAATTCTGCCGCGACTGGGCTTTAGCATATAAACTTTATCTGTAGATTGGCCATTTTGCGTTAACAATACCATTAAATCTACGTCTTCGCCTACTATATGTATGTATAAACAGAATCGTAGCGGTTAGATGCGTAAAGAGCTGTATTGACGATATCGTAGTTAGCGTCCTCAGCAGCTTGTTCCACCCCAAAACCCTCGTCTCGCAATCTTTTTGATAATATATCAATCAAATGAACTTTATTTTTTTCATTTGATTGAAACTTTTCTTGCGACAGCTTCGCGGATGAATGCGCCTTGCACATAACTTCAGGGGCAAAATTCACTCGACTCCTTCGAAGCCTTTCTGCGCTTTTAATGTATTTGTTGTAGGCATTGTCGGGTACCCATCGAAGACTACGGTGCAATTTGACGAATAATTATTTTTTATGTAGGTGATATATTTTGTCAATATCCTATCAGAAGTCTCATCTTTTTTCCAGACGACTTTGTGCAACAAAAAGCCGTCGATTACATATAAGTCGTTAGAGCTTTTCATGGGCGCTTCGATAGGTTTGAAAAAATCATGAAGCTTGGACTTTTGGCATTTTCTCATACCTTTATCGTCGAATAGCGAAAATGGATATGGCACAAGTTCATAACTCAAGAATTCTTTCAATTCTTCGTCAGATATTTTCAGAACGCAAATCCTTTGAAAGAGTCATGACATTTTTTCTCTCAAATTTCATATCTCTTACAGTCTTTGGGAGCTGGTCTTCTCCCACTGTCCACATTTCATTTAAATATCTTAAACCTACCTCTAAAGCTTCGTGGCAGTTAATTGTGCCGTCACTTTCTAATCCACTGCTTAAAGATATAAGACCCTCAGATTCGGGAAAGGGGTTTCAAACCACGCAAGTAATTTTTTAACATCTACATCGTCTCTCGCGATATGGGTTGGTCGCGCGTCAACGTGTTGTTCAGAAGTTGCCGAATAAACATTACAAAATTCGGTAATAGATTCTGTTGAATCAAGTAGAGCCGGTGTACCTGATACCCATTTTGACAGCACACTTTCATTCAATCCTCGACCACGTGTTGGAGCGCCTATATCTTTTATCGATCTCATCAATGTTTGTTTCACAGTCATATCCGACCATATACCACTCCAAAATTTATCGGTCCTTTTTATTGTAAAATACTCATCGTTAACAAATCGCTCGTACTCCAGTGCACCTATTGTGTACTTTAAATCGTACATGTCTTGTAAGTAAAGAGCGCCGCCTTTGCATAAAGAAAATGACCTGTCGCATGGAAAAATGGTAGCATTCTTTGAGTAGATTGAAGGTGGAGCTGCCAATTCCTGCTTCGCTCCGACTATATGAACATTTTTATCACAGATACCATGTGAAAATACTGGATCCACAGTTTGACAGTACCACTTTTTTTGTGCAAATGCTTCCACCGTTTCCACAAATTTATTTTTAATACTTCTGAATTTCAAGTCATTATCGATATTCCGAAAACTTTCTTCGGGATTGTCCAGTACTACTTTCAATTCTAGCTTTTCTTCTTCCGAAAACTCTATCGACGACATAATGCTGTGAACTAACGCATAATGAGTCAAATGTTGTAAACCCAATAGCCTCTCGCAATGCAGCGGAATGTGCAAGCGCAACTCAGCAGGTTAATGAACCGTACGTTGCACTATGCTAGAGAATTCGCGGACGCAGCTCCTAAAGTTCATAAAGGATTGAAAGATAAGGCGCCCCGGGTCAGAACATCAAGACCAATAGCCAGTCACAGTATATCAGAAATCAGTTGGAATATTCAGAAACCGTTGTAAAGACCTTAATTGTTATTTCATAAACTATTCACTTGATTGTACAACTGACTCAACACGAACCTATCTCCGTAAATAGCTGTACGAAGGATCCGAGGGCCCCGATGACAACAAAAGTATGAGCTCTAACAGCCCTGGAATACGCCGAACCCTGTAACATTTTGTCGACGGTTGCAGGCGCGTATATTTCGGAAAACAATTCCTTTAGGCCACTGCCGTCCATTAGATTACCGATAGTGCCCAACTCTGACATCAGTAAATGAAACCCGCCCAATCTCGGAATGATCGACTTCAAGTCTGGATCTTCAGAGCAGTGTAAGATTTCTTTTACTTCCATGTATATGAGCAAATCCGCCGTAATGAAAGCTACAGTTCGTTTTTCATTTTCATTCTTTCGATTGCCATCTTAAGAGCCGTATAAATTGTGTCTACATTTCCTGGCGGATGATTTATGAACGGAAGAAATATAATACGTGATTTTGCGTAATGTTTGTCGGTAGTCAATTGCTGCATAAAGCTGCTCCAACCCTTAATATCAATGCAGCGCACCCTGTGGTTGTAAAGCCATCAAAAGGCTGTGCTAAATATATCGAAATCGTATGTAACCGTCGGATTTTGTTCATTTAAATTTTGTACGACCTCGTTCCCAAGTCCTGTCTTTTTGTATCCATGTACAAATTTTGAGATCTATGGTCCCAAAAGTTCCAACAGTATGTGCAGAAGGTATTTTTTTTAATTTAGGAATTTTAGATCCGCTGGTCACAGCTGAAGTCGGAGTCACGCATTTCATGTCACCCATCACGTGGAATGTGTGCAGCCGTCGGTCGTATTTATATTGTGATCCGCGTTGTCGAACACGAATTGTGAAAATGATTCGCTGTCAATATTACAATCACTTGGGTGTGACAACACGGATGCTTCGGAAAGTAGACTGTCATCATATAAACAGCAAAAACCTAGAGCTGATAGGATGTTAATCAATATCTTTGAACCGAATTTTTTGCTGAGCATTGTACCTAAGCCTATTTGTAGGCACGACGAAAAACTGCGTGGCCGGGCGCAAGATATAATTGCATGTGCAATTGAGACTATTTTCGATGACAGTCTTTCCTATTTTCCGTGTTTATTACTTGAAATTGTATAGTCCAAAAACGTTCTCAATGAGCCGGGATTGTGTGCCTCAACGTTTTCCAGAAACGAATTAGGGAATGGATAATGATCAGTTTCGTATTCTCCTGAGCGAATATCGTCTGAAATAATCTTCGCGGCAGCCTTAATTATTTTCTCACGCTCACTCTCTTGAAGTTCAAACTCTTCGAAGTGTTTACATAATACTTTGTGGCGCGTTTCACGTAAATAAATGATAGGTGTCTTTCCGCGATTCGATGTGCTTTTGACTCGGTGACTCGGTACTGCATGTACGCGATCGAGAACTTCGTTGGCCTATTCATCATTCCGGTAGCATGAATGTTTTACAATCTTTTCTACTGTGTTTTCGGTGTTGATCAAACGTATAGCTTGCCGTTTTTCCGGTTTGTTCTTTGACTGTGCTTTTATGGATGTGTCAGACGCATCGTGCGCACAAAATATCCATCTATTGAAATCAAAATTGCTAGCCACAGAAGAGCGTGTACAAGCTGAGCTTGACGATGCATCGGCATCCACATACGTTTTTATAATGCCCGGAGATGTATAGTTTTTATAACATGCTTCATGAATAATGTGTAACGATGGTGTCAGAGAGGTGCACCACCGCACCCTATGGCGTTTCTCCAATAAAATTTGAACTTACTAAATAAGCTTGCCAGCGATATTCTCAATAATTTTGTTGGGCGCCAGACGCGACTGCGTCAATCGCAGATAGCCAAGATGATTCAACTAAAGCGGTACAGAAATATTTAGCGGAACGACGGCCTTGAAGCCCACGGTTAGCTCGGGTGCACGAAGATAATAGTAGAGTAGGTAGGTTCGCCTTAACTAATTAATAAAATGAAGTTTGATACACCAGATAAATCCTTCAAAGGAATCAATAATTCCGTATATTATAGCACTCAGCGATAACAGATAATTCAGCGGTAACAAATAAATTCACTTCTATAACAAAGTAATACGTTCGGAATGATATAAGTGAGATCATATGATGAAATGATATGATATGGGATAAATACTGAGGTACAAAGAAAAAGATATATTTCAACCACGCCTTATTCTTAACGCAGCGGTATAAAAAACATAAACACGCCCATCGGCTAGCGAGCGCCTCAGAAGCGATGCAAAGCAAGCTATACTACTTTCCAGGCTACGTATCACCGAGCGATACGATACTTTATAGCAAGCTATTATAGTGGCACGCTAGGCTAGCGATATTAATTATAATATTGGCGATATTACTTCAATAAATGACTCCAATTGATTTTCTTAGATAACAAATTGAATTCGGATAAACTAAGATAGACTACAATCGAATGGGTTCTCAAAATGCGGAAAATTGCTTATCTCAGATACGATGATTTCACAGATATTCAGCGAGATTCGGATTAAAAAGATTACTCATTAACTACTTATTGTTAGCCTATGACATCTACGTTTAGTCAACCCTCGGGGAGTTGAAAATTAATGAGCGACACACCATACAAAATAATATGTAATACACAGTTCTTCAGCCATTGTCGTGGATTTTATACAGCTTACTTATACAGTGATTGTAACCGAGGCCTCGTAAGGCCTATAAAGAATACGACTAAGACAAGAAGGGTAATATAGAAGAGAAATACGAAGAGAGAATTAGACTTACGAATCACTGGATTGAATTTCATCCTTCGTTTACGTAGATTAATGGTAAATACGAGGGGGTAACTACTCGTGAAATTCTTGGAACAGTCGACTATGAAATACAATGAAATGCCTGTGAATGCTATGAAATGCTATGAAATGCTATAAAATGCTATGCAATGTGTGTAAAATACTTGTGAAATGCTATGAAATTTGTATGAAATGGTCATGAAATACTATGAAATGGTTGTGAAATAGTATGAAATAGGAGAAGTTGAAAATTTCGCGAGAGACAGCGCGCAAGTACGAGAAGACCGCTCAGTACGAGGCTTATGGTAAGTACCACAATCTGACGCTAGAGGCTTTATTTAATTATTTCTCGATTGTCGCGTTCGCGGTTTTGTTAATTGTTATTTTTACACAAAATCACTTGATTTGTACCAGTGCAGTGATTGAGGCTCGATTAGATTACCACTTGTGAAAATGGGAAATCCCAGAGATGTCCTAGAAGAAATAGATGCTTCGCCAGGAAAAAACATCACGGAAACGACGAAGAAGAATCGTTTCTGGTCAATTGCTGCGCAAGAACTGGGAATAGAGGTACCGCCGTATTTGAAGCACTTATGTGCGTTTTTGGGATTAGACTCAGCGGCCGCAATGAAGCATTTCGATCAAACATCTTTCGTAGAAATAGAGAAATTCGCCAGAACGGATATGCGGGATTTCTTGTCACATTCTGAGCTGAGTGATCAATTCTACGGCATATATTTCAAAAATCCGCAAAATTTTTGCATCCTACCAGGACATAAAAACGTACTATTAGAAATGAAACAGATCTGTCAAGATGGAAGTAAGTTTTCGAAGCGCTTCGCCTGCAAACCAGAGACGAAATCATTACCTATTCATGTGTCTGCCGATCGATCGACATCAAGATCAAACCAAGTGGAAAGCAGATCGAAAGAATACTCTGCAAATCTTACTGACAACTCCGCCTCAAAATTTCAAAACTTGGGTAACCAACAAACTGATGAACTTGTGAATTCTAGCCCGCAGCAGAACATTCTGTTTCAAGAAAAAAAATTATATCAACTACTGAAGACCAGACATAATGAAATAGATTATGGCCGCACACATTTAAGAAATTTTTCGAGAACCCGAGTAACAGGTTCGTCAATGTGTCTGTCAAAGAAAATGATCCAGACGATGTTACTGACATTTTTACCTACACAGCCAAAGTAACCTGTTGTCTTTGCCAAGCACAATTCGCCGCGCACAAAGGGGAATACGGCAATAAAGATGACAGGCCTCGAAAATGGAGATGGATCATATCAAATTTTTTTAAAACATATCAAAGTCAAACACACAAAGCGCAAACAGGGGAGCTCTCACTTCAATGAGGGACAAAAAACTGCCGATGTGGTTCAGAAAACTAACATTCAACCCAGAATTAACATCTTCTGTACTACGAACAATACTGGAGGAAATGAGAATACTCTGAATACTGCTGGTCCAAGTTCAAGTCACACTCAGCAGAACGTCAACGGAAATGAAATGCGAGAAGAAATAAGAAAGAAAGTTCAACACAAGGGAAAGCGAGTAAAGAATCAAACATCATGTGCCGGTGTCGAGCGATCAAAAATCAGAAGCATGAGCGATTCGAGTGATTCAGACATAGATATTCATGAAGAAGAAATTCGAAGACCTGGTTTTCATATTTCGAACGATGCAGAAAATCCTTCCGCTGCCCAGGTAGCCAATCACAACGGCACAGAAAAAGAAGACGTCGAAAGTCCGGGGAAGCCGATCTTGAAACAATTTAGGGATGGATTGTTCCAAGGACGTAGTCACAAAAATCATCTCAGGTAAGATACTGGACGGAATAAAAGACAAGAAACGGGACAATAGGTCAAGACGTGATAAAGAAATTAGGAAAGCACTCCGTAGTATATCTACAGAAAATAGACTTCCATTTTACTTCAAACGATTGAATGAAATGGAATTTCTATCGAAAGATAACCAGAATCTCCGAGAATGTGTAGAGTCAATGTTGTCTGAAAACTATTCGAAAAAACTTGAAATGACTCGAAAAAAAATGTTCTACACCGTAGAAAACAGTTTCCCATTTGAATTTGATGATGGAAACATCAAAGAAGTACTAAATTAATAATAAATCAGGTTTGAGATCCACGGGTGTTCAATATGATCCAACGATACAAAAGTTTGCCTCGTATTTATACCGTGAGAATCAGGTGAAACCGAATGGTCCATCCGCCCAGACGGTGAATATTTGGTATTTTTAGGGGGATAACCACTCGTTGCGCTGAAAAATCCCTAGTGTGATCTTGGCGCGCGGTCGATAGAACTCTGCATGCCAAAATCACCCTAGGGATTTCCAGTGCAACGAGTGGCTATCCCTATAAAAATACCAAATATTCACCGTCTGGGCGGATGGACCATTCGGTTTCACCTGATTCTCGCGGTATATGATCGGTGGAAGATTAGCATACGAAACTCTCTGCAATAATTTGCCATTACCATCGCCTTCGTTCGTATTTCGATATTTATCAGAAAATGGTCCGACTATTATAGAAGCACAACTGCGTTTATCAGAACTCAAAGAGCATCTGACGTCAAAGAAATGTGCACCCGAGGTATGGATTAGTGAAGACGCCAGTGGGATCACGGGTAGAATACAATACGATCCTAAAAGCAACCAGCTTGTTGGATTTGTTTTAACGATTAACTCAATTACATCAATGCCAATATCATTTTCATACGTCGCCACATCCGCTCAAGTGATTGAGCAATGTTTTCAAAATGAAAAAATTTCATGACTAGTCTATGTTGTTATGGCACAACCCCCAGTAGAAAATGCATTACCATTCTGCTTGACCATATTTGGCACAGACAACAAATTTAAAACGGCAGATGTAGAGAGTAGGTGAAAGCACATTGCTGCGAAATGCGAGAAATATTGCATAAAAATTGTAGGTTTTTCGTCAGATGGTGACCCGAGATTACTTAGGGTCATGCGAGTACAAAGCCAATGAGGCATTACAAATAAAGAAAGTGATAGGTCTGCGGATGTTGGTTGTATTAACAATTGGTCTTGGTTCAATAGTTCGATCGACGATCAATCCCAATATGTACAAGACACCATACATATTGGCACTGTAACATTGCATGTTACAATACGCTCACCTTCCCTTCGACGACCTTAGTGAAGGGTGTAACGAATGCCTGCGCAGCCGTGTGAATGGGTTAGGATAGCCACGACGCTAATGTTCACTCCGAGAGGCGACCGTTACCGATCTTAGATTTTTGAGTTAAGACTTATTCTTTTGTTTTTTTTTGGAACTTTTTCTCTGATATGTGGGAGGCACGGCCAAACGTTTGGTGGAGATTCCCAATGTCGATTGACGGACGAATGACTCGCCGAATTAACCGCGGGTTGGCATGAGAGCCCCGCGGACAACGCTTTTTGATGACACCTGACTACGGAAGCTCCCTCACCTACGGTCAAGGACACGGGGGAGTGCCGAGGGCACTCAGCAACGAGGGAAATCGGTGGTGGAAGAGATTCCCACCACCCCCAAGAGCCGGCGAACCGTGGGCCTACTACGAGGACTTCCATCGTCGATGCGAATTTTGGGTTTTCGCGCGGCACGACAATACGCCGCCAGGTGTTAGGCGATCTAACAATCGATCGTCTAACGAGGGTGCTAACGACCGGCACCTTGCGATCAAAGGACACTCTGCCGTGGGCTTTGCCTTGGGCTAGATCGTAGTTGAGAATTTAGCGTGCGTTTTGTAGTAGCGAATTTGTTTGGCGATTGAGTTTCGAGTCTAGTAGAGTTTTGAGTTTGTGAGACCCCACGGGGGAAAGTTGTGGATTTTTGAGGACCCCCCCGAGGGATTGATTTGGGATTTCTCCGGCGAAGGAGACTAGTTCATCAGGTGGCTGGCCAACGGTAAGCGATAGCTCACTTAGCCCACGAATAATTTGAATCCGGCAACGGCCGTCAGCCATACTGCCTTGTTCGCAGCCACGAGGCTCATTAGAATTTGGGATCAAGTTAAACCGATCTCCGAGTCGGTAGGCCGTCACCAGGGTCCCAGAGAAGAAGTGCTTTCGAGTCAAATTTTGTTGGACTAACTTTTCGAGCCCGATATAAGATTTTTGTAGAGTCAAGTATCTCCGCACACGAGTGCGACAGAGACAGAGTCGGTCACAGTCGCGCTCTCTCTCTTACTCCCACGAGGAGAGTCAGCCGTTAGGCTAGACTAAGACGGTTTTGAGTCACCAACAAGTTCGTTATTGTTTATTTTATTGCATTTTATTGTATTTTTATTTGCGAAATTCAGAGTCCCATTTATTATTTTGTTGCCCCCGAGGCAGAGTTAGAATAAGTTAGTTAAATAAGAATTGAAAGAAAATAGGTGGTCGGTAACGCAGAGGCCTAGCCTCTAGTCGTCGCGGTTGCTGCCTAGCAACAGCCGTGGCATAAATTTTTGAGTTGTTTCTATTATTTCCTCTATCTTTCTTCTTGTTGTTTTGATTTTGCGCTACCACCACCGAGTAGTTTTAAGAATTTCTGAATTTAGTCATTAACTAGTTGTAATGAGCCGCATGGCTTCGATTTTTCGAGATAATTAGTTTGTTTTCTTCTTTTCTTTTTTTTTTGTTCTTTTTGCCTGTTTTTTTGTTATCCCACGTGGAAGCTTAGTTTTTGGAGTATGATTTAGTGTAACGTAACGTTTGAAACCCCGAGGGGAAGCACCCCCGAGGTGTGCGATTATTGTTGAAATTATTATTTTCTCTTTATTTAATTTTTTTTTATTGTTTTTTGTTGAATAATTTCTCTATTATTTTGTTTAATTCTAAATATCTCGAGTCGTTATTGCCTTAGCTAATCCCTCACATAATCCCGACCCCTCTCCGCGGTACTGCAGCTAGCCGCCGCTTGTAAATATTCGTGAGCTTTGTTGTTTTTCTTAATTTTGAGTTTCGTGGCGAAGATAGTTCGCCTGGCGCCCAAACATTTAAAATTCGAGTTTTTTTCTATAGCTGTGTGCGCGTTGGATTGACCCCGGAGGCTGGCTATCCGGTCCAGATCCGAGGGTTAACAAAAATCCTCGTCACAGCACTTAAATGCGCAATAAATTCACCAAAGTATCGTCTATATTACCACTAGGAAATAGAGTCGTATCGACTACGCACTTGACAATTCTAATAGATACTATATCAAAAGATAAACACTGCTCGACAAAGCATGTTTCATGTCCGAAGGACAAAATGAACTTCAAATCGGTTCAGAAAATTTGCGATGACCGTGTCTTAAACAACTTGTCAATTGTACTAAATTCTCAAGGAACTGCGATGTTTTTGAAACTTACACGCAGAAAAAAGGTATGTTGGGTCAAGCAAATTTCAGTTGTTTCAACTGAATGGTTTGTTCATCGGTGGCGAAACACAAGTTCAGTCAACTCAACTAAACGATTTAGTTGTCTCAAACACCTTTAGTAAGGCGCAGTCAATTAGTTTATCATTTGAAGTGAGCAGAATTTAGTTCACTGAACTATCGGCGAAGAAATAGATATGACGTCATAATGATGACGTCACTGAAATTCAATTATAAGAATTCAATATTCAGTTTCAGGAACTAAATATTCAGGGCAGACAAATATCCGTAAAATAAGCAGGTACCAAGCATGCATTTGGGGCGACTGGCAATTACTTTGATGCAATAGAACATATGTTTGATAATCCTGACTTTATCTGTTTGCAGTAATTAATTATGTTGTTCCCACAACAAAGGTATTGCCGCTATTTACTTAAGGGTAGGAGATACTGGAATCTGCCCATCCCAAAAAATTGCAATTTTCAAATGAGGTTTTACATACATGTTCTCCATCTCAAAACATAGACTTTGTGCAAATTTCAAGTCATTTGAACCGATAAGTACAGAGTTACTCCTCACAATGCTTTGGAAATAGCTTTTTCACCACACCTGCACCGAAAGTGCGACTTTCGGCCCCTCGCGTGAACGGAAAGTCGTACTTTCCGGTGCAGGGGGTGGTGAAAAATAGTATACGGCACACGGGAGTAAAAGAGGTCATCCCAAACTGCGTTTTTGCCACCCTCGCCTTCGGCTCGGGTGTCAATCTCACACGCAGTTTGGAATGGCCTACTTTTACTCCCTAGGTGCGTAATGTACTATTATTCGAACACCTCCCTGCGCTCCAATTATTCTTGAATCTTGCTAGGCTTCCGCACACATACTTTTGGATACATAAGATACAAAACTACGTCGTATTTTTGAGATCGGTGCGAAACTCGTTTTTGACACTGGTTTTCATGAAAGGTAAAAATTTTAATTTCAATTATTTTTTCTAAAATCCGTAATTGTTTCTCGATTTACATAATCTGACGTAAATTTGTAGCTAATGTATGTAAGAATGTGCCCTGAAAATTTCAGAAGTCTACAACAAAAGCTTCAGCGCAGGGAGATTTTTGAATTGGCAAAAACATAGTTTTCAGATAAATCGATTTTGAGTTTTTTTTTAGACTATTGACAAAATTCAAGATGTTAATTATTGTATGAACCAAACTAGTTTCGGACGAGATTGCCAATAGTTTTGAAGCATGTTACGTTGAAAAAAAATTTCTCTCACAATATTCGAGTGGAATTCACATTTTCATTATACATGCTACATTTCAGAAATTACGATTTCAAGGAAGTTGGATGGAATTATAAAGGATATAAATTATTTCAACTTTGAAGAATTTGAACATATATTTCAGCAGTTCGGTTGATATAAACTTGGCCTCATCGACTGTGAGCAATTTGACCTGCGGGCAGCGAATCGTACGGTTGATAACTTGTAAATCTGGTTCTGTGGAATGAATACAGGCGTTTTGAACTGCATGTCGATCACCATACTGACAGCTTTACAGGAACCGTTTCTGTAAATACAAATATCAGAGTAAAACAAAATAATAATTATGCTTTGAAGAATAATATAAATAATATAATAGAAAAGGAAATGTACACAATTAGATATTCAGGTGTACTTATCTTTTGAGGCTTGGTGAACAACATCCTTCTTTGTGCGAAATGCAATTTTGTCAAGACGACTCTTACGACTTGCTAGCTGAAAATAAATCAAGATTATTACACCATATGGGTCATATCACTAATACAACTATAGCAGCATCATGAAACCATGACGATCACGCACTAGCACGAACACTTCTTGCCTTTCACAGTTATTGCACTTCACGTTTTTCACTAAATCCTGTAAACACGAAGAGTAAATTAGTAAAAAAATCACCTGCTTGAATAGGTGGATTTGGATGGGGATTAGGATTAAGGTTAGGGTCGTTCGAGCCGCTCGGCTCTATTTGATGTTCTGCCTGTTCTGCCCGTTTTTCGGCCAGAGTCCTTCGAGCATCTATCGCCTGCTGCTGCCGAGCGCTACTTCTCCCTTTAGGCTTTAGCCAACGTCTATGAATTCGATGCATTTTTTTATTAAAGCACGTTATTCGAGTAGAGCACACCGTGAATTTCGCTCGTAATGCCCGACTTCCGCCTTCGCGGTATGCCTATCCAACATGAGTGCCATCTCACGCCATCGACTAAAATTATAGATTCAGAAACTTCATTACCGAGAACATCTTATGTGAATCACTTTAGTACGGTAGCTGGATGAAAAAATGCATCTCAAGTTACTTTTTTTACAAATTGAAATAGCGATAACCGAAATATAGAAAAATTGGAAACTCCTGCTGAAACACTATACGCTTTATTGAGTAAACGAGGCATGATGAATTTTTTTTTCGGTTCGAGGATTTGTATACGTATAGATGAGAGTTCAAAGAACACTTTTCTGTAAAAAACCGAAAATCGATTTTTTTGGAATTTTTGCACTCAAATTTCAGTATCTCCTACCCTTAATATGTATTTGTTCCAATCATGGATTTTGTTAGGGGGACTACAGATGAGATAATAAATACAGAATATTTTTTTGGTTCGACTGAATATTTTATTTAGTGAATAGTGCCACTCATAACGCATCAATTCTGGGACATCTGATACACTTGACTATAAGGTTAGAACAATGAAAATCGTGCGTCCGAGGATAGCACAACATAGTACAGTGGTCGTCTTGATATAAAAATACATAAAACCTTATACAATATTGCCCTAAACTTCAAGCAAAAGTATAATACTGTAAAATTACATATTGTCAGGTCAATTATATAAAAGGTACAGGTAGCAATCAACTTAAAATAATAGAAACTCTGTTTGCATTAGTGCCAGTCCATTTAACTTTACTTCTACGATAAACTTTGAAAAGTGAAATCAACTGAAAATAATATTGTCTTTCATCTGATTTGCATCAGACTAAGATATGTAACAAAATAAAAGGAACCATCTCTAACATATTTGGTATAATGTAAAAAAAAAGAAGATAATAATCTCTGAAAAGATATGACTTGTAAGAATATTATATAATATCATTTTACATGAAATTCGAAAATACTCTATCATGTGCGATTTACAACTCTAATTGAGTAGTTTCGTACATTTATACGAAGACTAGAATGCTTAAGAAAATACACTCTACATAAAATATCTTTGAAGTAGAAGAATATAAAATTCGTTACAGTGCAAGAAATAACTTGTATTTTTGTATAGAGACGATTTTAATCACATGGCACATAATATTTGCCATCCCCATTGCAATGAACGTTATATGGAACGTGATTCCTCAAGCTCTCTTGTGCTAAGAACTTCCATGTTTCAGTGTATTTAACTTGAAATGCATGTACATGCTTCGAAAAGTCTATCGTGTCCATCTTCAATATAAGAAATTCTACTTTGCGATATTCATACATGAATATATATTTAATGTTCCCAAATTGTGTGAGGCCGTTTTCAACTCCGAATGAAATTACCATGTCTGGCTTATAGCGTGTCCCATTAATTTGAATCCAAGAAACTAAAAGGTATCGATCGTCATCTAACATACCTGGAGGTAGGACATTTTGGAATATTTGAAATTTCTCTAAATTACGAATCATGTTTCCTTGATACACTCCCCAAGTGAAGCGTTTCTCAAATCCCTTATTTGCAAGAAGCCTGTAAGTCAATTGTAGCTGTTGTTTTGTTGCTAACGTATGTGATATATTTCTACGAGAATATACAACTTTAGCGTTATTTTTGAAATCTCTATGGTTTGCTTCGAATCGCATGCATGAAATGTTTTCGAGCGGATCAAGTTTTTCAATAATACCAGGATAGTGTAACAAGTAATGATGCTTTAGTTTTAAAGGTTCTTTGAACAATTTCAAATACATGCGATGGTGTTCAGAAATTAAAGTTTTTAATGAACTAATAGTTTCGATTGTATGTGATGGTGCCATCACGATGCAATGTATTTGTCTGCGAATAACGAACAGTTTCCACGCTTTACTATCTCTAGGTACAAGATCACCTATGATCAATCCGAGATTGCAGACAAGAGTAGACATTTCCGACGCTGACAGTATTAAACACCCTTTTTTTAATGCATCATTGGATATGGCTGGAGGAATATTTCCCTTGAAAGTACTGCCATAATTGAAATATCGGATCCTATTATTCAGTGTAGTTAAAGAAAAATATTTATCTACGTTTATCGTTCGGTTCAAGATTTTCGCTATGCCGTAACGTAATACACCTTCAAGATTGTCATGCATGACATCGCAGTATTGATTAACCGTCACATGATATGACGGTATTTTGTTGAATATACATGGTTCTTTCATATCAACAGCACAATTAGCTGAATGTTCTGCATAGTTTTCTTCCGTACGTAACATTTCCGAATCCTCTAATACCTGACTTTGAAGGACCTGTTTGGGTGCAATGCAGAATCTACATGCATAGTTAGAATTGAAACTTTTTAAAAATCCAAGGATATCATGCAGACCTAGGTTGTCACATGCTAAAACTGCCAATGCAAAGAAAACTTGCATCTCCTTTTCATCAATGTGAATTGTGATACCATTTTTTTCAAGATCAGTGATTTGTTCTATAATCTTATGGAAAATATGTTCGTTGCCAAAAACTGACATATCTTGTGAATTGTGAAGCTGTGCATGAAAAATATTTTCAAGCCTACAATATTCCGAAGGCAGCGCGGCGATAGTATAGTATACGCCGCCCAGTTTATTAATTCCCGTGTGGGTACCTAGTGGATTATTTACCTCAAACTCATCGAAATATACAATTAAAGGCAAAACTATTTTGTTCTCGAATTTCTGCTCTATTGCTCTCCACAGTGTTCCTTGTACAAGCGAAACTAAGCTGTATCTAGTTTTAACTTATCCATGTAAACAATTATTGTTTCAGAAACATTTGGCAGTTCTAGAAACCTCTTCAAGATCTGGGCCATTGGCACGATTTGCGAATAGAGATTAATTACATTCATTTGCCTTATATCATTAACAGTAATTGGATTCAGTGATGTACCAACAGAAAATACCTCAGGTTTGATGAAATATGATGAAGCTTCGAAATACTTGAACCTTTGATATTCGGTTTGTAAACTTTTAAATGGCTGGGCCAAAACTTCAAGCATTTCATTGAAATCGGATTTGTTTTCATTACATTGATTGCAATTATACTTCTTTTTGATAAATTCAATGCAAGTGACACTAATGAACTCAGTGACAGCTTCAATAATCTCTTGCACAAGGGCACGTGTTACAGAATTATTAGCATACAGTTTAGCTGCAAATACTGAGGTACAATTTGTAACCATTAATTGATATTCGTTTATATTCAAACACTGACAGTTATTTTCAATATTCAAAGCAGGGCGATGAAAGACTGATATTTGTGCGATATCGGGATCGATAAAAATATTTTCGTTATCATAACTACGTGGGTTTGGACGTGAAGTTTCACCTTGACGGTGTTTCGATTTTAGGTGCTTATTAAAGCCGTAAATATTGGGAAACGATCTAAGACATTCATCTTGCTGACAAGTGCACCGTGAATTGATCAAGGTGTAATGCTTGACCTTGCAGTGTAATATAACGGTTCGAGGATCAGGAAATGTATGTATACAGAATGGACAGTAGTATAAACTCATTTTTAGAGTTTAAAAGTAAGAATTTCGTTAGATGGACACAATAGACATCAACTTATCAATGAAAAAAAAAAGCTTATTGCAAATTTTTCTGTATCAATGGCAGTAGTTCCATTACATACGAGATCGGCTTATCCCATTTAGTAGCAAATTTGTACACACTGCGTTGTATAATGTACCAGAGGTGTTCACTTTCCGGGGGATAACAAGCATTCAGTGCGTGAAACGCCTTGAAACATATATCAAGTGCTCTTAATGCAGTAGGAAGTTTGTACACAGTTTCATCAATTGACACATAGATGCTATCCACACTTTTCACGGTAGGGCCTACCACGATTATAAACGGTTGAATAGTCAGTCCAAATTGTCGCATTTTTTCCCTCCGATCGTCCTGCAATCTTTGTATATCTCCGGGAATCTGTAATAAATTTTTTAAATAGAATATGTATACGAAGCGAGCACCAGCTTGATTCAGCACGTAACTGCAGGGGGCTTTTTGTCAATGGTAGATAATGAAGACTGAATCAAAATCCGTGGTTATCGAGGAAAACTACCTTTGCATGTTGAATGAGGCCTTCTTCGCACTCAATCAATGAAGGCTTCCAGTGTTGTTGTTTAACTCTGATTCTACCTTTTGGTGGAATTAGAATCGGTAAAAGAAGTATTTGGGCAATAACCTTGCATTCTGAAAACATATTGAAGGCAATTAATTATCTTTGCAGTATTTGTATCCCAATAGATATCCAGTCAATATTTTATCAGCAGTGTTGGTATCGTCATCTAATAACTTGCATAAGAAAGATGCACGTCCAATGGTTGACTTAGGAGTAGATTTGACAAGCGCGTCAAAAAACTTGACCCAATCATCGATTACATTGACATTTTGGCAAATGTTTAGCGCTTCAAAATCTTTTTCAATCAGCGTATAACCCAGGGGATCATTTAATAATGGCCATTTTACATAAATGTCTGAGACATTCTTACTGGGTCCAGTATCAGCAATTCTAAGCGGAGCAGTGATTAACCAGTGCTGCTGCACAGAGTCCCATGGCTCTCGATTATGGCGTAGCCATGAGACGCTTTGCTGCATTTGTATGTCATCTGTAATTAACAATCAATGAATAGTCTGAGCATTAGTATATTTTCATTTTTTGGTTAGCATGAAGCAGCGTTATGAAAAGTTGAACACTCTCTGAAAATCGTGCAAGTATAAGAATACCTTCATGTGCAGTGGTTGAGATACATGGCTCAGTTGACTTTAACAAGCCGGACAATTTCCTGAAATCACGTAATTTGTTCCGATATTTATCTACCAGCTCTCCGCTGGCGCTGATTGATTTATCTGTCCTTGAAAACTGCTTCTTGATGGGTGGGATATAATACGTTTGGATATTTTCTGTTGGAAACAAGTTGACTATTTCCTCAGCTAATCGCTGGAAGTCTGTGTTTTGTAAGACGCTAGAAATATAAAGAACTCTATAACACTTGTTACTTTATTTATGAGTCTGCGATGTATGGATGTACCTATGCGGATCTTTTAAAGAACTCGAAATTACAACTTCTGCTATTGTCTGCCGACATTTTCTGGATAGGGTTTCTGATTTCTTGTACCCTCTAAGGATACCTCTACCTTCAATGCTGCTATTCGAGATAGATCTTATTCGTGCAGAACTTTTCAATTCTTTACAAGCGGTCTCGTAAGTGTTTTCGTCATTGAAGCATTTCTGTCGTGTCAACTGTTTTTCCTTCTCCTCATCTATGTCTGTGGAAGACTGACTTGACGTGTCATCATGATCAGAAGAATGCTGCCAAAATATTTAAATATATAGAAATCGAAACTATTCCAAATAAATATATATCACCCGTTCTATAAGTCAGTTTGAAGTATGAGTGAAATATTTCGTTCAGTAGTCAAATGTGTTTTGATTCGGGAAACTCTAAAGATTTTTTTTTAAGAAGTCTACTTTCTTTTTTCTCATAAGTTTGAAATCGAATTGATTTAAAGCATTATACATTAGTTGTATACAAAAGCACTTACAGAACTATTGGTGCCTGCTTTATCACTTATATTTTGATTGAAATGAGCTTGCCATTTCATAGTAAACCTCATTTGCGTACCGACGAGAGGGAGTAACTCCTAAATTAGGTCAAACGTCAGATCTTTTAGAAGAGGCTCGGTAATACCATTATCTGAGTGGGAAAAAATCACTTAATTGTGAAACTATATAATATATAATTGTGAAAACATATCATCCATATTCAATTCCCTATTATTTGACGTAGATATATACAAACGACTTACACGTGCTTGTTGTGTAGTCAAAAAATCAGTAGAATGAAATTCGAAAAACTACGAAATCATGGCACGATTTCAAAGGTAATGTAATGTCATATTTCGGGGATGACGGGATGAAATGAGTGAAACTGGATAAAAGTAATAAAAATAAAAATTGAAAGAGCTGATTTAGTTATGATCATTATATTTATTCGATTGACTGAAGAGAAATTGCGTCGCTGTCATCCATTAGAGATCACGAATGATTTTCCAAGGGTGATAATCTAGAGATTGAAACATGCTTCTTTATACTTTATAACTTCTTACTGGTGGTAGTCATTAATATGCATATTTTACAAAAAAGATTCTACTATCTTAGCTGGAAAATTTCAGCAGAGGTCAAACGGTAAGTGGGCCTAGAGCGTACAGACGAGCTATACCGTAAGAATCAGATGAAACAGCTGGATAGTTGGATATAGTAGACTTTACTTCGATCAACTGATTATTTGGTCCCAGGAACCGAATGTGTATTTAACACTCGATAAGGGTTTACTCAAGTTTATCCTCTCTTAACTCTTCGTATTGACGCCAACATGACATACTATTTATAATAATTGGTTATGTTACGTGTGAATTTTCCCAACTTACCTCTGAAAGTGTCTATTACGTCCGGCAAGTCCCACTCTTGTAATAGACGCTTGCATTCTTCATCGGCCATGACGATTGGCGCTGAAGTTTTCACTCCCAAAAACTTGAAATTAAATCCACAACAAATCTGTGAAATCTTGCACGTACGTACAGTACAGATACGGTAGACTTATTGTAGAAATCACGGCACAATTGTAAAGAAATATTGCAGGACGCAACGCAATGCGGAACCGATGCTACATAGCAGAGAGATGGCGTTTGGCGTCGTCAGGCTGCCGGGGACCGCATGGCGCGCGTAACAGCGCATGTGATACGAGGGCCCACTTCCGCGCGTTAATTCGCGCCAAAATTATATATTGAGCCTATGCAACTGCATGTTCGTTTTATTGATGATGCATTAATGCTAATATTTATATAAACAGTTTATTTTATAAAATGATTACTTATAGTTCGTAAAAATAAATAAATTAATATACATAATAGATTGTACCACGCTTTCCGGTTGGCGCCATCGTCGATGCGAACGCCTCCATGCCATCAATGGAAGCTACTTTGTTTCATAAAATAAATCGGATCAACTGAACATATTGTTCATTGGAAGAAATATTCTGGCTAAGAAAGTAGTTCGGATTGATTGTCAAACCAAGTTGACTATTTCAGAAAGAATAACTTAGCTCAATTCGATCGAAGATACTGCTTAGTAAACACAACGTAATCGTTTAGTTGTTTCATCTTAAAAATTAATTCAATTATGGTTGATTCGAATGACTCATTCGTCGTAGCAAATAGGTATATACTTAAACCGGCAGACACGTTCGGCCCAAATTATGCATCAGGTGGAAGTTTATAACGCAATTGGTCCAACCTAACCGACAAAGAAATTTGCTTCAACTGAATACATTTAGTCGGCTCAGCTATTCCTTTTTCTCAGTGTATAAATCTCATTCTCAATTCTTATTTAGACATTAACGCATGCCAGAAATTGGAAAAGATTTGGTAAAGCATTTTTTGTCTTGCGAATGTAGCGAAATTGGATTTTGCATAAAGGCAATTACACTCTCAGATACAACTTCCTGACTACAAACTGCTATATTTGCGGAGAAATAGATGTACATGCACTGGTAAATTTAATAATACAGTTACGGAATAGAAATCGGAATGATTTATTTTTGCCATCGCTGATGAGTAGGCAGCCATACGAGAGTTTTTTCAGACAAGTGCGATCTATGTCTACAACATACTCTACGATTGTAAATTGCAGTATGTTAGATATAATCCATCGTCTCCGTAGAATTCAAATGCAAACTGACATACTTAATAACGAATCAGACAAAATCAGCTTTCCCAGACTTGAGAAAAAATTCAAAACGGGTCAGGCTAGCGAAGTTACTCATTTGCCGTCCAACGTCGGAATTTACGCGACGATTGAGACTGTAAAGAAGAATGCTATGGACGATTTAAGAGATTTTGGTATTGAATGTGTCGAGGAAATTACGTGCCAGATAGACTTGGAAAGACCTAGTAGCGAAATCAGATGACGAATTGCAAAGTGATGAGGAATCCGTAGAGTCTTTAGACCCATCACTGAACGCTGAGGAGAGCGAAAATTTATCAGCGCATATGAATACCTTGCAAACTGTAACTGGCAATTTGGAATTACGAGATTACGTGAATAATAAGATCAAATCGAGCAATGCAAGTCCGTTTGCTATCGTAAGAGACTTTGGTGAAAAAGAATACGTTGTTAGAAAGTCATCTATATGTTGGCTTTTGAGTAAAAATTACACCCGATTAAGCAGTGATCGCTTAGAACGGATCGAGGAAATTGAATTGGGCAGCGATTTCAGCAATAAAATGGATAAAAATGTAAAAAGCGGGGGATGGAAAAAAGATTTTGAACGAAAGTGAAGTTAGCCTTGACGACTGGGTAATATTCGAGATTGATGCAGAGACTCGAGTAGAGACTGAAAATCATTTCATGATAGGATTAGTATTAGACTTCATTTATAATTTCGGGAAAACCATACGCCAAAAAGAGTATTCGAAACGTTAAGCTGCCAGTAATGATTCGAGAGTCGGAGTGTTATGTACTTGGTACATACTTATTAAAGACGACAGTTTGCAAGTGATTTCTTGCGACTTTCATCGTTACCAAAGTATGTGCCAATACAAATTTACCCTTCCGGCTCCTACTACTTCAAACTGCGGAATTGGCTACTCGGGAAAAATACGTTCCACAATACGGACAATTTTAAACAACGACCATGACGAGCGTATGGACAGAAACGAAGGTGAAAGCAGAAATGTATCAGGTAGGAATCGATTTCAGCGAATCATATGGTCTAAAATTCGGATAGAAATATTGCTCGAAATAAATGCAGCGTCGATCGAATTAATAAAAACCAAAACAGGAGGCGAAGTCACTCGTTAATGATTTTTGTAAGGCAGCAAGCCAAGCGTTGTCCTCGAAGTTGGTAGGTTGTGGATATGGGAGGACCAGAATTCGCCGCTGGTATATTCCGGAATCCTATATAAATAAGCTCATACTTTGATTTGAATGCCACTGGTTAATGTTTTCGCGTTTTTTTTTTTGATCTCTTAAAATAATTTTCGATTCCAGCTATTCGAACGGATATGCTGATGGACCAAGATATGCAGCAATACCCGTCAAGTGCGAACTTCGCGCGATTGTTGAATTCGCAACGAAAAGACGTAAACTACATTACGTAGGCTTTATCTTAGGAGCGGAAGAGGAAGATTCAGAAGAATTTACCATAAAATTTATGAGAAGAGTTGCAGGCTCAAATAATACTTTCGTTTTTCCGGATCAAGACGATATATCACCAGTAAATCTTTCTGATATAAAAAACACCCTACTACCACCGATTGTTGGTAACAGATTTCAGCATAATTTTCCTGGCGATTTAGAGGCGTATAGTTTTAAGTGAATATTAAAGTGTGATCGGTCAGTTAGTCAGTCACTTCAAGAAAGCCAGTCCAAAGTTAGTCATATTAGTCATATATACACACACATATACATATGCATATATGTATCTATAGTGTTTCAGTGATTTAGATTTGAGTGAAATGCAGCTACAGTATTTGTTTCCATCGTAGTAGAATAAATTCCATATTTTTATTCGATGTTCATTGTTATCAATTAAGTTTTTACTGGTTGTCTGAACAGTTTGAAAACCCGAGGCAACATGGATTGTCGTGAGAAGAAAATAGTTATTATAATTTTAAAAAAAGATGATTTACGGAATGAAAATATGATGTTTCAAAAGAGAAATCTTGACATTTCCAGTGACCGTATAATGATTTAACATTCATTCGTCTGACATGCATTGTACTAATTTTTCTATCATATTAATAGAAGAGTTTCATTTTGGGACACCACATTTTGAAGTAGTTATCCCTCGGTTGACAACGTGATTTTGAGTCAATACTCATGACGAATATTTTCTGTATTTCATTTTGCTTGACAAAGTTTTGGTATTCATTATCTTGATAATTTATAGAGCACTGAGCTAATATACCATACGTTCCATACGTTGTTACATATTAAGGGGAGGGACCAGACGATTTTTACCGACCTATCTAATTTCCGGAATATCTCCGAAACGCGGCTATCAATCGGATTGTCCTTTTGGCAGCCGATGTTTGACGAGGAATGAGTTCGAGCTAGCTCCCGAAATTCAATGAAATCGAATTTTTTTTTTTTAATTTTAATCGCAGAATGTGGGCGTGTCACTTATTTCGACTAATATCAGAGGCCACGCATCATTGACCCGAAAATAACTGTGTAAGCACCATTCTACACGGCATGACAAACACTCCTATTCAAAAACATCTTTGTTTTATGCCGGAATAAAGTCTCTATGTGAAATCTCGCAATTCGTTGTAATTAGCGATTGTAAATCGTTGGGAAGCCATGATAATCCTCAGTTCCCCCAATGCCCAAGAGAGAGCGCAGCGCGCGAACCGTGGGTCGGTATCGCAGGCCGTGGACTGCAGCTGGGCCAGCGTCAGCCAGCTCGGGAGCGTAACTATTATATTTATCATGAAGCCAGTGCCGTGACGAATATTTTTTGGGAGTATTTTTGAGCCCCGGATTTCAAATTTTTTTTTTTTTTTCTTCGGTGTAAAGTGACTGGTCAAAAATTGAAGCAAATATGATATGATAAAACATGCATCAAATCCCAGATGGTCAGGGCCCAAAATAATCATAATGGACAAGGGAGATTTTCGGCTGATATAAAATTATTTTTAGAAGTTGTCTGTGGTGTGAAGAAAAAAAAACGCAGAAAATTCTGACAGTGATGGTTTTCAAGCATAACGTTTTGCTCTGTGAAATGCACTTATTTTTAGATTTTCTGATTTATTGTCATCAAGTTATTCGTTATCGAGTAGCGCCAGTACTGTGTATGTGAAATCGGAGTGAGTCCGCGGATCAGGCCGTTGCGGCATACATACGACTGACGTTGCTCAAAATTGGATAACAGAGTGAAAAACATCTGATATTTGAAAATTATTCTGAAGCGTCGACTTCAGTCATCGTAATATGTAATAAACTATGTGATATGTATTGTAAGGCTTTTTTTATTACACCAGACTATTTTTTAATTATCCATACATGGGACATTCCGTGTCAACTTGGTTGACATCGGACCCTGACCATCTGGGATTTGATGCATGTTTTTTCATATCATATTTGCTTCAATTTTTGACCAGTCACTTTACACCGAAGAAAAAAAAAAAAAATTTGAAATCCGGGGCTCAAAAATACTCCCAAAAAATATTCGTCACGGCACTGGCTTCATGATAAATATAATAGTTACGCTCCCGAGCTGGCTGACGCCGGCCCAGCTGCAGTCCACGGCCTGCGACACCGACCCACGGTTCGCGCGCTGCGCTCTCTCTTGGGCATTGGGGGAACTAAGGATTATCATGGCTTCCCAACGATTTACAATCGCTAATTACAACGAATTGCGAGATTTCACATAGAGACTTTATTCCGGCATAAAACAAAGATGTTTTTGAATAGGAGTGTTTGTCATGCCGTGTAGAATGGTGCTTACACAGTTATTTTCGGGTCAATGATGCGTGGCCTCTGATATTAGTCGAAATAAGTGACACGCCCACATTCTGCGATTAAAATTAAAAAAAAAAAATTCGATTTCATTGAATTTCGGGAGCTAGCTCGAACTCATTCCTCGTCAAACATCGGCTGCCAAAAGGACAATCCGATTGATAGCCGCGTTTCGGAGATATTCCGGAAATTAGATAGGTCGGTAAAAATCGTCTGGTTCCTCCCCTTAAGTCCCGTATAATTCGATTAATCTTGTATCGAGACGATTGTTGTGAATTTTTCTTATATTTTGTTATATTGTGTCATATATTTTGGATATGTGATTGTTAGTCTGTTTCCGTAAATTCCCGAATTTTGTCTGAATCACAGAATATAATTTTGTAAATGTTGCATTACTGATTCCCGTAATTGTTGCGGATTGTGCATTAGTTTTCCGTATCGATTCTGAATAAATCAGTCGAATATATAATTATTTGTATTGACTATTAATTGGCACCCTGCCCCTCTACCATTTAGTTGATATTGTATTCTGGCTATCTGGCTATCTGGCAATTTCCGCCGTCGAACTCTACCGTGAGAATCATCCTAGGGATTTTCAGTGCAACGAGTGGCTATCCCCATGAAAATACCAAATATTCGACGCCTGGGCGGATGGACCATTCGGTTTCACCTGATTCTCACGGTATATCTTAGTCTTTCGAATGACGTGAAAACGTCTGGCGCCCAACTATTAGTTTTCTTATTAGCTTTCGCATCTAAACGTTGACGCCGAAGTGCGTTCACCTCGTTGAAAATTGGTTCCACTCGGCGTGGACGATACCGCGGGGTGTGATGTCGGTATATGACGAGGAATAGTGCGTATGACTCATCATTGAGGAATCGTAATGACATAACTAACTTTGTTTCTTCTCTGTTTCAGATCTTAATATTATTGTTGTTGTTGTTGTTGTTGTTGTAATAATTATTATTATAATTAACAGTATTAATGTTCTTAGAATAGGCATATTGTATTTTGGAATAGGCTAGATTCAAGTAATGTTGTATAAACACATATTTTTCAAAAGACTCGTGCCATTGCTTGCTTGTATAGTATAATACCCAGTAACTCTCCAAGCATGTCAGCTAATATTTATATACTGCAACGGTACACTCTTCGAGGAAACGGTTCACCCTGGAACCGCACACTTCGGCGTCAACGTTTATTTAATACAAGAATGAGAAAAACTAATAGTTCGGCCCCCGACGTTTTCACGTCACTCGAAAGACTATAAAATACAGAATTTGACGGCGAAAATTGCCAGACAGCTCAGAATATAATATATCAGCTCAATAGTAGCGGGGCAGGGTGCCAATAATTAGTCAATACCAATAATTACATAATCGACTGATTTATTCGGACATAAGATGCCGATACAGGAAAACAAATGCACAATCCGCAATAATTACGGGAATAAGTAATACAATATTTACAAAATTATGCTCTGTGATTCAGACAAAATTCGGGAAATTACGGGATCAGACTAACAATCAAATATTAAAAATATATGATGCAGTCGCTCGATATGAGATTGATCAAATCTTACGGGACATAAATAAGAAAATAAGAAAAATATATCAACGGAACACTTATTAACTAAGAAATTAAAAACTGAATAACAATGCTTGCTTCTACGCTCGCTAACTCCAGACAATAGCTCGTTAACAGGTCGTTTGTGATCAAGAATGAAATAAGCGAGAAGAACAGAGAAAAAGAGGAAAATCTAATAGAATCTACCGCATGCCGAAGCGAAGAGAAGAAGCCACAAATAGTCACTAAACACGAGTCGACTCAAAAATCGGTTTTTAACAATACTAAATATAATAAACTCCAACCGAGACGAAATCTGAGGACCTAACGAACCATAATCGTGGCTTACGCCACACCAAGTATAACCTACTGAATAACTAAACGGGATTCATGAGCGATCTCGTGGTTTAACAGAAAATAGGTCTAACCTTATGAACGATAAATCGGCTTCACACAACAAACGGGAATAATAAAATATAACAATAAACTATAACTTGAACTTTAACTGAATAACAATAACGATATCTTTAACAAAATTTTTAACGCAATAACTTTAAGGGGAACAGTGTAATCAACGGGAACTCAGGAATAGATGGTCTAGACGTGAAGACGGACGAGCGTAGAAGTAGGCCGAGTCCTGCGTTACCCCACACTTTATAGGTGCGGGATCCCCTGGCTGCTATCGTAGTTAAATCGTCAGACGTAGATTTGTCGTCAAAACCATAGTCGTCAGACTTAGCAGTTAGCCGCCTTTGCTGGCGTGAGTTTCGGGACGCGTTGTCCAGGACGATCTAGTCTTAGACGTTTGTCCAGATTCTCACTCAACATGGCGGTAAGGCGGGATGTTTTGAAGGTGGTATAGCGGGACTCCTTGGGATTATCGTCAGGACGAAGTTCACCCTGGCTGCGTTTTAACGGGAAAAACGGACCAGACAGAGGATCTGGCGGAATTTCTGATGCCCCAATAACCGGATCTGCATCCAGAATTCCCCATGGACGATGTGGGAGGCTTACAAACAGGCGCCTGCCTCACATAATTGCAGTTCTTCTACCAGGACTTTTCCAAGGCAATGGATGACATGGTCTAGCTCGACTCCAGGTCGATAAGTTATTGACAACCGGAAGCTTTTGGTGGGTTTCTTGATGTTTCGCCCTGCTCTATTCAGCCATTGCCTAGACATCTAGAAACAGTTGACGGGGAGTGCTTCAGCACCAGGCTGATCAGTCTGCGGGAACGGGAGAGTTTGACTCCGGGGTCATCCTTATTCGACCGCTCCTGCGGCATCCACGATCGGGAGTTGAGAAAGAAAGACGTGCTGACTGGAAGCTGTGGTTCGGGAAGGACCTCGATTTCAGACGGCGAATGCAGTCCCTCAACGTTCCTGGCGTTGTCCTCCCGAGCTCCGCTATTATCGAAACTCGATACGAAGCAAATGGGGTTACTTAATAAATCAGACTATTATCATACTAATAACCAAACTATCAGTCAAACTAATAATCATATTAATAAGCAAACTAGTAATCAAGCTAAATTACGACCTGTGCATACTTCTCTGGAGCCATTCGTCTGCACTGCACGACGTCTGCAACTCGCGCGGTATTGGGACGGTTGCAAAATGCAACGTCACAATACATGCTAAGAATTTAAGATTTTGCGTGGTCAGCCATCTTGGATTTACAGTTTGAGAATCACACCGCCATCTTAGATTTCAATTTCTTGCAGAAAGGGACTTTTCCGGAGATCGGCAATGGCGCCGTTGCATAACTGAAAATCGATATAACATCGAAATGCGGATCGGTAGTGAAGTTGTCGCACGGTAGGAAATCAGATGATAACATACCATCTAAGGCTGTGTTCCGAAATATACTGGCAGCACCGCGAGTACTGGCAACCGCGTGCGGAAAACAGGCACCAGTCTACCGCAGCTAGTCAATGACGTCATTGAATTCGTGACGTAGCATACTGCGACTATTGCGGTTCGCTACGTTGGACAGTTTTATTCATTATAAAAATGGCGGCAAATTTGGATGAATTGATCCTAGTTGACACGGAGACGAATAGAGAATTCAAATTAATTCCTTCTATTGAAGATATCGAACGTGCGAGAAATGGTATTAGGAAAATATGCACCACCTTTCGTGTAGCGCACGACGTTTTGAATTTTCTGGTTGTAGCGTTACGTTTATTTACTGCGACTTGAAACTCAAAGTGAAAACGCAGCGCTCCTTTGAATGTGTGACGTCACACCCGCGGTGCTACGTAGCGTTCCGTTATTTACTGCGACTTAAAACTCAAAGTAAAAACGAAACGCTCTATGCAGTTGACTGTGTGACGTCACACTCGCAGTACTGGCAGTAGATTTCGGAACACAGCCTAAAATGCAGATCGGTAGTGGCGCTGTTGCATGGCAGAAAATCGGATGGTAACATCTAAATGCACAGATCGGTAGTAGCGCTGTTACATGGCGGAAAATCGGATGGCAACGTCCGAATGCAGAGATCGGTGGTGACGCTGCCGCATTGCGGAAAATCGCAACAGGTGACCATACCGATCTCACGGGGTGGGGGGTTAAGAAGTTCGCAAATCGGCCACAACATTTAGCCAGCAAATCCATATGTTATTACGCCGATTGTCGGTAACAAAGATACAGCGATCGTCAACATCATCCAAAATCGTTACCATGCAGCCGGTAAGGAAAAATCACGGATGATAACTTACCATCACGGTTCGGCCGGTAAGGAAGTTTTGATCCAGAACTGTCATATCTCTTCTACTGGTACGCTTCAACGTGTATTCAGTGATGTGAGAATGATGTTCGATTCCGATACAACTCAATGTATTTACTCACCAGAGTTAGCTTGAAGCACGTCAGGCAAAGTATATTGCTACTCACAGCGAACTGGACAAGAATTCCTATGCCGAATACGTCCTGAATTTCGCGTGCGAATCTGTGGATAACAATTCCAAGCGTTTGAATTACATTAGCGTAAAACAGACAGCTTTACTGAAATTCTACGGCTGTTTCGTAATTCGAACTACATTAAAACTGACACACAGGGTAGAACTTACCTGATGATAGCATCGTGATGTTGGATGCAGCGGACGATGCGCTCATGCATACAATCTTGCTCAGTGCAAAGAGCTTCTTCGGAAATGATTTGGACTCTGTTCTTCTCCACTTTCACAACCTTCGATTCACGTTCGGCAGTCTCTGTTGCAATAGTTTGGTCGATGAAACTCTCCTCGCCTCTTAAGTTTGATAAATCATGGCGCAGCATGTCAAGCTGAGCCCCAGCCAGTGCCATAAAAACCGAGGCGAAGGTATCCATCATTGCATTCATGCATGCATTCATCTCAACGGCTATGATCTGATAAACATAAATTACCAAAAAAATAGGCGAGTTATCGGTGCTGAAGGGAAACCATCCTTTTAGAGGCAAACGTCGCACCTGTATCAATTGAAAAGTATGTAATAAATAATAAAACAATAGCGATCATATCTACAATCGAACCTCGCTCATTGCAAGACGTGAGAGTATTGCCACTCTTCCTACAGTTCGAGCGTGCATACGTTGTGTGCAACCCAGCGGAAGAGGGAAAGAAATCAATACCATAGACTGAAATAGATAGACTGCGTGCTCTATGGGTTGGTCGAAGCTCAAATTGAAAGAAGGCGATAGTTAGAAAGGAATGCTTTCCTTCTCGCACAGCCTGAGAAATGAGGGCTATAACCACTGAAATGTAATAATACTGGAATGACTTCTGAGGTGGTGGGGGTTCCGAAGAGAGAGATAGCTCGGGTGTGACCACCTGTCTTTTTCTATTCGTTACTGCGCATGCGTTGGACAATCCGAGCAAAAATACTATTCACAGTAACCGTGTCGGCACAAGATTGTGTGCACATACATGTAGTAAGAAAATTCGTGAGCGCGGCAGGGTATAAACTTTTTGCAGGACTGTGTGTGGTGCGAGAGAGACAAGTGGTCACACTCGAACCCTCTCTCTCGCCGGAAAGTCTTCCATAGGCCCGGCTATGCAGTGAGCATTCCAGTATTATTACATTTCAGTGGCTATAACGCGTAAGGAGAATAGGTTCGCGTGTACTCTCATGATTTCCCAGTATCCTGAAGCTTTCCCCACCAACTTACTGATGAGAACAAGACAGTTTCTCATGCTTTTGGTCTTGTCTTCTGATGTGTTCTTTAGCCCCTCTTAAGAAGCGGGCGTTTTACCTCTATAAGTCTATGATCGAGACAAACAGAGATAACTTCAACTCTCTATCAAATGGTTTGTAATCGTAACAGACGACCTCTCTGCGATGAGCGAGGTGCTCGCTATAACCGGAGTTGCGATAGACAAGGTCCGTCTGTACCTCGTTTTTCTCCAATAAAGGAACGATTGCCCAGGCCATGACAGTGGAGGTGCACATGAGGCAGAACAAGATGTTGTCTCGATGTGCGAGCCTGATGGTTGACTTGAGAAACTCACAGTGAGAAATATTTCGGGGAAGAAATTTCGCCTGGGAGGAGTTTGCGACAAGTCTTTCAATGCGTTTTCGACGCACCAAGATGTTCACCAGCTTCACAGCATTTCCAACGTGGGTTAGGAGCAGGAATAAAATGTCGATTATAGCTTCTAAATCTCCCCATATCGTTGATACGTAAATTATTTCTGTTAGAAAGTATAACAATGTCATAAGTGACATTATCACAGTACCGTAAAGGTTGTAGATAAATCTGAAAGTAAATCTCATTAATCTTTACTCACTATTCACTTCTATTTTCTATTCTGTTTTTAGTTTCTCGACTTCAAGATTGTTAAAACAATTCATATAATTTGAGAATAGAAACATTCTGCTCAAATGCAAACCTGAGTGTAGGGTCCCTTATATCCAGTACCCAAGCTCCGGTCAAGCGGAGGACCCACAAGTTAACAGCTAGAGCATCTTTCGGGCTGATCTCTTTCTCCATGTTGTCTAATAGGTGATAATGTACCTTGTTCTATTTCCGAGGTGGGTTAAACGAGGTATAATGAAGAACTGACTTGTTCGAGTAAGTGCTCCAGTATAGAGGCGGAGTTCGACTTGATTGGAATAGTAAAGTAGTGTAAAGCCAGTTTCGTTGCAGACTGCTGTCTTTCCTTTATTACCAAGTCATGAGTCCCCCCGCCCCCGTACAGGCCAAAGATTTGTAGATTTATTGTGCATATACATTAGGGTGTCCGTTATTTCCCAAATTGACTTTTTTCACTTGGGTATGGTCCAAATCATTAGTTTATAGCCCTCAAAACAACTATGGAAAGAGAAAAAAATTTTAATCCCATTAACCCCTGCCTGAATGACGATAATTGTCCTATTAGATTAATATGCGATTTTTGCACTTTTTAGACTTTAATTTTTTTTTCGGTTACTATATTCATTACCTCATCAAATATTGTTGATTTTACTATTTTTCTGACCTATTGAGATGGGCGAATTTTTACATTGGAGAAAAAAAAAAATTTCATCAGTTTTGAAGAGGTCAAAATTCATTTTTATCGTTTTTTTCAATAATTTTCGTATATTTTTGAATTTATTGACTTTCCAATGCCTTTAATCTATTTCAAGGTTGAATATATGTTTTTATACGCTCTCATTACTGTTTAATATAAAGTTTGACCTCTTCGAAACTTTATATTAAACAGTAATGAGAGCGTATAAAAACATACATTTAACCTTAAAATAGATAAAAAGCATTGAAAAGTCAATAAATTTAAAAATATTCGAAAATTATTGAAAAATAGGGTAAAAATTGATTTTAACCCCTTCAAAACTCATGAAATTTTTTTTTTTCTCCAATGTAAAAATTTGTCCATCTAAATAGGTCAAAACAGTAGAAAAATCAACAATATTTAATGAGGTAAAGAATATAGTGACCGAAAAAAAATTAAAGTCTAAAAAGTGCAAAAATCTCTTGTTAATGAAATAGGAAAAGTATCGTCATTCAGGCAGGGGTTCATGGACTGAAATTTTTTTTTTGTTTTTTCCATGGTTGTTTTCAGGCTATACTCTAATGATTTGGACCATACCCAAGTGAAAAAAGTCAATTTGGGAAATAACGGACACCCTAGTATACACGTAATTGTAGAAATTCTTATTTTCGTTAAATTCTTACTTTCTACACCATGAAATAAGGTGGCAGAGAATTTCATTTTTCGGTCTTGTCACAAAGAAAAAAAGTGAAAAGGCTTTCTGTGACTCTAACAAGTAATGAGAATTTATAGGGCAGTGTCGTACAGTTAATGACTACGTTGCGCCAAGAGACAATCGAAGTACTAATTACGTAACATCTATATTGTCCCCACGTACTATCTCGTGCTGACGGAAGATTTAATCACCATTCGTTCGACAGGCGGAGTTTTATTATTCACTTACTCCGATCGATAGCTATCTTTGGAAAATCATCGGACTTAACTAGATTCAAATATATACGAAAAATATGTGTTTCACCAAATACCGCAAAGGTTTTCGGTGACAAAAATTCGATTCAGATGATGCCGTGGCATTTGTTCGTACACGGAAAGACCGTTTTAGTAATGGTTACTATCGCAGTTGAGTATTTCATCAAATTTCTGAGAAATTGGCACGAACTTTTGGAAGTATAAAAAAATGTTTAAGCTATTGCAGACAAAATCAGCAACTATTCCTAAGCTGCGTAGCATTGAGATATATCCAGAATCATTCTTTTACTGATGTGGCCGTATTATCTCACAACGGATGGAGTGCTAGGTATTATATACACGAAAGCATTGATTAGTACGCAACGTTTCCTTCCATCTAAAATATGGTGATCAGAGAGCGATATTAGGTATAGCAATGATTCCCAGCAAAGTACAGCTTTGAACTCTATCGAGTATGTGTGTGAACCATTCCCACTCTCGCAAAGAATCTTTTTTATACACATACCTCAATCGTTACAAACTGTGTGTATAGCGTTGTGGCGTTTTTTTCCACAATTGACCGCTACAAGTCTATGCTACATACGCCTAGTAAAGGCTGGCCTCATATGTAGTAAAGGTTACTAATACCGGACGGTAATGGAGCCAAACTCAAGTTCCAAGGTGCGCATCGGTTTCACCTTGGAGCAAGTAAAAAGTGTCAGTTGTATCACGACAATTTTCCGGGACGGACGTTTATAATAACATTTAATTGATTAATATAAATCTGAAGTGTGAAACTATCATTAATTTCAAGGTAAGTCTCCTACTTTCATCTAATAATGTGCTAAGAGTACTACTCTGGCTTTGCTTTTGTATTTTCCGTGCTTTTCCGAGTATCCTGTATAACTCTGTTCTTATTTGATTTATGTTCATACGCGCGTCAGGAAAAAATAGTTCAAAATACCCCGTGTGTGTATTCTAGTCGCCCACTACAAAGCCACAGAGCCATGCAGGTAATTTCTTTAACGACGCATTTCACGCATGCAAAAATGTGTTCATGGATGATATATCACCTACGCATTTCCCGCAGAATTTGTTTGGTAGATGTACAGAATGTGTGAAAATTATGTGTCACGTTTTTCCGAGTGGTTCTCCAACTCAAGATCGAGGGAGATCTGTAGAAACTAACACCCGCAAAATTTACATTGACAAAATCAAATTTTTCTTCTAACTCTGAAATTCCAAATTAAGGTGAACAGACCAGAAGTCTCTGAGAAACCATGGGTCTCAATCAAACTGTTCTCACCGAAAGATAACCATAAATTTGATAGTCATCATAATAAATTTCTTCTATCGTCAGGGAGATTTTCCGAAAGCAAGTTGAGTCTTGGATTGCGATCTATGATTCCTCAAAGGTGTTTTTTCGTCTCAACAACTGGAATTTCCATAGAGTCAATCTAGCAAATCTCTTAAAATGCCTTCAGAGTCTATACGGAAAAATGAAGTGCATCCGCCGATCTCTGCCCATGTGTTAAAAAGCTTTTCAATACTTAACTCCATCATCACGAACCAGATTAAATTCATCGCAAGAATAATCCTAAATTTTCTAGCACCTTACGCAATTCTGCTCGAGTGTTCCTGGAATTAGATTATCAGGAACGGGGGTCACAGGTATTGCTGTAAAAAAATGCTTTTCTCATTTAATTTCATATTATTTCGATGAGTTTTTTACACGAAAATTAATTCTAATATCCTGCAACTTTTTGTTCCGATGTGATATAATAATTCCTTACTTTCGGCTGCCTATTTCGTATGAATGTTAGTACATAAATTTGTTGTAGTTATGGCAAGAAATTATTTGCAAGTGTAGTTTATAAATGCGAGATTCAGTTTGCTATTATGATTTTTTTAATTTTTCTCAAAGTGAGTATGTATATTATTCTAGATGACAGAAGGGATCAGGGTCGTGATTCTTTCGATGAGCCATATAGCTTGACGGAGCTCTTAAACCCATTTATTTCGGCATATACTCATCATCCGGATGTGAGTTCGGTCGATGCAAACCTAAATATAGTAGAAAGTAACGTCTACAATCCGGCTACTGAGATCGGTAGTGGACGATTAGGAGTCACGTCTACTGCTTTGTCATATATGCAAGGCACTTCTAGCGTGGAAATAGCTGTTGAACAACCTACAGTATATTGCGAATCAGTGAGAGTTGCAGACAAATCGATCTTGCTTGACGACACTGCCGTAAGTCCATTCGATTGAGAAAAATTGCTAATTTCGCTAAATTACATATTTCGTTTGTAGACATATGACGTCCTTCAACTCCTTAAGAACAATCCCAATGGTAAACTCGTACTGCTTACCTATGAAAACTGTGAGAAATTGACTCCGCATATGCGACAGGCATTTCAGAAAAGTGGCAGTGATACACGAATAAACGAGTTCAAGTAAGTCACGGGACTACTCATATTTTGTGACATGGAAAGGTGCTAATTTAGTATTTAATTTCATACCTAAATATCCACAGAATTTTGACCGAAAAGTTCTTGCACATTTCAAGAGAAATTTGTCGAATATTTCCCAAAGAACGTCCTGGAACCTATTATTCAAAATCCTGTACTGTGGCGAGAGTTAGAATATCACCGAGTGGAAAATTGTATGATCGATTCACCTACATGAAAGGTATACTTAAAAAAAGCAAAATCCTGGTGAAGAACAAAGAAGCGATTGCAAATCAGACGCAAAGCACCATCGATGCTGTGAAATCTCTCAATGGTAATAACGAACTGGCTTTTTTTCCTTTACCGTATTAGAAATCAACTAAAATTTCGTTCTTCTGGTAGATGACCAAGTACATCAACTTGAATGGCTCGAGGTAAATGTTTTCCCTTGGATCAAAGTAGCAGACTTTTGGGAAAAAACATTCGCTGCTCGTAGGGCGAAATTCACAGCAGAAAATACTACTGTTTCGCAGTACTACAAGCAGTATCGCTGTTTAACACAAGAGCTTGGTAGTGAATTGGTGAGTCTTTATTACTTCATAAGAATATTCTTCAAGATTTGCGTAACGGTTTCTGAGGGTAAAAATTCGTTCATTTCAACTCAGGGCAGATTTCTCAAAATTGTACCCTGGAAAGAAATCATCCCTGTTAACCAGGTGGAGCGGTATCCGGACCAGTATTTTGAACCTCGTCAAATTGTCACAACTAAAAAACATCGATGCTAAAGTCCTCTTCAGCAGATTAAAGGATCTGACTCCAGGTGGTAAGTATATTAAGTTGGGAACCAAGCAGAGAGGCGGAGGGGCTTATACTTTGACTGATTTGGGTAAATATATTATAGACGAAGAAGATGCTCTACTGCTGTATATTTTGCCACACATCATCAAACCAACTCAAAGAGGATACGAGCCCCCGGCCAAGATTCGAAAAGTATCTCGAAAAAAATGCACCGAGCAAGAGGAAAGTGAAGAATGTGCCACAACTTCGAATAAAAAAAACAAGAGACCGACGATAGTTGAAAGCCAAGAAGCTTTTATTCTACATATTGAAGTAATGGCACAATATTTTTTACACATTTCTGTAAGTATTCAGACATCTTATAACAGGAAATTATTTCATTTTAGAATGCAACGGATCTAGAAGAAGCTGTGAGAATAAAGGCCCAAGAACTGGAAAAGCGGAACGTTCCTCTACAACCATTTCTCATCCTTGTCGGTCCATTAGCAAAAGCGGAATCATCCTTCGTGTACATTTGCGGAACCAGATATAAAGTACAGTCACCCTTGTATGCTCTGGACTTAGCTTTTAAGTCTCTTTTTGCACTGGAGTACCGGTATCCTCAAGAATGCTTCCAATTGTGGTTATTCATCCAGAAAGTTGGTTATGACATTGAAAGTCCCGGTGACAAGTTTGGCGTTGGATTGAACAATATCATCGGTCAAGTTCTGGGAGATTTATCAGAGTCATCCAAGAAAGCTTAAAGATGTTTTCATGTTTCGTGTGTGGTTTGGGTTGTGATACCAACAAGTTTTTAATTCAGCATATTTTGAGATTCCATCCTTCACTGAAGAAATACCGATGTAGTGAATCATCGTGCAGTCGAACTTTTGCGTTGATAAATTCATTCAGAAAGCACGGATGTTCAGTACATGAGGTCCACTCGCAACATGAAGATGATATCAAGATGGATCGCAGTAATTCAGTAAATAAGAATGATGTAAGTATTGATATCAACGAAACAGACCGATGTGATAGTAATGCCTTTGATGATAATATTTTCATGGAGGATTCGAGTTCCGATGAAATGGATTGTGAAATGGTGCATTCTATTAAACCGCGAGAAAGTCTTCAAATCAATGTAGATAATGAAAAACCGGATACCAGTAAAAAATAGACGTTTCAAGATATTTCCCAAAGCTTTGAAATTAATGCTTTAAAAATCGGTGCCGAATTATATGATTTCTCCGATATGCCCAGAAGCAGAGTACAAAGTATAGTTGATATTATTACCAAATTATTCAATGGATCAGCTGTTTGTACGTTAATAGACAAAGTCATGTATCGTTTAGAGTAGCTGGAGAGTCGGAAGAAGAGTTGTCTCAATTTGCAAAAATTTTTGATAGATTGAAAACGCCGTTTGCCCACCTTGAAACCGAAAAACAAAGGTTTAAATAGTTCCGCACTTCTGGGTGCTTTGTACGCCCAGAACAAATCATTTTAGGCGAGAGAGATGAGTTCCGATCGAAAGACGGACATCAAGAACTAGTTCGGTTTCCAGTGAGCGCGGAATTCATTCCCATCAGGCGTGTACTGTCAAAATTTTTTACAATACCAGGGGTTCTCGGAGAAACAATGGAATATATTAACTATTTAGACACTAATTCCGAAGTATGCATGAACTTCATTCAAGGTGAATTTTGGAGAGCACAAAAACCGTCATTTTCTTAAAAGACTGTTTTCCCGTTAGTAATGTATTTTGATGACTATGAAAACCACAATCTATTGGGGAGTCATTCTGGAATTGCAAAATGTGGAGCTGTGTATCTTAGCATCTCGTGCCTACCTCCAGATTATCAATCAAAAGTAGAAAATATATTTCTGTTCACATTATTCAACACTCTCGATCGAAAAACTTTCAAAAATCCAACTATTTTTGCAAGAATTGTCGAGGAACTCAATTTTCTCGCGATAAACGGTATCGCTATCAAAGTTGCCAATCAAGAGAAACAAATTTATTCAATTGATTGTGGGTGATAACCTCGGGATCCATTCAATGCTTGGTTTTGTAGAAGGTTTCTCAGCATGTCATCCCTGCAGATTCTGTATTATCCTTCGAGATGATATCAATAGTACTTTTCATGAGAGCTCTTGTACTCTTCGAAATGAGAGTAACTATGAAACAGATTTGAAAAAAAGCGATGTCCGGCGCACAGGTATCAAAGAACCCTGTTATTTTCATAAATTGGAAGACTATCATGTCACCAAAAACATAGCAGCCGATGCTATGCATGATTTATTAGAAGGCATCTGTCAGTATGACTATGGAGAAATACTTCATTATTATGTGTATGTCGCAAAACTAGTTTCACTGGATCATTTAAATGCAAAAATTAATGGCTTTCAATACGGAATCAATAAAAAACAAAACAAGCCTCCCAATATTGATGAGTATCGTTTAAAAAAAAGAACATCTATCTATGTCGTCCGCGGAAATGCTGTGTCTAGTAAGATACCTGCCATTAATTATCGGAGACATGGTGTCAGAAAAGAATCCACACTGGCAGCTGATTATTTTGTTAAAAAAAATGGTTGAAATCGTAATTGCTCCAGCACATACAGGGTGATTCATACCTCGCGGAAAAAAATTCACATGCATATTTCTCATTGAAATCTAAGAACAAAGTTCCTTAGCCAAAACTTCGAGGGACCATTCGTTCCTGAGATAGAGAAGGTTTCGTCCGCCCAATGAGACGGCCGTCTCGTATCCTGCTCAGTCCCGTATCAAGCCTGTAGAATGATGAATATGACCTTTGCCCGAAATTTTGGTTTCTCAGTAATTTTCAGTCTTTGAGTCGTCCAGTCAGTTATTCTCGTGCCCCACGTCTTTCACCCCGTAGTTGACGTTGTCCAGGTGGTCAGAATGGCGACTGTCGTTCCCCAGGTCTTTTACTTCGTGGTATTCGTTCTCCATATCGTCAGGTTGATGATTTCCTTCAGCCAGGTCTTTCGCCACGTAGTTGACGTTGTCCAGGTGGTCAGAATGGCGACTGTCGTTCCCCAGGTCTTTTCACTTCGTAGTTTTCGTTCTACATATCGTCGGACTAATGATTTGCGACGTGCAGATATTCCGCTTAACGGGCAGATGAGAAAACTCGTTTCCAAATACTGAATTTACTAATTGACAAGTAAATTTCTACGAGAACATCATAAAAAGAAGAATTCGATTGAAATTCGAATTGAATATAATCATAAAATGCAATTTATTGTACCTGGTCGTCGAACGAAAGACAAATTAATTCAGAAATTAACTTTCAATATCTATCAATTGAGGAAATAACTCGGTAAATCGGTCGGGTCAGAAATCGAACGTTGAAATCATCGTATGATCCAATTTCATATTTTAGAATAACAGTTGAAATAAAGTTTAAATTAAAATTCAAAAGTATTTCGAATTCAATCGAATTGAATTAGTGAACGGTGGGTGATATGGTTGAATAAGATGAGATTAGTAGGTAGTAGTACTTGCAAGTTATTATTACGTCGCAAATCATTAGTCCGACGATATGTAGAACGAAAACTACGAAGTAAAAGACCTGGGGAACGACAGTCGCCATTCTAACCACCTGGACAACGTCAACTACGGAGTGAAAGACGTGGGGCACGAGAGTGACCGACTGGACGACTCAAAGACTGAAAATTACTGAGAAACCAAAATTTCGGGCAAAGGTCATATTCATCATTCTACAGGCTTGATACGGGACTGAGCAGGACACGATACGGCTGTCTCATTGGGCGGATGAAACCTTCTCTATCTCAGAAACGACTGGTCCCTCGAAGTTTTTGCTAAGGAACTTTGTTCCTAGATTTCAATGAGGAAGATGCATGTGAATTTTTTTCCGCGAGGTGTGAATCACCCTGTATATCACCCGGACATTGCGATTTGTTCCAGACGTTAGTTGAAGAATACTTATCTTTGCTCTCGGAATTATTTCCTAATAGTCTGCAACCGAAACACCACTATCTCGTACACTACCCTCGAATTATGTATCTCATGGGACCATTGTGGAAATTAGCTTCGATGAGGTTTGAAAGTAAGCATCAGGAAGCAAAAAAAAACATCTAAGGTTTCGAATAGCAGGGTGAATATTTGTCATACAATTGCAATAAAGCATCAATTGAAACTGAATTATCGATTTATGTGCCACAGAATTTCTTACCCAATATTCCAATGTGGCCCATCTATTGGAACTTGTACAGAGAGTCTTTCAGACTTAGAACCTTTTTTGTTAAGATTGCCAAGCAGTATTTCGCTCACCAGTTGGGTAATACTCAAGGGTAATGAACTCGTAGAAGGAACGATTATTGTGTTACCTTCCTCTAGTCCTAAGTTTTTCGTAGTACATCGTATCATTTTAGCGGATGAATTATGTGTGATAGCAGAACGGTTCCGTAGAGTACACTACAATCCACACTTCGAAGCCTTCGAGGTTTCTATTTCCGAAACAGATCCCACATTGTTAAACCTCCCGAAATTGTAAGTCTGTATTCCAACTTTCATGGCAAAATTATCCAGCACTAAAACATTCATTGCTAAAAAATGGATATAAATTTTTGTTAATAAAACGTACTGAGACAAATATCTATGGAATTATCGAATGTACCCATTGATATCCTTGCCCAACCCTTTGGAATGTGAAGACATGAGTGAGACTATATGAATTATGAAAGTATCAATATCGTGACTGTTACCAGCTAGGGTATATATTTTTACTAGAACGAAGGTATGATTCCTCACCAATGATATTCGTAATGGTCCTTTCACCACCAATTGTTGCAATGAATAGCTCCCAAGCTGATTTCGATATTAATAGCGTTGAATGCTTACCATTGGAGTAGTAACTAATCCTAAACTCGGTAACAATGAATGCTTATCATTAGGATAGTAACTGATCTTCAACTCGGAGTAGATAGGCTAGGCGGGTCCTGGATCAACGCGTGTTACTGCACACGTACACGCACACACACATGCGTGCACCGTCCGTGTCCGTGTGAGGGTGGGGGGTCTGGCACGATGACGTCATGCTCGCAGATCTCTCGGTCCCTTAAAATGTCGTCATCAAGATGGCGTCGTCCGCCCTAATATGACGTCACACACCCTTATATTAGCGGCACACACCCTTAATATGACGTCACACATTTCCGAAATAAGATTCCAAGCCCTGGGTCAGTTCTAGAAGCTTCCTTCGGGCAGACAAACAGTTCCTGGAATTATTCGGCACCCTGTTCGGATCGAGTTACGCGAAAATATGATTATCGAGTTACCTAGGAATGTAAAAATATGATTAGCCCAATGATTCTCAGAAGAATGGTTCTCGTGTTACGTCCTAGGTTGAAAGCTCAATATATAATCTTTAGGTATAACAGATACCGTAGTTAGTACCGTAGGTATAGAAAATACCGACGTGCAATTACCATCAGAGTTTCAATAACACCTCTATCGATGTAATTCTATTTATAATTTTTTTTTCTAAATTCTTTATATTATTTTACTTATAGTTATAAGTCAATACTTTTAAGAAGTCTCAAACTCATAAACCATAACTAATTTTTCCATAGTCTCTCACAAAACTAAGCAAGCCGAAAACACTCGAAAACCCATAAATTTGAAATCCTAAACTTTAAGTAAACTTTTGAAAACGCTAGAAACTATCTTTATTGAGGAAACATAAATCTTCAAGACCTTTAGAATTTTACTGTCAAACGCGGAGAACCCAAAAGACAAAGACAGTTTTGTTTAAAAGAAGACAGATCATAGACGCTTAAAACATCCCTTTTTAGCATCTCGACGCTTGGGCCTCTGACCCAATCGTCTCGCACAAATTCTATTTTAGCCAACCATATTTTTTCCCTCTTAAATTTAATGTGTCTTTTACCAATGAGGAAAAACTCGCTTTCCCGCGAGTACTAAAAACTTCCTCCCCCGCGTAACCGCGAGGAGAGATCCTTTTTCCTTCTGGATTAGAGAGTTAGTCACGAGATTTCAAAGAGTAAAGATCAGATCCACAACAGACTTAGATTTCAGAATATAGAATCAAATTCGAAGTGTTTAATATATTCATAAATTAACCAAGTGCAAAACTTATCAACATATAAAAACCATAGATTAAAGTTAATCAACATGCATATGTTTGATTAGCAACCTACATTGTTAAGCAGTTTGTTGAATAAATATTGTTAATTAAAAGTGAAACCAACAAACATTTATTTCACCCACGCATAGTGGTGACTGATAAAAACCCATTACCTCAACAGAATACGAGTTATACGTCAATCAGAAGAACTAGTTATCCAAGACTCGGTAAGAAACATAGAACTCTACCACATCTGAATCAGAACCTCAACACATCTAACTAGTGATTCGCAACCTCTATATAATTCTCATCCAAGACGTAACAGCTCTAATCTATAATAAATTTGGTGGCAGCGTCGGAATATCAGTCTGAAATAAATTCAAAGTGAATCAAAGAAACGAAAACACCTAAATCAAAATATCTGCTAACAATCGTAAATTTTTTTTTTGCATTGGTAATTTACAAACTATAAAAATCATCAAACAAACGTGACTAAACATCATCGATCTGATCATCATCATCAACATCTTTATCATCAACGGAACCGAATCTTCATACCGATCATCATTCGATTCGCCGTCGGAGAACATCGCAGCGCAGAACTTCAAACTCAACTCCAGCAACCTAAGACCCGCCCTACCGCTCACCCACGAAGACTTCTACACCAACTCGCATAGATACTTCACTATCGTTATTTCCCTTTATTTGAGTAAGTCAAAACAAATTATATTAAAATGGCCAATGAGACCGTACATATGGATATCTCACAAGCCTCTAGTAGTGGGCCAAATTCAAACCCTCCAAATAGAAACAATCCACAAAATCCAGATGGAACTCTAGGTTTAAATAGCACAAGTAGTACAGGATATGATTACAAAGAATTTTTTTAAAACTATTCCTGAATTTAATGGTACACCTGATGGTTACTCAATCAAATCATTCGTTAGAGATTGCAGAGATGCAAAAGAATATATTTCAAGTTGTGGAGAAAAATTTATCGTTCGAATGCTTTGTTCGAAATGTAAAGGTGAACCTCTCAAACGCGTTAGTGACGGAGAAATACAGACGATCGACGAACTAATTAAATTTTTAAACTTACACTTCAGACCCAAAAAACAAGTGGCTGTATGGCTTAGAGAATTTAATGACTTTGAACAGAAACCGAATGAAAGGGTAATTGATTTCAACTACAGAGTAGGTAGTCACTTACAACAAACACTTTTTGAAATAGATCTTGCTGGTGGAAGTAATATCGAGTCAAAAAAAGATTCAGCTAAAGACATGGCTATTCAATCTTTTCGTTCCGGACTCAATCCTCGAATTTCATTATTCTTGAGTAAGACTTCATATGAATCATTAATTGATATAGTAAACGATGCCATGCAAATTGAAGAACGTCAGTTAGATATAAAAAACCTTGATAAATACTTCGCTAAACAAGAGACCACGACGAAAGATTGCCTTCCTATTCAGTCGAATCAAAATAATAATTATAAACAAACAAACAAATTTAATAACCAAAATAAATCAAATCAAGGAAACACTAATAATCAAAATAGTACAAAAAATTCATCTAACTCAAATCAACAAAATTCTAAGTTTTGCAATTACTGTAAAAAAAATAACCACGTTATTAGCGATTGCAGAATTCTACAAAATAAAAATAAAGTTAACAATACACAGCAAAATCCACATAAGTTACTAGAATGCAATTACTGCAAGAAAAAAGGTCACATAATTCGAGACTGTAGGAAACGTAAATACAATAACGCTAAACGGGACGCCAATAAAGATACGACTGTTAATTCAGAGGATCCCGCGGGAAACGAATCGTCGTCCCCTCGACAAGGCGCAACGACGGGGCAGTCATAAATCAAGCGCCAGTCCTTCAATTTGGTCATACAATTCTTGCGGCAGAATGTAAAATAAATTCTATATCCACAGCTTATAACTCTCCTTCGATAATAATTCAATCAAGAGACTTAAAACAAAACGAGAGTAAATTTTTAATCGATACCGGATCACAATTAAATTTGATTAAAATTGGTGAATTAAAAAACTTAAATTCAATAGACAAGTCAATAACTTACGAATTGAATGGTATATCAGAAAAAGACAAACCAAACACCTTAGGACAAATACAGTTACAGTTGACCAATACAAACGGACAGTTTCACGTAATACCAGACGATTTTCCTATAAATTTTTCAGGAATCATAGGGTCAGAATTCATGCATGCAAACGAAGGTAAAATCGATTATGAATCAAAACATGTAACTCTAAATAATAACAAAATTCCATTTTGCGATAGAGAGAGTATTCTTCTGCTGGCCAGAACGAAATCTCTCATGTTTATTCGAGTTAACAGTTCTTTAGAAAAGGGTTACGTGCCGCGATTAAACATGCATGAAGGTATTTTTGTAGGTGAATCTTTGGTTACGAATAATAACGGAAAAGCGTATTTATATGCTATTAACACAACGGATAAAGACATTAGGGTTGATATTCCCGTAATTCCTCTATATCCTTTCGATATGAGCGAAGACGAGGACAATAGTTTAGCAAAGGATAATGCCACAGAGCGCACAAACAGTACTCGGACGCGAGGAAACCGCGCTAATGAGGTGATAAACCTTTTGCGACTAGATCACCTTAACGAAGAAGAGCGTAAAGCAGTATTTTCTTTAGTAGAGGAATACTCTGACCTGTTCCATATCCCAGGAAATCCCCTACGTGCTACGAACGTTTTGACACACCGTATTTTGACCACGGACAATATACCTGTAAATACCCGTCAATACAGACACCCTCCATACCAAAAGACAGAAATAGAAAAACAAATTAATGATCTTTTGAAAACGAATATAATACAACCGTCAACCTCGCCGTATAACTCACCCGTTTGGATCGTACCTAAGAAAGAAGAATCCCAGGGTAATAAAAGATGGCGTTTAGTAATTGATTATCGCAAGTTGAACGAAAAAACAATAGGAGATGCATATCCATTACCATTAATAACAGACATTCTTGACCAACTCGGTGGGGCAAAATATTTTTCGATATTTGATTTAGCATCAGGTTTTCATCAAATTGAAATACATCCCGAGGATAAACATAAAACAGCTTTTACAACTCCACATGGTCATCAAGAATTTAATAGAATGCCTTTCGGATTAATGAATGCACCCGCAACATTCCAACGTTTAATGGATACAGTTTTGAGAGGATTACAAGGATCGGATTTATTTGTTTATTTAGATGACATCGTAATTTATTCACGTTCAATTGAAGAACATGCATCGAAATTTAAAAAATTAGCAGAGAGATTAAGAAAAGCTAACTTAACTTTACAAACGGATAAATGCGAATTCCTTAGAACAGAAGTAAAATATTTAAGACACGTCATTTCCGCCGATGGAGTAAAACCAGATCCGAAAAAAATAGAAGCAGTTAAGAACTTCCCAATTCCAAAGACTCCGAAAAACGTTAAAGAATTCTTAGGACTCGCCGGATACTATCGTCGTTTTATAAAAGACTTTTCAAAAATCGCGAAACCTTTATCGGACCTCACAAGCAAAAACGCACAATTCGAATGGACCTCACAACATAAGGTAGCTTTCGAGACCTTGCGCGATAAGCTTTGTGAAGCACCGATATTGCAATATCCAGATTTTTCAAAACGTTTTATTGTCACAACTGACGCATCAGGCTACGCGGTAGGAGCTGTTCTTTCTCAAGGCGAAATTGGGAAAGATACTGCAGTCGCGTACGCTTCACGTGTACTTAATAAACACGAAAAGAATTACTCCACGACCGAAAAAGAAATGGTAGCAACAGTTTTTGCGTTGAAAACTTTTAGACCGTATCTCTATGGTAGACAGTTTACTCTGATAACCGATCACAGACCGCTTGTATGGGTAAATTCTATGAATGACCCAACATCGCGAGTAATGAGATGGAGAGAACGTCTGAAGGAATTCGATTATACAATTCAATATAAAGCAGGTAAATCTAACACTAATGCTGATGCATTATCGCGGAATCCTGTCATATTACCTATCAAATTCAAATGGCGAACATCAAATAATGTAGAAGGTCAAAAGTCATTGCTAGGACAACCAGGTATAGCTAGGCTTAGATCATCTTCCGATACAACTACTAACTTACCTACGAAAAAATCTAAATTATGTCAAACCTCAAGTTCAGATATAGAAGATTTTAGAGGATTTCCAAAAGAAACTAGTGGAACTAAAACTGAAACAGTTGAGCCCGTGATAGCGACAGATCCGAGAGAATCGTGTGCGTGCTCAATCGACTCAATCTCAGAAGAATCTACGAGCAATGATAATAGGTCTGATCAGCCAATAAATTATTGCATTAATAAAATTACAGAAAACACTCGTAGAAAAAAACCTAAATCAGCTATGAAGAAAAAATCAGATGTTAAGCGGCATACTTTATTACAAATTTCCTTAAAACCGTACACATCATCGTCAAGCGACGAATCAGATAATCTTAGACTAGGAACTAAATCCAAGACTACTTCCAAATCTGAATCCGAAAATATTTCTAAAGAACTCGAAGTTGAACAACATTCTATACAAAAACTGGAAGAACAACAAAATTCAGAAATCGAACAAGAGATTCGAAGTGATCAAATTACTACACAAGTAACTGATGAACAAATTATAATAGAGAAAAATATAGATTTAGACACTAAAGTAGTGTTGCCTAATTTTATCACCTTAGAATCAGGTAGACCTACGGAAGAGCAAGGGAATGACTTAGCCCCTAACCCTTTGGAAACCCCTACCCAGGAAACGCCCACTAATACTCGTAGAACTCAAACATTTCGTACACAGAATAATTTTCAACGTAATTTAGCTAAAGATTTACTAAACAAAAGATCAATACAATCAGCTGAATTTACACCCTCTCCAATATTGCGTACGAAGAGAAAAATCGATAGAGCTAATATTAATATTCCTAAAGTTACTATTTCTGAAAGTCATTCAGACACAACAGATTCACAGGAACCAAACGAAATAGAACCGATGGATATAAGTATTTCTAACCAAAATTATACAACACGTAACTGGTCTTCAGATGAAGAAGATAATATGTCTAATACTATTACAACAAAAGCTTTAGTTCAATCTGAACCTATGGATCAAGATAACGTCAGCCTCATGGAAATAGATACTAGTCTAATAGTAAATAAATCTTTCACAGATTCACATAAAATTGAACCCTTAGTATTATCTACTATTGACGAAAAACAGGAAACCGTTACGACACACGTGCAACAGAAAAAATCGGAAACCCCCCGAAAGAACAATAAAATGCTAAGATTAGCAAGGACGTCTGACCCAGTGGTCAAAACTGCACAAAAAATGGACGCTCCTCAACCGTCACAGCTAATACGAAAGTCGACAAGACAACGAAAAGCGAAAGCTAAGTGCCCATGTTGCATAGAACCAAATGCACATGTTGAAAAGATTAGAAAACGAAACGTACCTAAAGCCCCAGAGAAATGGACAATAGTTAAGAAAAGTGAAATAGTAATACCAAACGATACACCTCAAATTGTTACAAACTTAGATGAAATAAATTCATATCAATCACTAAACGGAGTAGAATCTCAAAATGAAATAAATCCACAAAATGAAGTAAATTCACACCAATCACAAAGCATAATGAAAACACAGGATGAAATTAATCCACAAGACGAAATAAACTCATATCATTCGCAGGATGAAGTCAATTCATTAGATATACCCGTTAACACCCAAGATAGACTATCTTCGGTAGAGTCAAATAATTCTCATAGTAATTCAGACTCAGGAAATGAAATAGTTATTGTAAATCAGGAAGAAGAAAATTCAAACAATTTGATAGAAACACGAGATAATTTAGAAATGAAAAAAGACAATTATATTTGTTTTATATCCGCAGACGGTACCGTGTCAGACGACATTGGCAAACGATTAATGGAACTCGGATTATTGAGCTTAACACCATTAGAAAAGTATAATTTAGGTCAAGTAGTAATATCAGGAACTTCGAAAAAGAAAGTATTTGCTTTAGTAACCCGAGAAAATGATCAAACTATGCCTAAAGTGAGTAGTTTTAAGAAAGCCTTTGAAAATCTAAAAACAATAATGAATAACGCTAATATTGAATCAGCTCGAGTATCTCAAGGTAGAAGCAACCTTCACGTTTCAGCTTGGTTAACTATAAAAGGAATTATCCGTAAAACTTTTGCAGGTACGAACATTCAAATTACTATTTGCAAAGATAAAATCATTATACCCGCTGTAGAACAAAGACAAGGTATAATCAGGGAAAACCACGAGTCACCCGTAGCTGGTCATAAAAGCGTTACCAAAACTTACAATAGAATCAGGCAAAAATATTTTTGGGATAATATAAAAAAACAGGTAGAAGACTTTGTTAGAAAATGCATAAGTTGTCAGAAAAAGAAATTAGTAAGAGTCAAGACTAAGCAACCTATGATAATTACGGATACTTCAGCCGACGTATTCGATAAATTAGCTTTAGATATCGTAGGACCAATCAATAACGCTTCAGACAAAGGATACAGATTCATCTTGACTATGCAAGATGATCTTTCGAAATTTTGTTTAGCAGTACCATTAGTAAATGCTACAGCTAACGATATCGCAGATGCCCTGGTCACTCAATTCATTTGTAAATATGGATGTCCAAAAGTAATCTTAACAGACCAAGGCGCAGCTTTTATTGGACAAGTTCTTTTAATCAATTCTACCATATTCTGCTATAAAAATTAAAGCAAATCTTCCTCTTCTATACTCGACATTAAACCCAGAAACTAGCTCAGACTCACCTTCAGCTAAATCAAAAGGAGTTCGATTAGTTTCAGCTAAACAAATAATAAATCATAAAATTGCCAAAGGAAATGTAATAAAAAATAATCAAGTAAACTTTTGATAATAAAAAAATTCTATAAAACTATAACTTTCAATCAAAAAAACAAAAGATATTAAAATAATAGCCAACCTCACCTCATAAGAAATAGTTTGAGCCACTGAACGCAACCCTCCCAAAAGAGAATATTTAGAATTGGAAGATCAACCAGCAATTATAATAGTATATACACCTAATCTAATACAACATAAAAAAAACAAAATTCTCAAATTAAATGAATATAAATTAGTAAAATAAGGTAAAACTATTCATCCTGATAATACTAAAAATAATCTAAATATAGGAGATAAAAAATAAGGATAAAAATTTGATATTGAAGGAAAAATCTGTTCCTTAGAAAATAATTTAATTACATCACAAAAAGGCTGTAAAATACCCAAAATTCTTACTTTATTAGGACCTTTACGAATTTGAATATAACCCAATAACTTACGCTCTAACAACGTCAAAAAAGCAACTCTAACTATTACTATAATAATTAATATTAGTATACCTAAAAAAGATAAATATAAATTAATAAAAAATATTACTAACTGTATAAATAAAATTATACTTAAATAAATTCTGAATTTATTACATTAATCTGTCAAAATAGTTTTAATAAAAATTAATAAAATTCTTTCTTTTATAAAAATTTTTAAATTCAAAATTTTGGTCCTTTTGTACTAAAAACTTATAAATATTTAAGGATAGAAACCAACCTGGCTTACACTGGTTTGAACTCAGATCATGTAAAATTTTAAAAGTCGAACAGACTTAAATTTTTAAGCTTCTTCACCTAAAATAAATTTTAATCCAACATCGAGGTCGCAATCTTTATTATTGATAAGAGCTCTAAAAAAAATAACGCTGTTATCCCTAAGGTAATTTAATCTAATAATCTTAAATTAAGGATCAAAAATTCAATAATTATTGGAAATTAAATAAAAAAGTTTATTAAATTTTTTCATCGCCCCAACAAAATAAATTAATTAAATATAAAATAGAATTAAAATTTTATTTTAATAAATTTATAAAACTCTATAGGGTCTTCTCGTCCTTTAAAAATATTTAAGCTTTTTAACTTAAAAATTAAATTTAACTAATAATTATTTTAAGACAGTTTATATCTTATCCAATCATTCATACAAGCCCCCAATTAAAAGACTAATTATTATGCTACCTTTGTACAGTCAAGATACTGCAGCCATTTAATTTTAACAATCATAGAGCAGATTAGACTTTAAATTAAAATTCAAAAAGACATGTTTTTGATAAACAGGTGAATATAAAATTTGCCGAATTCCTTAAAATAACCTATCAAATTTATTTTAAAAAATAAAAATCAACTAATTTACTAATTTTATCATTATTTCAATAATTTTTTTATTAAACCATTTATTTTAATAAAAATTTAAACTTATAAAAATTTTATATATAATAAAAATAAAAATTATAACACTATCCCATAAAAACTATTTCTAAGCCTATATTAATTTAAAATAAATTTTAAAATTTTAAAAATATATTTTAAAGCTTATCCCTTAAAATATTAATATTAAAATAAAATATATTAATTTAAATAAATATTTTATATAAATAATATCTGAATTAAATTCATTTATCAAAAAACTAGATATATTTAAAAACGAATAACATTTCATTTCCATTTAAATATTTAAAATATTTTTACTACAATAAAAATCATACTTTAATAAATATAAATAAATAGATCTTTTAAATTCGAGAAAAATATTAAATTTATATTATAATTTTAATAAACCCTGATACACAAGGTACAATAAACAAAATTTACTTAAAATTAATTTCATTTTAAAAATTTTTCAAAATTCTTTCACAATACTATTAATATATTATTAAAAAAATTAATTCTTTAAAAATACAATAACAAATAAATTAATTAAAAATATTTTTATTAAATATAAAAAAATAAATTAAAACAATAATAATTTTAAAATTTCAGATTAAACTAAATTAATAGTTAATATTTTAATGTAAATAAAATAATTTATGTAAATTTTAATCTGAAAAACTTTCTAGAAACACTTTCCAGTACATCTACTTTGTTACGACTTATCTCATCTTTAAAACAACGAGAGTGACGGGCGATATGTACATATTTAATTCTTAATTCAAAATAATATAATATTTAAAATTACTATTAAGTCCACTTTCAATTAAATATTTCAATTTAATATTCATTTAAATAAATTTTATTGTAATTCATTTTAACTTTATTATAAACTACATAATGACCTGAAATAATTATTGAATAAATAAAATAGAAAATTTTTATTCTTATAAAATAATCTGTTAACGGCAATAAATAAATTTTAAAATAGAGTAAGGTAACTTGAGGATTATCATTTAAAAAACAAATTCCCCTAATTAGATTTAAATACCGCCAATTTTTTTAAGTTTAAAGAACATAACTTATAATACTTTATTATTTTTTTTTAAATCTAAAATAATAGGGTATCTAATCCTAGTTTAATTTATAGATTTCATAATAATTTACACCTCAAAATAAATTTTCATAATAAAAAATTTCACTTAATTTATAATAATTTTAAAATATAAATAAGTTTAAATAATAAATTACTAAATAAATAAAATTTACTTTCATAAAATGTATAACCGCAATTGCTGGCACATTTTTTATTTATAATAAAATAAATTATAATTCTAAATTTCTTTAATTATTAAATCTAAATACTGCAAATAAAAAAAATAATTTTTTTTTTTTTTAAATTAAAATACACACAAAAATTCACATGTAAAAAATTCATTATATAAATTTCTAAGCCAAAATCAAACTTTTATAATAAAATTTCAAAATTGAACAAAAACCAATTTTTTTTAAAGAAAAATTAATTTAACAATAAAAAGATAAGCTATTATAAGCTTATGGGTTCATACCCCATCTATAAAAATTTTAAATTTTTTCTTTTTAATATATATATATATATATATATATATATATATATATATATATTAAATTATATATATATATGGGGCATTCCATGCCAACTCGACCAGCCCGTGACCTCGACGTCTTCGATTTGGTCCGCGATTTTTTTTATCGTTAATCTACCTCAAAAAGACACTCCAAATTTTTTCAGATTTTTTCTATTGTGAGGTTATTTTTAAATCGACTCAAAAGGTTAAAAAAAAACGCCACCTCCAAAAAATCTGAAAAAATTCACAAAATTTCTAAAAAAAAAACGAATTTTTTCATATTTATTTCAACATGGAGAAATCTATACATAGGCATTTTATGGATAGCACTTCCATGGTATTGAAGGAATAAATATTTGTTGATATTCTTTCTATATGTTTTTTGGCGCGCTGAATTCGAATCCGAAGATGGTTTTTACGTATCATGATTTTACAGCTATTCAGATCAATCTTCGATCGGAATGGTTGGAGATATCGAAATAAGTTTCAAACAAAACATATTCCTCGATTAAATTTGCACCAATGTTGTTATATGACTTTTTTTTCGTATCTCGATCATTTAAGAAGATATTCCATGATTTGTGTGAAATGAAGTGCATGAGGGGGTTCTGTTGTGTCGGACAGAGCGTTTTTACCCTTGTTCTGATGTGCAGGTGATTTCTTTCATTCATTTTATGTATATTCGAGGATTTCTCACTTCAAATTGTCATTTAGCCTGAAAAGGAATGGATCAAGTTTCATGAGTCCACCGACGAGTCTATGGATACCGACACCCTACCCTGCTTTACCGACGACGAAGGTTTTGACAATACCGATCGACGGACTGTATTCAATCAGCGTATTGTTACACGCCACTTGTTAAAAACAATGTTCCCTCCATTTCGCGAGCTATTTGTGTGCAACTGTCGTCGCTTATTAGTTATTACTTATCAGCTACAATAACTCATTTCTCCAGTTATGAACAAGTGAAAAACTTCGAAGATGTGATTGGTGTACTGAAAATTGATGATAGATGAGAATAGTGCATAGCATTGAAAATTTGAATTAATGTTACCGAACGAGACCAGAGATAGTTGATGTGAAATAAATACCTATTATTATTATTACTATTATTATTCGGTTATAATCGGGATTAGTGTCGATTAATAGAATCATGGCACCTACAAGACACCATGATCGCTGTTGCAATCCTTTTAGTCTCGAGAATCATAAGAAAGGCAAAGAATTAAGGCACCCATCGCTGCAAGTTCGAGAAAAGTGGAATTTAAGTGAGCAAGACTTTTTATGTGTGACGTGCAGACTTTTATGTTCAAAACGAGAGCCCGGAACCAACGTCAGTTCCAATGACCCGAATTCACATGGAGTTGATGATGGTCTCGCAGGATCTTCGAAAGATCAATCGCTAGAAGTTAGCAATTTCTCTCACCCGAATGTTCATGATAATCAACGTACTCTCCGAATATCACCAGACATAGAATCAATTGACGACTTGATCGAGCCCCTGGACGATTTTGGTGAGTGGTTCATTTTAAATCTAAACGATTGAGAAAATTGTACATTTGACGATGAAGCAAGGAATTTCAATATTCAAAACAAGGCATCGACAGACATTGAAAATGAAGTTTGTGCCCGGTGGTCTACAATACTTTATGCCACTTCGTACAAAAGTTGAGTTCAAATTACAATGGGAGAAAAACGTAGTGTGCAATGAATTCAAGTTATTCTGTAGTGTAAGATAAATAATTCTCATTCTATTCAGTACCCAACGACTGATATCATTCATTTCGCATATCATATAGGAATCGAGGCCGCTGAATTACTCACCCAGACAAGCAAATTATCACAGCTGAGCATCAATAGAGAGTCCGAGACCAGTGCAACACTCACACCGACACAAAATAGTAAATTTTCAGAGTTGAGTATCGATACACTACTTCCGACTATCAATGATGGTCTTGAAAAACTTGATCAGTCTCCCATTCCAAGGAGAAAATTAGAGGTGGGATCTTGGCTCAGAGAGAAGGTGAAGAGAGTGTCTCGCAATTTGAAGCGACTGTTAGGTGTTGTTGATGAAACTGAACCAGATACTGAGATAGAAGATCCTGATTTGAGAAATATTATCGACCGGCTAAAAGCAAAATTTCACAGTGATGGCATCAGCAGAGCTGAAAAAATACAGATACTCACCATAATATTACCATCTCGATGGAGCACAGCTAAGATCTCTCGAATCATGGGAGCAAGGAAATACATGGTAAAAAAAGCGAAGAAAATCTATGAAGATAAAGGGATATTGTCAATGCCAGATGCAAAATTAGGTAATTAACCACGTCACTAATGAATAAATTCATATTATAATCATTTCTCGAGACTTCGGGAACATCGATTATTCATTTTGTTTCATATCTTCAGGCCGGGCACTTCTAGAGAGTACTATAATATTGGTGGAACAATTCTATAATGATGATCGTGTCAGCACTAATATGCCTGGGATGAAGGATTTTGTTTCCTGTCGGAACAGCAAGAATGAGAGAATTCATGTTCAAAAACGATTGGTTCACTCAAACTTGAAAGAAGTGTTCGTATTTTTTCGTGATGAGCATCCGTCTATTGTGATAGGATTTTCTTCATTCGCTTCTCTGCGACCAAAGCATTGTGTGCTTGCAGGCGATAGCGGTACACACACGGTATGTGTGTGTCCAATACATCAAAACGTGAAGCTTATGATACTAGGTAAACTTTTCTTCACTTTTCCATTCATATCTTGATCAGCTATTCTAGGCCTACTGATGATGACTATTTTTTCCTCATTTCTCAGGTGCAAATTTCAGACGAATAACGAAAAATTCCAACCATCCCCTCGACCATTATAATGATTGCTTAAGAATGATCGTATGTTGCAACCCTTCATCGAGGTGCCATCTTGGCGAGTGCGAAAGTTGTCCTGGGACTTCCGTGCTTGACACGACTTTGAATCAACTAATGGAGGAAGCAAACATCGATACTATCACCTACAAAAATTGGATCTTCACTCCGCGAGCCAAACTTGAAACTCTCACCAAAAATACCACTGAGTTCATTGAAGATTTTTGCGAGAAAATCAAACATCTCTCACCACATGCATTCATTTCTAAACAACAGTCATCATTCATGAAAGAGCGGAAAGAGTTACTGCAGGACAACGAATTTCTGGTGGTTTGCGACTTTTCAGAGAACTATGCCTTCGTCGTGCAAGATGCGGCACCAGGATTTCATTGGAACAACGACTCAGCGACTGTGTATCCAGTGGTCATTTATTTCAAAGATAATGATGTCATCGCTCATAAAAGTCTTGTGATAATATCGCATTGTTTATCACATGATACAGTGGCAGTTTATACCTTCACTAAAATTGTTATAAATTTCATCAGAGAAATCAATGAAAATGCCACAAAAATTTTTTACTTTTCGGATGGGGCGCCACAACAATATAAAAATCTTAATAACTTCATCAACTTGTTTTATCACGAAGAAGATTTTGGAATCAAAGCCGAATGGCATTACTTTCCAACTGCCCACGGCAAAGGGCCTTGCGACGGCATTGGAGGTACTGTGAAGAGACAAGCGGCACGAGCTAGTCTTCAGCTTCCGCCGGATGAGCAGATCACTACTCCCGAACAATTGTACGACTGGGCTTCGGATCCGACTCATCTCCCAAGCATAACCGTGAGATATTCATCCCAAAACGACTATGATGAAGTGAAGACATTTCTCCAGGCGCGATTCGCTACTGCTAAGGCTATCCCGGGCACTCACCAAATTCACTGCATCATTCCTGATACGGATGGTTATGTTTTGGTGAAACGTTTTTCACGTTCCGAGGAATTCAAACGATCTAGTGTGGTGAAAAGACCCCGAAAAACGAAACTACCAACCTATGTATAGATTTCTCCATGTTGAAATAAATATGAAAAAATTCGTTTTTTTTTTAGAAATTTTGTGAATTTTTTCAGATTTTTTGGAGGTGGCGTTTTTTTTTAACCTTTCGAGTCGATTTCAAAATAACCTAACAACAGAAAAAATCTGAAAAAAATTTGGAGTGTCTTTTTGAGGTAGATTAACGATAAAAAAAAATCGCTGACCAAATCGAAGACGTCGAGGTCACGGGCTGGTCGAGTTGGCATGGAATGCCCCATATATATATATATATATATAATTTTATTTAAAATAGAATTAAACTATTTCTAAAGATATCAAAAATCTTTATGCATCTTACATTATCAAATAAATAATAAATAATAAATAATAAATAATAAATAATGAATAATAAATAATAAATAATAAATAATAGATAATAAAAATATTTAAATTAAATACTTTTAGTATTACACTAAATATAATATAATAATATATATATATATATATATATATATATATATATATATATATATATATATATTAATTAACACAACTCATCATAATTTTTTTAAAAAAATATCTTTATTAAATAAATCAACCCAACCCCTAATATTATTAATTTTTGAAAAAAATCAATTTAAATAAAATAAAACCAATTAAAAAAATAAAACTAACTCCACTACTAATTTTAAGAAGATCAATTAAAATAATAAAAAACTAACTCCACTACTAATTTTAAAAAGATCAATTAAAATAATAAAAACTAACTCAACACTACTAATTTTAAAAAAATCGATAAAAAAAAATGAAACTAACTCACCACTACTAATTTTGAAAAGATCAATTAAAAAAAAATAAAACTAGCTCACCACTGCTAATTTTAAAAAGATCAATTAAAAAAATAAAACTAGCTCACCACTGCTAATTTTAAAAGGATCAATTTGACCTAAAATAATTTCATAATTTTAATTTATAATTAAAACTAATTTTTTTTTCTAAATTCAACAACAAAATAACACCTTCCATTTTATTAATTTAAATTATTAAATTTAATTTTTTATTTTAAATTTATAAAATTGAAACTAATGTATATTTATAAATATTAAAAATTAATTTTAAATAAAAATAAAACTAACTCATCACTAATAATTTTAAAAAGATCGATTAAAAATAAAACTAGCTCACCACTGCTAATTTTAAAAAGATCAATTAAAAAAAATAAAACTAACTCACCACTGCTAATTTTAAAAAAGTCAATTAAAAAAAATAAAACTAGCTCACCACTGCTAATTTTAAAAAGATCAATTTGACCTAAAATAATTTTATAATTTTAATTTATAATTAAAACTAATTTTTTTTTTCTAAATTCAACAACAAAATAACACCTTCCATTTTATTAATTTAAATTATTAAATTTAATTTTTTATTTTAAATTTATAAAATTGAAACTAATGTATATTTATAAATATTAAAAATTAATTTTAAATAAAAATAAAACTAACTCATCACTAATAATTTTAAAAAGATCGATTAAAAATAAAACTAGCTCACCACTACTAATTTTAAAAAGATCAATTAAAAAAAAATAAAACTAACTCACCACTGCTAATTTTAAAAAAGTCAATTAAAAAAAAATAAAACTAGCTCACCACTGCTAATTTTAAAAAGATCAATTGAAAAAATAAAACTAGCTCACCACTGCTAATTTTAAAAGGATCAATTTGACCTAAAATAATTTTATAATTTTAATTTATAATTAAAACTAATTTTTTTTTCTAAATTCAACAACAAAATAACACCTTCCATTTTATTAATTTAAATTATTAAATTTAATTTTTTATTTTAAATTTATAAAATTGAAACTAATGTATATTTATAAATATTAAAAATTAATTTTAAATAAAAATAAAACTAACTCATCACTAATAATTTTAAAAAGATCGATTAAAAATAAAACTAGCTCACCACTGCTAATTTTAAAAAGATCAATTAAAAAAAATAAAACTAACTCACCACTGCTAATTTTAAAAAAGTCAATTAAAAAAAATAAAACTAGCTCACCACTGCTAATTTTAAAAAGATCAATTTGACCTAAAATAATTTTATAATTTTAATTTATAATTAAAACTAATTTTTTTTTTCTAAATTCAACAACAAAATAACACCTTCCATTTTATTAATTTAAATTATTAAATTTAATTTTTTATTTTAAATTTATAAAATTGAAACTAATGTATATTTATAAATATTAAAAATTAATTTTAAATAAAAATAAAACTAACTCATCACTACTAATTTTAAAAAGATCGATTAAAAATAAAACTAGCTCACCACTGCTAATTTTAAAAAGATCAATTAAAAAAAAAATAAAACTAGTGTGACGAACGTGGGTATAAATGATCACGACTTATCGATCTTTAACGAAAGGATCAACAATATACTAATGTTCGCGATGCCACGAGCGTCACATGGGTTATCCGACTATACCTAACCGCGTAGCGTCTAAATATAACCGCCCGTTATCTATGATAACAAATAAAAATAATTTTGACCTATCTCTCAATAGATCGATTTTTGGATCCTACGCCGTCTAGTCCTATACAGGTCTCGCATTAATTGTTTAAACAGAAGGGCCTAATTGTCTTGTCAGGATTGTATTAGGTCGGGTAAAAATGATAGAGAAATTAACTGATAAAGATAGATTATATTCTTGGAACGATTATTTGAAATAAAACGAACGGTTGAACATAAAAGAATATTGTGTATGGTTAAAACAAGGATAATAATGTGTGTGTGACGACGCGGGTTCGTGAGGAGAGCTTACTTTAAAAGAAACCTTTAGATAGGTACCAAACGAAATATACTCTTCTCGATTCTCGCGTTGTCACCTTGGTAGTGATAAAATAATATAACGTGTCAATCTGCTGTCGCTCGGAATTTAATGTTTGGTTTGATAAATCCTCGCAACCTAGCAACTCTTTATAACTCTTTCGCTGCAATTCCTTATGGTCATACTAATATTGTATTGCTTAAGATTATATAGCCATGCTCGACAAGTTGGAGACGTCGCGAACTTGCTTAAAGCTGAGGGTTTTCCCCGAAGTGTCTTTGCACTAGCTCTAGGCAAGGTCTATGGGCTTTCTTAAACTAATTATCATAGCAAGCATAGATGATAGATATAGGTAACAAGATAGTAACGAGATATAGTTGACGAATAGGAGTCGTGAAGTATTTCAGGTCGGAGTAAAACTTGAGTTGGGATATCGTGAGCAGTTTATTACTGTCTTTAATTTAATTATGCTCGACCTGCAATACTACGTTAAACCAGGGAGTATCCCGGAGTATTTAGAGTACTGGCTTAGCAGGCACGATTCCCATTTTTGTATCAACTTCTAATAATACATGATATAAGTACACATAAGTACAACTAATATACTTGTGAGAATACTGGAAACAATTTGATAGTAAAGGTGGAATTTAGCATGAATGACAATACATGGATAACGATCGTCGACACTTAGCTTTAGTAGAACCGACCATGGAGGGCTGGATGTCGCGTCGCACCCTTGATTTTGCGGGTCCTCACCTTTTAGTATCTTCTAACTCCAAACTTTGCACTATCGACGTGGGGTTTTTGAACAGTCTCGGTCTTTAATAAAGTATTTATACACTGACTCGAATTTTGAATATTTCTGATGAAGTTAATAAGGTCCTGAATTTGAAAAATGTCTATCACTAGGTTTTGATTATAACGGAACGTAAGGTTTGAATTTGTGAACTTAAAACTGAATCTATAACTACAAGTACGAGACTTGGCAAAACTGAACTGAATAATTGTTTTTTTGACGAGTACTGAGTCCCTTGGGTCACCACTTTGTTAAAGATTGAACACCAACTCTAGGCTCTAACTAGCACCCGGTTCTCTACATCCACGCGCCTCGCGATTTACCAGAAGAAAGACACGAAAGGATAATCGCTACCTCGCTCGTAATCAGCCGTCAAGCCTTTGGGGACTTAAGTCCCAAGAAGTGCACGCGTCAGCCGTCCGCACCCACATAGTCGGTTCACCGTAGTAATTAAACTATACATATGCTAGATTCTTAAAATTAGCTAGATACAGTCACTCCATGCATAACACACATCCCAATTCTTCAATTTAGAATTTCCTAGTTCTTATGGTTTTCCTTGTCTATACTAGGATAATTAGGGTTTTATTAGAAAGAGTTATAGTGATGCGACTATAGGTGCTAGGTCAACAGAAACTGCTACGTTATAAGCGTTAATCCTAGATATTCTATATCATACGTGACTTCTTCGACATTAAGGAGGTAATGAATCTTTTCTAAATAACAAAGCGAATCGTGACAAAATGCACGTTTTAATAATTCTCCTTCTCGAGTATCCAAAAAGAAAAGTGATCCTCGAATGCTGAATGTCTTTGTATGATCTCAACTCAAATTTATTGATTATTATAAATTTTTAGGGAAAGCGTAAAGTTGGTACGTAACACTAGCTCACCACTGCTAATTTTAAAAAAGTCAATTAAAAAAAATAAAACTAGCTCACCACTGCTAATTTTAAAAAGATCAATTAAAAAAATAAAACTAGCTCACCACTGCTAATTTTAAAAAGATCAATTTGACCTAAAATAATTTTATAATTTTAATTTATAATTAAAACTAATTTTTTTTTCTAAATTCAACAACAAAATAACACCTTCCATTTTATTAATTTGAATTATTAAATTTAATTCTTTATTTTAAATTTATAAAATTGAAACTAATGTATATTTATAAATATTAAAAATTAATTTTAAATAAAAATAAAACTAACTCATCACTACTAATTTTAAAAAGATCGATTAAAAATAAAACTAGCTCACCACTGCTAATTTTAAAAAGATCAATTAAAAAAAAATAAAACTAACTCACCACTGCTAATTTTAAAAAGATCAATTAAAAAAAAATAAAACTAGCTCACCACTGCTAATTTTAAAAAGATCAATTGAAAAAAAATAAAACTAGCTCACCACTGCTAATTTTAAAAAGATCAATTAAAAAAAATAAAACTAGCTCACCACTGCTAATTTTAAAAAGATCAATTTGAACTAAAATAATTTTATAATTTTAATTTATAATTAAAACTAATTTTTTTTCTAAATTCAACAACAAAATAACACCTTTCATTTTATTAATTTAAATTATTAAATTTAATTTTTTATTTTAAATTTATAAAATTGAAACTAATATATGTTTATAAATTTTAAGTAATTATGAAATGAATATTAGATAAGCATTTAACTTAATAAAAAATACTTATATTTTATATCCATCTAATATAGTGTAAAAAAAAAATAATTGACAAAATTTTAATCAAACTATCAATTTTACGTGTAAAGTTTTTCTCCCACCAAAGAAAAATGAAGTGCCTGATATATAAAAGGATTATTTTGATAGAATAAATCATGTAATAAAATTTACCTTCATTATATTGACAAAATATTTATTTAAAAAAAAAATAATTTCAAAATTATTAATTATAAAAATTTTATTTATTTTAACTATAATAATAAGATCATTAATTAGAATATGTTCATCTTCATGATTTACAATATGAATAGGAATAGAAATTAATTTAATGTCATTTATCCCATTAATATTAAACTCTACCAAAAAAAATAAAATTTCAACCTCTATAATAATATATTTTATTATTCAAGCAATAGCATCTTCATTACTTATAATAATAATCATTATAATAAAAATACAAATCCAATTAAATAATTTAAACTCAATAATTAATATTATTCAATTAAGTTTATTAATAAAATTAGGAGCATCACCATTTCATTGATGAGTACCTAAAGTTTTCATTAACCTTTCATGAATGAACTGTTTTATTTTTCTAACTTGACAAAAAATTATTCCTCTTTTTTTATTAACAAATATAAATAATAATATAATTATGTATATATTTATATTAACATCAATTATAATAGGGGCAATCTTAGGAATTAATCAAACATCAATTAAATTAATTATAGTATATTCATCAATTAATCATCTAGGATGAATATTAATAACACTAACAATTAATAAAAATATTCTAATAATTTATTTTACATTTTATCCATTAATTAATTTTATAATTTCATTAATAATAAATAACTCTAATTTTAATAAAATCAATCAAATTTTTAAAAATAATAATCAAAATATAAATTCAAAATTAATCATAATATCTCTTTTTTTATCTCTAAGAGGAATACCACCATTACTAGGATTTTTACCTAAAATACTTACATTAATTTTAATATTAAAAAATAATTTAACTACAGAAACATTATTGTTCATTTTAATAGCAACAATTTCATTATCATTTTACATTAATCCAATAATATCAATATTTATTATTACAAAAACAAATTCAAAATGAAATTTTAAAAATAACAATTTAAACAAAATGATTTTTAGAATTTTAATAATAAATTTATTATTAATGTTAATTTTAATTCCACCTTTAATAAATATAACAATATAAATAAGATTTTAAGTTAAACAAACTAATAGCCTTCAAAGCTTTAAATAAATAATAAAATTTAAATCTTAAAGATTTTAATAACATTATAATTATAACTTTAGAATTGCATTCTAATATTTTCAAACTATAAAATCTATATATATATATATAATAAAAGAAAAAAAAAATTTCATAAAGAAATTTACAATTTATCGCCTAATTTCAGCCATTTTATTATATTAAATTATTATATGAATAAATGATTATTTTCAACTAATCATAAAAATATTGGGACTTTATACTTCATTTTTGGATTTTGATCAGGAATACTAGGACTATCATTTATTATATTAATTCGAACAGAACTAGGAATACCAGGATCAATAATTGGAGATGATCAAATTTACAATGTAATTGTAACATCTCATGCATTTTTAATAATTTTTTTTATAGTTATACCTATTATAATTGGAGGATTTGGAAATTGATTAATTCCTCTAATGTTAGGAGCTCCTGACATAGCATTCCCTCGATTAAATAATATAAGATTTTGATTTTTATCACCTTCAATAACACTACTTTTATCAAGAAGAATGGTAAACTCAGGATCAGGAACAGGTTGAACTGTTTACCCACCTTTATCTAATAATATATCTCATGCAGGAGCATCAGTAGATTTAACAATTTTTTCATTACATTTAGCAGGAATTTCATCAATTTTAGGAGCAATCAACTTCATTTCTACAATAATTAATATACGAGTTAAAGGAATAAAATTTGAACGAATACCATTATTTATTTGAGCAGTATCACTTACAGCCTTACTACTTCTTCTATCTCTTCCTGTATTAGCTGGAGCAATTACTATACTATTAACAGATCGAAACTTAAATACTTCATTTTTTGATCCATTAGGAGGAGGAGATCCAATCCTATACCAACATTTATTTTGATTTTTTGGACATCCTGAAGTATATATTCTAATTATTCCAGCATTCGGAATAATTTCTCATATCATTTCACAAGAATCAGGAAAAAAAGAAACGTTTGGAACACTAGGAATAATCTATGCAATAATAACAATTGGATTATTAGGATTTGTTGTTTGAGCTCATCATATATTTACTGTAGGAATAGATGTTGATACACGAGCTTACTTCACAGCAGCTACTATAATTATTGCCATCCCTACAGGAATTAAAATTTTTAGATGATTAGCAACTTTATACGGATCACAATTATTATTTAATCCAGCTATATTGTGAACACTAGGATTTGTATTTCTTTTTACAATAGGAGGACTAACTGGAATTATTTTATCAAATTCATCTATTGATATTATTTTACATGACACTTACTATGTAGTAGCTCACTTTCATTATGTTTTATCAATAGGAGCTGTATTTGGAATTATAGCAGGATTCATTTATTGATATCCTCTATTTACAGGAATAACAATAAATAAATTATGAATAAAAATTCAATTCTTAATAATATTTATTGGAGTAAATTTAACATTTTTTCCTCAACATTTTTTAGGTCTAAATGGAATACCACGACGATATTCTGATTTTCCAGATGCATTCCTATCATGAAATGTTATTTCATCTATCGGATCAATTATTTCTTTTGTAAGAGTTTTATATTTTATATTCATCATTTGAGAAAGATTATCATCTCAACGACAAATTATTTTTTCTTCACATTTAAGACCATCAATTGAATGAGACCAAGAATTTCCCCCCTCAGATCACAGATATGAAGAATTACCTATTACATCATTAAATAAATAAAATTTATCTAATATGGCAGAATAATGCATTGGATTTAAGACCCATTTATAAAGATATTTTATCTTTTTTTAGAAATAACAACATGAGCAAATTTTAATATACAAGACGCAAATTCACCTATAATAGAACAATTAATATTTTTTCATGATCACGCTATAGTAGTATTAATTTTAATTATAACATCTATTATATATTTAATATCATCAATACTAATAAATAAATTTATTAATAAAAATTTATTAAACCAACAAAACATTGAAGTAATCTGAACTATATCCCCAACTCTATTACTTATCTTTATTGCACTACCTTCTATTCATCTTTTATACCTAACTGATGAAATAAACTCACCATTAATTACTATTAAAGCTATGGGACATCAATGATACTGAAGATATGAATATACAGATTTTAAAAATAATCAATTCGATTCTTATATAAATCAAAAAAATAATTTTAATATAAACACTTTTCGATTATTAGACGTAGACAATAATATAATTATACCATTAAACACACAATTACGTATTTTAGTATCATCAACTGATGTTATCCATTCATGAACTATTCCCTCATTAGGAAAAAAAATTGATGCAGTACCAGGACGATTAAATCAAATTAGACTAATAATCAAACGACCTGGATTATTCTTTGGACAATGTTCAGAAATTTGTGGAGCAAATCATAGATTCATACCCATTGTAGTAGAAAGAACTCCTATAAAAATCTTCCTAAAATGAATTAATTCATTCTAATTAATATTAAAATACATTAAGTGGCTGAAAAGCAAGCAATGATCTCTTAAATCATATTATAATAAATTAGCAAATATTCTTAATGAAAGAATTAGTTAAAAAAAATATTAGTATGTCATACTAAAGTTATTAGAAATAATCCTAATATTCTTTTATTCCTCAAATATATCCTTTAAATTGAATTATTTTATTTATTGTATTTACAATAGTTTTTACATTTTTTAATATTATTTTTTTTTTTTAATAATTTAAATAATCTAGAAAATAAAAACTTTAAATTAAATACTTTAAATAATAAAAAGTATTGAAAATGATAATAAATCTATTCTCTATTTTTGACCCAACATCAAGAATTTTTAACTATTCTTTAAATTGATTAAGAACTATCCTAGGAATTTTATTTATTCCTCAATCATTCTGATTTTCTATACCACGAATTAGTATTATTATTATAAAAATTTCTTCAAGAATTCATAATGAACTAAAAATTTTATTAAGTGTAAATTATCATAAAGGAAGAACCCTTTTATTTTTATCTTTATTTTTCTTTATCATTTTTAATAATTTTTTAGGACTATTTCCTTATATTTTTACAAGAACAAGACAGTTAACTTTTACTTTAACACTAGCCCTTCCTCTTTGATTAAGATTTATATTATACGGATGAATTAATAATATAAATCATATATTCGCTCATTTAGTACCCCAAAATACACCAGTAATTTTAATACCATTTATAGTTCTAATTGAAACAATTAGAAATATAATTCGAGCATTCACCCTTTCTGTTCGATTAACAGCAAATATAATTGCAGGACATTTATTAGTAACCTTATTAAGAAGAACTGGAGTATCAATGAATTTATCCTTAACGATTTTTTTAATTTTAATTCAATTACTATTATTAACATTAGAATCAGCTGTAGCAATTATCCAATCATATGTTTTTATAGTTTTAAGAACTTTATACTCTAGAGAAGTAAATTAATGATAAAAAAAAATCATTCATTTCATTCAGTAGATTATAGACCATGACCATTATTAGGAGCTTTAAGAACTATAATCTTAGTTTCAGGATCAGTAAAATGATTTCACTTTAATGATAATAATTTATTTATTTGAGGATTAATAATTATTATTCTTATTATATTTCAATGATGACGAGATATTGTACGAGAAAGAACATATCAAGGATTACATACATCTTCAGTTACAAACGGAATACGGTGGGGAATAATTCTTTTTATCACTTCAGAAGTATTTTTTTTTATCTCTTTTTTTTGAGCTTTTTTTCACAGATCTCTTTCACCTTCAATCGAAATTGGGGGAATTTGACCTCCCAAAGGAGTTATCCCTTTTAATCCTTTTCATATCCCTTTATTAAATACACTAATTCTTATTTCATCAGGAGCTACAATTACATGATCACATCACAGTATTATAAATGAAAATAAAAAAGAAGCTACAAATAGATTAATATTTACAATTATTTTAGGAATTCTTTTTTCCATTCTCCAAGGATATGAATATATAGAAGCCCCTTTTACTATAGCTGACTCAATTTATGGATCAACATTTTTTATAGCAACTGGATTCCATGGAATTCATGTATTAATTGGAACAACATTTCTATCTGTAAATCTATTACGTTTAATAAAAAACCATTACTCTAAATTCCATCATTTTGGATTTGAAGCTTCAGCATGGTATTGACATTTTGTAGATGTAATTTGATTATTTCTTTATATCTCAATCTATTGATGAGGAGGAAGATAAAAACTATTAACTGCTAAATTTATTTTAAATTTATATAATATAAAAAGTATATTTGATTTCCAATCAAAAAGTCTATAAAATTAGTATAAATAATATATTTAATTTTTTCATTTATAACATTTATTTTAATTCTATCAATAATTATTATAGCTTTAGCTTCAATTATTTCTAAAAAAACATTATACGATCGAGAAAAAAATACCCCATTTGAATGTGGATTTGACCCAAAGGGTAAATCTCGAATACCCTTTTCTATACGATTTTTCTTAATTGCAGTAATTTTCTTAATCTTTGATGTTGAAATTGCTTTAATATTACCTATAATTATAGTAATAAAATTATCAAATTTTAAAATTTGATTGAGTTTATCATCTTACTTTATTATTATTTTAATTATAGGATTATATTATGAATGAAAATTTGGAGCTCTAAATTGATTAGACTCTTAAAGGATAGTAGTTAAAAATAACATTTGATTTGCAATCAAAAATTATTAATTTATTAATCTATCTTAAAATGTTTGAAACAATTAATTGTAATCAGTTTCGACCTGATATTTAAGTTTAAAATTTAAACTCAAACTTTTTATTAATTGAAGCCAAAAATTTAGGCATATTATTGTTAATAATACATTTGAAAATAAATTTCCAATTAAAGAAATATGTAGAATCAAATAAAAGCTTCTAACTTCTTATTTTAACGATTTAATTTCGTTTATATTTCTATTTACATAGTTTAATAAAAACATTACATTTTCATTGTAAAATTAAGAAATATTATTCTTTATAAATATATATATATAATATGTTTAAAGATATATAAATATCATTTATTCATCTTCAATGAAAAGCTTTAAATTTAAGCTATTTAAACTTTAATATATTAAAATAAAAAAATAACATCAAAGCAAAACAAAAATAAAAAATAAATTTAAAATCGAATTAAAATAATAAACTAATAAATCCATTCATGAAGAATTTACCTTTAATAATTTATAAACCCCTCGACCAATAATAAATTCTGTTCAATTCTGATCAATTTTTAATGATATTTCTTTTCTTAATAATAAAGGATACCGAATTAATCCTATAGTAGAAATAATAGGTAAAAATCATATTATTCTTAAAAACATCTTTAAAAAATAAAATATTAAAATTTTATAACTATTTTCTAATTCTATTAAAAAAATTTTATACCCTAGAATAATACCTCTAAAAATAATAAATAAAGGAATAATCTTAAAATATAAAGGTAAATAAATTTCCATGGGATAAGGAAATAAAATTCATCTCAAGGTTCTACCCATAAACACAATTATAAATATTAATCTAAATAAACTCTTATTAATCATCCAACTTCTTCTTTTTCCTCCTTCTTCCTTTAAAAAATTTAAAACTAAATTACCAGGGTTATTTATTATAGAAAAATAAATTAAACGAAAAGTATACATAACTGTAAATAATGTAGAAATAAAATACAAAAAAATAACAAAAATATTAAAATTATCTAATAAAACCACCTCTAAAATTATATCCTTAGAATAAAATCCTGCTAAAAAGGGAAATCCACATAATGCTAAATTAGCAAAATTAAAACATATAGACACCAATGGTATTTGTATTCTAATAGAACCTATAAAACGAATATCTTGAAAATTTAATAAATTATGAATATAAATCCCTGCACATATAAACAATAAAGCTTTAAATAAAGCATGAGTTAAAAGATGAAAAAAAGCTCAATCTCTAAAACCTATAAATAAAATTCTTATTATTAATCCCAATTGACTTAAAGTTGAAAGAGCAATAATTTTTTTTAAATCATATTCAAAATTAGCATTTAAACCAGATATAAATATAGTTAATAAAGAAATTAATAAAAATCAATTAATAATATGATTATTTTTAAATAAATTTTCAAACCGAATTAATAAATAAACCCCTGCAGTAACTAAAGTAGAAGAATGTACTAATGAAGAAACTGGGGTAGGAGCTGCTATAGCAGCAGGTAATCAGGAAGAAAAAGGAATTTGAGCTCTTTTAGTAAATGAAGCTATCAAAACAAAAATCATAAAATAATATATCTCATCCCTAACCTTTAAAAAATCTAAATAAAAAATATATCTTCATCTACCAAAATTTATTATTCAAGCAATAGATATTAGTAAAAAAACATCACCAATTCGATTAGAAAGAACAGTTAATATCCCCGCATTAAATGACTTAACATTTTGATAATAAATTACTAAACAATAAGAAACTAACCCTAGACCATCTCACCCTAATAAAATTCTAATTAAATTAGGACTAATAATTAATAAAACTATAGATAAAACGAATATTAAAACCAAACTAATGAAACGATTTAATATTAAATCACCCTCCATATAATATTTTCTATAAAATACTACAAATGAAGAAATAAATAATACTACACCTAAAAATATTAAAGATATTCAATCTAAAATCAAAGTTATTGAAATAGAAGAAGAATTTAAACTTAAAACATTAAATTCAACAAAATATACTAAATTAAATATTAAAAAATAAACCCCTATAAAAAATATTATTATACTTATAATAAACAAAAAAATTATCATAATTAAACAAATATTTAAATAAATTATTTAAAATAAATAAATTATATCTTTGACTCCACAAATCAATGTTTTAATTAAACTACTTAAATAAATTCATAAAAGAAACAATTCATTATTTAAAATTAAAAAATTAAGAGGAATTCAATGTAATATTAATAATAAAAATTCTCGAACATAACCCTGAGAAATAGAAAATAATCTAAAATTTAATTTTCCATGTTGAGTAAAAGAATATAAATATAAAGTATAAGAAGCTCTAAAAAATGATAAAAATACTAACAAAAACAAAATTATTCATCTTCAAGAAATTAATCTATTAATTAATATAATTTCTCTTAATAAATTTAAAGATGGCGGAGCAGCTATATTTGAAGAACATAATAAAAATCATCATAAAGATATTCTAGGTATAAAATTAATTAAACCTTTATTAATTAAAATTCTCCGTCTTCCTAATCGCTCATAAATAATATTAACTAAACAAAACATTCCTGAAGAACATAAACCATGAGAAATTATTATTAAAAATGAACCACAAACACCTCAATCTATTAAAGTTATAAATCCACCTAATAAAATTCTTATATGAGCTACTGAAGAATAAGCAATTAAAGATTTCAAATCAACCTGAAACAAACAAATTAAACTAATAATAATACCTCCGACCATTCTAATTCTAATAAATATAAAATTAAAATTAATACCAACATTAAATATAATAAAAAAAACTCGCAAAAGTCCATACCCCCCTAATTTTAATATTACCCCTGCTAAAATCATTGAACCTGAAACAGGAGCTTCTACATGAGCCTTAGGAAGTCATAAATGAACCAAAAATATTGGTAACTTAACTAAAAAAGCTAAAATTATACATAAATATAAAAAAAAATAACTTAATAAAAAATTTCTTTCAGAAAATATAATTAAACATAATGTATAATTATTTAAATATAAATAAAAAATAGATAAAAGAAGTGGCAAAGAAGCTAATAAAGTATAAAATAATAAGTATAAACCAGCCAAAACTCGATCTAATTGTAAACCTCAACCTATAATTAAAAATAATACAGGAATCAGTCTACATTCAAAAAATAAATAAAATATTAATAAATTATAAACTCTAAAAGTTAAAAATAAAAATAATATCAAAATAATATTTATAAAAATAAATAAACCAAAAAAATTATCCTGATCTTTAATAATCATTCTTGATATCATTATTAAAGAACAAATTCAAAATCTTAAAATAATCAAACCATACGACAATAAATCACACCCCAAATAATATCTTAAATGACATCAATCATAAGTATATCTCCCTAAAAATGAAAATATAAAACCCCCTAAAAATATAAAAAACTGTGTTAATCAAAATTTTTTTATAAAACTAAAAGGAATTCTATTATCAATCTCGCATTACGTTTAATCGAAAGTAGGAAAAATGCCCGAGAAAATCTAGAAAAAGCAAAGCAAAAATCCAAAGAATATTACGATAGGAAGTTGAATCCTGTAACTTTTAAAATAGGACAAGAAATTTATTTAGTAACAAATCAAAGAACAGGGAAACTAGACGATAATTACAAGGGACCATACAAAATCACAGAAGTATTTCCAGATAAGAATGATATAGAAATCGAATTAGCAAAAAATAAACGAAAGATAATTCATTGTGATAGAGCTAAAATAGCCTATTAAATAGCATTATAATTTTCATAAGCGTAGACCTTTTATTGGTACACATTTTTACAGGAAAATGGATAATCGCAGCATCAGGACAACCCTCATGGGACTGCTCATGCTTAGTATTCAAACTACATATTGTCTAATAGCCTACGACTGCGGTGCACCGTCTATGAACATTACAACATTATCATTACTCAACATCAAGGAATGCGACATTCCTATCGCAAAACCAGTAACTATTGACACGAAAATTCAATTATTACAAACAGCCGATTTTACTCATGTAAAGGTAATTCAATGTAAGATCGAAATACGCAGATCTGTTTACTATTGTGGCATGCATTCTCATATTTCAGCAGTATCAAATGGTGATATAGAATATATAGATGAAACATCATTCGAGCAATGTAAACGAATTCACGATACTCAATCGTACAGAACTCATAATAGTATATTTACTCGAATAACTTTAAACGCAACTACCAGTAGACCATTAAAATTAGCAGGCAGAATACACGATGACGGATTTTGTAAGGGTGAACAATTCTCAGACCACTATGGCTCATGGGACAATGTAATAGCCTACGGACAAATTTTCATTACCGTACAAGATTACCTAGCAACAGTAAACCTAGACAAAAACGAACTAATACTACGCTCAGGAGTGAGATGCACTTATGGTCAAGGTTCATGTATGGATATCGAAGGCGATAATACATTTTGGGTATTACTCCCGCCGGATCAATGCAGATTTAACCGTTTCACTGTCCTCTACGAAGGAAAAGCTGAAAAAATCCGAGATAATACGTTTCATAAATACGGAGAAGAGATCTATTCGATTACTTCAGATGAAATCACATTTGCCCTATCAATCAGAGGTTTTCTTCCAGTATGTGGTTATAAATTAATTAAAACAGAACATCCACGTCTTTTTATTCTCGATAGAGATAACGGAGATTTCTTTACTCACAGAACAGGAATAATAGTAGCTAACATGGATATGTTTACCTACATGAATTCAAAATTTGTATATTTAGAACGACATCTTAGAAGCCAAATAATATCATTATATAACGATGTAATATTACAGGAATGCCAATTAGAAAACAGAGTCTTACACAATTCTTTAGCTATAGCACCCTTGGCACCTGCAGATTTTGCTTATCATTTTATGAAAGGACCCGGATATATCGCTCACATCTCAGGAGAAGTCGTTAGAATAGCCAAATGCGTACCGGTCGAAGTTAGATCGCGTAAAACTGATCAATGTTTTCAAGAACTTCGAATCTTTAGAGGCAATGAAAGCTTATTTATGCTACCACGTACTCATATAATAACTAAAACAGGAAATCAAATCGATTGCAATTCTTTTCTAGCACCTATGTACTGCAATATCAATAACGCATGGTATCAAGCATTACCACAATTAGCTAGTGCCGTTGAACCAGAACAAATCTCGTCACAAACAAAGCAATCTTGGAAATATGAAACCCCTTCTAGTCTCGCTTCAGGAGGAATTTATTCACTCGAAGATCTCGATAAATTACGTGATAATATCATGTTCCCAGTAGAAAAACCGGCAGTGTTACACACAATCGCGAGAGGCGCGACAGGACAAAATGCACTCAATCAAGGGATTTCTGTAAATAGCTTCATAGATGAAAATGCAATTAGGAAATCTTTTGAACGAGCCTGGGGAAAAGTTTATAATTTCTTTAATACGGTAGGAACTTTTAGCGTTACTCTACTCGGAGTTTGGGTAACTTTCAAAGGAATCAAATTTTTGATAGACACACTTGTTCATGGCTATGCTCTTCATTCAATCTACGGTTGGAGCATATGGCTTATAGGAGCTATATGGGATTCTGTAACTAACTTACAACTACACCTTAGCAAAAGACAATCCCAGAACAAGACAGAACAACAACCCAACGAAGACGATTCAACAGCAACGAGAGTAGATATTGAATTAGAAGCACAGAAACTTCCAATAACAAATCAGAGAGAGATCCAAATTAACTTATCAGATCAAAATCCAGGAACTTCAACTCGACAATTCATGTAAAACAACGATGAACCAACTAAAAATACTTAACACTAAATCTTACAAACTTAACTTACAGAACTAAAGGTAAATAATAAGCCGTCAAAACAGAGAAATTAATGTTAATACGTTTCAGATTCATTTATTAAATTTTTTTTTACTTTTTCTTCGAAACACGTGAATGAGGTTAACTTTCGTATGCGGAGAACATCCCATCTGGCGAAGTCCAGGCGGGATGATCCCAGTTTTCTATCGGGTGATCCTGGCCCCATCGCCCCTCCTGCATCCATCTGATTCCGTAATAATCAAACTCTTCCTCCATATTATAATCCTTCGAACACCGTTCTTCATACGCCTCTCTGGCTTGCACACGTAATACTCTCATCTCCCGCCTCTCCTCCTGCTCTAGCCTCATCCTCGTAATTTCACGAATCACATCGTTTAAGGCAAGATCCTATAACAAACAGTTCAAAAAAATGTTAATTGAAATATATTTCGGAAAGATCTCAAGACAAAATAGAGTTTTTCTTTTAACAGAAAATTTTATAAAGTGAATGAAAATCTATAATAAATTTAGCAAATTAGGTACTCACTCTTAAAAACCCATATGCAGCTCGCATATCAACGGTCAATAGGACAGATTTAAAATTTTCCATTTTTTCACTGTTCTTCTACTATTCCTTTAACTTTGAAAACACAAAAGACTCCAAACGCACAATTTCACGAAAAATTGCAGAATGAGTAAATGCAGCTCAAACGAACATTTTTATATTACACTTGAGAATGTGAAACATCCCCTCTAAAACTGAGACTGACCAATGACGAAGACGAAAATTTTTCTTATTAAGGAAAGGGTAAAACCCCACTACAAAACCAATCCCGCCCAACACGGCAAGGGAAACCCTTTACCTAACGGAAACTTCAGAAATACTTTTAAGAAAATTCTCAATTATTTTTGCAAATATCTTCATATATCACGATTATAGTAATCATCAGACGTAACCACGATATATACTTTATATCAAACTCTTAGACAGAATATTTTAGACAATCATGTGCTATAACTCGTAGATATAATTCATAGATATAATTCATTTATAATTTTTACTATATTATTATCTAAGGATATATTATATTAACCCCATTTTTAGATTAATTTGTATTTTCATAAACTCTATGTTCATAAATATATGTCTAGGATACATTTAACTACATATTTAAATGTAAGTTAATCATACATCAATACAATAGGTATAAGTAATTTTAATCATTATATCACTTACCTTTAATCATTGAATCACTTTATATTGTCAATTCTTAACATTTCATACATTAATTTTAATTATGGTAAACCATGTATCAGTTTATATCACTGTATATCCACTTTATTGTAATTTGCTTTAAGTTGATACTTTGAATATTTTACACGAAACCAAGGAAATTTCACGTCGATAAACCAGAACCCGCTAGGTCGAGCGGGGACGCTCGAAACCTAACAGGGGAGGTGTTACGTCCTAGGTTGAAAGCTCAATATATAATCTTTAGGTATAACAGATACCGTAGTTAGTACCGTAGGTATAGAAAATACCGACGTGCAATTACCATCAGAGTTTCAATAACACCTCTATCGATGTAATTCTATTTATAATTTTTTTTTCTAAATTCTTTATATTATTTTACTTATAGTTATAAGTCAATACTTTTAAGAAGTCTCAAACTCATAAACCATAACTAATTTTTCCATAGTCTCTCACAAAACTAAGCAAGCCGAAAACACTCGAAAACCCATAAATTTGAAATCCTAAACTTTAAGTAAACTTTTGAAAACGCTAGAAACTATCTTTATTGAGGAAACATAAATCTTCAAGACCTTTAGAATTTTACTGTCAAACGCGGAGAACCCAAAAGACAAAGACAGTTTTGTTTAAAAGAAGACAGATCATAGACGCTTAAAACATCCCTTTTTAGCATCTCGACGCTTGGGCCTCTGACCCAATCGTCTCGCACAAATTCTATTTTAGCCAACCATATTTTTTCCCTCTTAAATTTAATGTGTCTTTTACCAATGAGGAAAAACTCGCTTTCCCGCGAGTACTAAAAACTTCCTCCCCCGCGTAACCGCGAGGAGAGATCCTTTTTCCTTCTGGATTAGAGAGTTAGTCACGAGATTTCAAAGAGTAAAGATCAGATCCACAACAGACTTAGATTTCAGAATATAGAATCAAATTCGAAGTGTTTAATATATTCATAAATTAACCAAGTGCAAAACTTATCAACATATAAAAACCATAGATTAAAGTTAATCAACATGCATATGTTTGATTAGCAACCTACATTGTTAAGCAGTTTGTTGAATAAATATTGTTAATTAAAAGTGAAACCAACAAACATTTATTTCACCCACGCATAGTGGTGACTGATAAAAACCCATTACCTCAACAGAATACGAGTTATACGTCAATCAGAAGAACTAGTTATCCAAGACTCGGTAAGAAACATAGAACTCTACCACATCTGAATCAGAACCTCAACACATCTAACTAGTGATTCGCAACCTCTATATAATTCTCATCCAAGACGTAACACTCGGAATAACCTTTGACTCCGGAAAGATCTTTTGGAATGTTCTAGAAAATTAATGGAAGGTGTAGGGTATATATACGTATACACTATTAATCGCGATTATTACGCGGCAGTGTCCATAAGCACTGCAATGCATGCAAATAATTGCACTAAATTATAGCCCGAACAAATCGAGAACTATTCATGTATACATCATGTACATACCACTGTGTTCGACAAACGTCACAGTGTCTAGCAACAGAAGTGGCTTATTCTCGCTCTTGTGCGAGGCGGTAGAAATGAGTGGAAACTATTTCACTATAATATTGACAATGTAATGAACATTTTGAACCAACCAACAGAGAATCCTTAGTCAGGATTCTCATCGGTATGACGATCAAGTCGTCCTCACTCTTGAGCAAAGCGGTAGATATCAGTGAAAGCTAATTGACTATAATATTGCAAATGTTATAAACATTTTGAACAGACCGAGAGAAAATCCTTATTCAGGTTTCTCATGGGTATGACGAGCAAGTCGTCTTCGCTCTTGAGCAGAGCGGTAGATATCAGTAAAAGCTAATTCACTATAATATTGCAAATGTTATAAACATTTTGAACAAACCAAGAGAAAATCCTTATTCAGGTTTCTCATGGGTATGACGAGCAAGTCGTCCTCGCTCTTCAGCAGAGCGGTGGATATCAGTGAAAACTAATTCACTATAAGATTGCAAATATTATAAACATTTTGAACAAACCAAGAGAAAATCCTTATTCAGGATTCTCATTGGTATGACGAGCTAGTCGCCCTCGCTCTTGTTCAGAGCGGTAGATATCAGTGAAAATAATTCACTATAATATTGCAAATGTTATGAACATTTTGAAACAACCAAGAGAAAATCCTTATCCAGGATTTTCATCGGTATGACGAGCTAGTCGTCCTCGCTCTTGAGCAGAGCGGTGGATATCAGTGAAAACCAATTCACTATAATATTGCAAATGTGATAAACATTTTGAACCAACCAACAGAGAATCCTTATTCAGCTTTCTCATCGGTATGACGAGCAGTTGTTATCATCGTCCTCGCCTTCATATAGAGCGGTAGATCTGAGTGAAATCTCATTCACTCAATTATCAGTAAAAGCAGATCAAAATAGTAAAAATTAATAAGCAAGTATAGCTAACACGCTGTGTCGAGTTCCACACAGTAGCAACAGAAGTTTGAATCAAAGTTGAGGAATCAATTTGTAAACATGAGTTACTTACAGGTTGGGATCTGGCGGTATCATAGGAGGAAAATATTCACTTTTGTCTTTCGTTGTATGTCCTAGCACGGTGTTTACAAACGTACTCGCAATGAACGAGTAGCACATGCTCGCGAAAATTTCTTGAGGTTAGGTTCAGATCTGTCGTAATGAGCTACATATACTATTATACCCGTAAATACTGAAAATTCAGCGGAACTAGTGATGAAGTCAGCTAACACATTACACACCTGCTGTGTTTAGAAACTTATTATTTGATTGTTTTTTAATTATTCTATAGCACTAACAAGCCCGAACAGATCTTCCGTAAGCGTCACGTCACCCGTGTACTGTCACGTGTTTCTATGGCCCCTAGAGTCGGTTGGTGCGGACGAACATGGAGGCGGGAAAAATGCGTTTATTGCAACTCATAATCTGGTTGCTCAAGAACTATTTGACCAACGATGAACACTCTTATCTGATATCACCCATGCCCTATAATTATTCTTTTTCTAATTATTGTATCACGATAGCAAGGTATCTTACGTTACAGCAAACATTTTCCAGGCGGTAATGGAAATAAAATTCCAACGTAGAATCTTGATTTCACTCATTCAACTAAATTATTTTAATGTTTCGATATAAAACAAATTGATGGAAATCATCGAGCATTCGAAAGTTTATTACTACAATTTATATTTTTGTTGAATACTTTCCGAACCGTGAGAATTTTCAAGCAACATCTAAAAATCGTAGCCTGTTGAAAGAGGCTTACCGAATGATACCGTCACGAATGACGCGCGAAAGAGATCGAGTCAAACGCTATCGATTTTCAAGTCGATAATACCTTTCTTTTACATACGGGACATGATATTTAATCAGAATATTATAATTTTCATTTATGAATTAAATTAACATTCAGAAACATGACAAAAATCGGAAAACAAATACAATACGTAAATCGTTTGTGTTCAGATGATAGTCCCTAGTATTTTTTATACGTACAACCAATCAAGGCTTCAGAAAAATTTGCACACGGCACAAGATAAGACATCGTTCTCAGAGTCCTAGTGGGGAGCCGAAGGTATAAATAGGGCCCACAGTATTTGGGTGTCATTAGTGCAGTTGATAACTAAAGAAGATGACGGCTCAACGACCATTAGGTAAGTGTACAAGATATATTTTACAGATGAAGACGTGTCTTTCGATAAAATTTCACAATTTCATTTTCGTACAAGAGAAAATTAAATTCTTCTTTTCGTGCATGTATTTCCTATACGTGTACGAAGGTATTGAATATTTTCACCGAATTATATATCGCGCAGTGTATTTCGTACAAGAAAACATTACATTTTTTTTCCGTGTATTTCCTATACGTTTACGAAGGTATTGAATATTTTTACCGAATTATATATCGCGCAGTGTATTTCGTACGAGAGAACATAACATTCTTTTTTTCCGTGTGTTTCCTGTACGTGTACGAAGGTATTGAATATTTTTACCGAATTATATATCGCGCAGTGTATTTTGTACGAGCAAACATCAAATTCTTTTTTCCGTGTACAATAATATCAGTTAGAGAGTATTTCAACTTTTCTTTTTTGGGAGAAATTATCTTTCAATTTTCGATGGTTGTTACAGGCACACGTGATCGTGAGGAGGGCCCACCTCCCCGGCGTCACAGCACGAGGCTGCAGGATCAGGTGTGTATTTTCCTCCTATACTTCTTAGCTAAAAAATCCAACTAACGAATCATGGTTCTCATTCACTCGTTTGCACGCATTATACAGTTGCGAAGCTAGTATGGAAAAATCGATCATTTACGTAATGACGCTTCAGTTCATTGTTAGTATTAAATCTGTGTAGGTTTTTATAGATCGTTCGCGAAATTATGATTAATATTCATACTGTAATTTTATATCCGAAACAGGGAGGGGACCAACAACAAAACCAGGAATGACAACCACGGCAGCAACGGACACAACGACCACTACAACAGCAACAACAGCAGCAGCACCAACAACCACGACAACCACGACCGCAACTCCCACAACACCAACAACCACCACCACAACCATAATAGATTATTATCATCATCATCATTATCATCATCATCATTATCAGTATTATTATTCTTATCATTATCATCATTATTATTATTGTTACCATCACTATTACTATTACTATAACTATTACTATTCCTATTACTATTACTTTTACTTTTATTTTTACTTTTACTTTTGCTTTTACTTCTACTCCTACTTCTACTTCTACTTTTACTTTCACCCTTACCCTTACCCTTACCCTTACCCCCACCCCAACCCCCACCCCTACCCCTACCCCTACCCCTACCCCTACCACTACCCTCACCCTCACCCTCACCCTTACTTTTACTTCTACTTTCACTTTTACTTTTACTATTATTATTATTATTATTAATATTCCTATAATAAAAAAGAGATGTAAAAATATCGTTTTTCGATACTTTTCGAGTTTTTCGATTGCTTTTGCTGATTTCGTGCGTAAGACTTTTGTTCGTAAGATTTTATCCTGTCGCGCGACTTGAAGCAGTCCGCGGGCGACATCCGTTTCGTTTGTCTCGCGCGGTTTTCCGAGTTTCGACACGGCGATTTGTGCTGTGAGAGTGCTGTCAGAACTGAACATTTACTTACTACCTCCGAAAACTGGAGTTATCAGAAGTGTCAGGTAAGTTCACTAGCTCTAAGAATGAAGGCTTGTATCTTAAGATTTTCAAAATTCACAAATCCGTACTTTCTTCACAGGCGGGTTTATGTATCGGTTGCAACGGGGTTTCTTTATTCTCAATTGGAACTGGCTGTTAAAATACATTTGGCAAATTGTAATTCTTCACTATTCAAAGTGGGATTGCTAAGTAAGTGTAGAATACAAATATGTTGTGGATGAATTTGAGAATAAAGCAATGATTATTTTTATGATGACAACGATAAAAATGATGATGATGATGATGAAAATGATGATAATGACAATTATGGTAATGACAATCATGATAATGGTAATTATGATGACGTTAGAGACTTTGCCTTTGAACGTATACTACTTTTAAAGGCTATAAAAGATTGCGTAGTATTCACTAGAAAGTACTAGATACTAAAAATGGGTAAAAAAAAAATTCAGCGAACAGCAGCGGAAGAAAGAAGATATAATTTGTTGAGACAAGAAAAGAACAAAGAGTATCAACGACAGTATCGTCAGAGAGTAAAAGCAAGGTCAGCTACAAATGAGGAAAGGACGATTAATGTTCAAATAGGTATACTAGAAATTCAGCGAACGAAAGAAAAAAATAAAGAATATCAACGACAGTATCGCCAGAGAATAAAAGAGAAGTCTGCAATACAGACGAATGTACTGAGTTCAACGAGCAACGCGATTAAAATTTCAAAAAATAGTTCTGAACCTGAACTTACAGAAAATGGTTTACTGCACGAAGACAAACCCTTCATGAAAATTATAAGAGGGTCGCTACATCAAGGTAACTTGCGATTTTCTGAATTTAGTAGAGGGAAACAATGCACTGCTAATGCTGCTATAGCTGTAGCAATGTCTATTGCAGCGAGTCCAATGTCGTGGACAAGTGAAATTATTGATGATGTTCTTACAATCGGAGATCGACTTTACATAAACAGTATAACTATACGTAACGAATTGTATCCTGATACGATTAATGAAGAATATATGTCTGCGTCGGAATTACAGCTCAGTAATATTGTGATTGATTCGTTTACTTTCGACCTGGAATCCGGTGATATTATTTTTGGTCACTTATTTGATGATAATTATGAAATTGGTATGCCAAATTTACAAAACGGTTTATTCAATTTATTCGCCAATTCCAATTTTGGTATTCTAACTTCCAATGGAATTTTGGTAGCATTGGGTAAATGCGGGGATAAATTTTGGGTGTTTGATTCTCATTCAAGGGATTATTATGGTAAAACATCCTGTGATGGAAAAGCATGCTTAATAATATTCACATCTGTACAATCATTGTGGTTATTATTAACTAGCAACATTTTACCGAAACATGGTCCAGGTAATCAATATGATTTAACTCCAATTACAGTGATCACCAAAAGGGACTCACATAATATTAATCGATCAATAAAACGGAACGTATCTAATATTCTCGAAGCTGTTGAATTTCAGAATTCACGAAAGCAAATAAAATCAGAAGATTCTCGAAATCACAAGAATGTGATTATAGATGAGAATATTCCTCTCGATAACCGTAATGTACGTTATGTGAAAATTTCAAATTGTCAAAACTCATTGGAGAACCCAATCGTAATACAAGATAAAACTGTAATAAGTTTAAATGACGTTCATCAAATTACGCACAAAACAAGGGTGATTTATGATAATAATGGTCAACATTATGCTGGCCAATTGAATATTTTTTGCAATAAATGTGGTGCTAAGCATTTTCAAGGAGAAAAAGTTCATAATAAACAGTCTTTCAATGACTGCTGTGCTCATGGAGAAGTATATCTTGAGAGTTTACCAAATCCTTGTCATGAATTACAAGAACTATTTGAAGGTAGACACCCCAAATCCAATAACTTTTTCGAACGTATTCGCTACTATAATAACTCATTTTCTTTTGCATCTTTCAATACTATTTTGGTGAACCTGCAGAAACAACGACCTGGCCCATATTGTTTCAAAATACAAGGGCAGATATATTATCAAATAAATACGGCATTACATGCTGCTGACAATGAGATTCCAAGCTATGGTCAACTTTTTATCATAGACTCACAAGAGGCCCTGAATCATCGATTGGATAATAATTCAGGTCTGGATATTGAAATAATACAATTACTCGAAAAAGTAATCCGAGAAAACAATATGTATATTCGCTCAGTCTTATCAACTGATGGGAGAAGAGATACGGAATCAACAAGAAATTGCCTCCGTCGATGAAAGTATACCCGAATTACATTTATGTTTCACAATAAAACCAGGACAAGATGAGCGCCGTTTCAATTCTCAAAGATGTAACGAAGTGGCAGCTATTTTCTCTACTTCTGCTAATGGAGAAATCCCTGAATCCTACGTCACTATTCGAAATAAAAATACTAAGATGTTACAGAACGTAAGTTCTATAGATCCAAACGTGGAACCTTGGATTTATCCATTATTCTATCCATACGGAACACGAGGTTGGCATCCTAATTTGATGCGTGTCAATAGAAATGGAATCAATAATAAACGTGTGAGCAGAGCTGCATATATAAAATATAGATTAGCGATTCGTAATAATGAATTCAACGTATTTTTATTGGGGCGCCGATTATTACAGCAGTGGATAGTAGATAATTATGTCAAAGTAGAACAAAATCGGATAAAATTTTGTAGAGATAATCAAAAAACATTGCGGTCAGAAACATATCAAGGATTAATAGATTATTTAGAAAGTGCGGCGCATGATTCACAATCAAAAGTAGGAAAAATAACAGTCCTTCCGTCAACATTTGTTGGTTCACCACGAAACATGATACAACATTATCAAGATTCAATGGCTATTGTTCGTAAATATGGAACGCCAGATCTTTTCATCACCATGACTTGCAATCCTCACTGGCGTGAAATAGACGAAAACTTAATGCCAGGGCAGCAGCCTGCAGATAGACCGGATTTATGTGCTAGAGTTTTCCATCTGAAAAAAAAATACTTAATCGATTTGATTGTTCGGCAGAAATTGTTTGGAGAAGTGTTAGCATACGTATATGTCATCGAGTTTCAAAAACGTGGTTTACCACACATACATTTATTAGTAACTCTCAAACACAGTTGTAAAATTAACACATCTGGAATCGTTGACCGCTATATTTCGGCAGAACTTCCTGATCCACAAGAAAATAAAGTTTTACATGATATGATCATCAGAAATATGATACACGGACCTTGTGGTGATTGGTGTATGACAAATAAAAAATGTTCAAAACATTATCCAAAAGAATTTAGAGAACACACAACAATTGATGCGAATGGATATCCCAATTATCGTCGAAAGAATACCGGTAAATCATACGAGCGCTATGGTGGTTTCAAATTCGATAATCGTCATGTTGTGCCATATTCTCCTAAACTAATTCAAATATTCAATTGTCACATAAATGTGGAAGTCGTTTCAAGCATAAAGGCTGTAAAATATTTATATAAGTACATTTACAAAGGACATGATGCTGCTTCTATAAATATTGGAAATAATTCGAATAGCAATGAAAGTGTTATTAATCATAATGAAATAAAAGATTTCATTGAAGCACGATATGTAGGCCCTGTAGAAGCAAGTTGGCGAATTTTGAGCAAACATCTTCAAGACAAGAGCCATACAGTGATACGATTACCAGTGCACTTACCAAATGAACAAAATGTCGTTATTCCTGATGGTAATGATTGAACGGCAATTATTTCTGCACTAGAAAAAGTAAATATGCTAATTGATTATTTCGCATTGAATGCACGCGATGAACTAGCTGGAAATTATCATTATACAGAAATACCATTGCACTACGTTTTTAAAAAATGCAAACTCAATAATCGAATTATTCATCGGTGGGAACGACGTAAGTCCCATTTTAAATGTATCGGGCGTATGTACTCTGTAAGTCCAGCCAAACTTGAACTCTTTCATTTTAGATTATTATTACTATCAGTTAAAAATGCTAAAAGTTTCAATGATTTAAGGACTATAAATGGAATCATGTGTCAAACTTATCAAGATGCGTGTTTACAATTAGGCTTGATTGAAGACGACGAAGAGTGGACTAGAGCAATGGATGAAGCCGTTGCATGGATGATGCCACAAGGATTACGAAAACTGTTCGTTCGTATTCTAATTCAGTGCCAACCGATTAATCCCAATCGTCTTTGGACGAAATTTAAAAATCCAATGTCCGAAGATTACAGTCGACACTCGAGCTCAGGAAATGGTCAAAAACAAGCATTTGCATTTATAAGTAACATGTTATATGCAGAAGGATTTAATATTTCTGATTTTATAGATATTGAAAAAGTAGAAGATATTATGGAAATAGAAAATATAGGTTACAATCAAGCCAATCAAATTGGGAGGCAGCAATATTTGATGCTGAATGAAGAGCAAAAAAGCATTGTAGATAAAATTTTAAATGCATTGCATAATACAGAACAAAATAATTGTAAAGCTTTCTACATTGATGGACCAGGAGGGTCTGGTAAGACATTTTTATACACAACACTATGGTATCTGCTCATTGGGGATAAAAGAAAAGTGATAACGATGGTCTTTACTGGTATAGCGGCAACACTACTACCTAATGGGAAAACTGTTCACAAAACTTTTGGATTACCCGTGCCTCTATTCGATGATTCATCTTCTAATATAAAAGCTCAGTCTAAAGAAGCTGAGATTATTAGAAAAACTGATGTTTTCATTTGGGATGAAGCTCCAACAGCACCTAGATATGCATTAGAAATAATAGATAGAAGTTTGCGGGATCTTATGAACAATGATATACCGTTTGGGGGAAAAATTGTCATTTTAGGTGGTGATTTTAGGCAACTCCTTCCAATTGAACCAAATGGAACTAGAAGTGAAATCGTTAATCTTTCAATTAAATTCAGTAAATTATGGAAATATTTTGATAAATATTATTTAAATAGAAATATGCGAGCTCTACCAGAAGAAGTAGAATTTTCGAACTTTCTATTGGAAGTGGGAAGCGGTGAATTAAATGACGCTGATGATAATATCACAATACCAGAGAATTGTGTAATTGATCCACTTAATGGGAATATAATCAAAGAGATTTTTGGAGATTATTTCAAAGAAAAGCAATACGAGAAAGCAGCTCAGTGTGTGATACTAGAAGCTAGAAATGCAGACGTAACAGAAATTAATAAAAATGTGGTAGATCTGTTAAACACTTTAGATGAGAAAGTGTATACAAGTACAGATAGTACTGAAAATTGTGAGGACGAAGAAAATATACAGATAGCCCTTTTACCAGAATATTTGAACAGTTTATCTCCACCATCTTTGCCTCCACATGAATTACGATTGAAAGTTAATAGTATCATAATTCTCATAAGAAATTTAAGTATTAGTGAAGGCCTTTGTAATGGGACAAGACTATTAATATTAAATCTGGGCGATCATTTACTCAAATGTAAAATATTGACAGGAGATAAACTGGGAGAAATCGTTTTCATAAATAGAATTACACTTCACTGTGAAAATGAATATCCTTTCACTTTTAAAAGGCGACAATTTCCAATTAAATTGGCATTCGCAATGACTATTAATAAGTCGCAAGGTCAAACTTTTGAAAAAATAGGTCTGGATTTACGTAAAGATGTTTTCAGCCATGGGCAACTTTATGTAGCATTTTCAAGAGTGAGGTCATGGAATGCATTGAGAGTTTATTTAGGTAGTCAAAGAAATAATAATAATATTGTTAAAAATTACGTTTATAAAGAGTTGTTCGTATAGGACAAAGCCACATGATGCTATTAGAAAATCAATAGGAATGTACCACCGATCTACCCAGTAATACAAATCATTGGAATTGGAATTGGAATTCACCCTATATATAAAACTGGCGAAAATAAAATTGAAGGATGAAAAAATTACATGAAAACAAACTAAAGTTTGTTGATATAACAACAGAAAAAAATATTCAGTCTTCAACGTTCAAACTACAAGGATCTATTTAATAATTTACGGCATAATGGCAGAAAAAAGATTCTCATCAAATGAGGTTTTGGATAGTATAGAAATGAAGGATCCCACTGTGTAACTATCTTAATTATATAACTAATTACAAAAAATTTGAAATCAAAAACGGCTCAGTTTCAGAATGTATTTTTTACAGTGAAGTCATTGGCTATGTGGATAAAATCATTCCTCCTTCGGAAACTGCTGTAGGAAAGAAAAATTTCAAATTTTTTCTTAACAACGCCCAAGGAAGACAATTGCAAGTTGTGACATGGGATACAAATATGATATCAACCATACAAAAATTGATTCATCCGGTTAATTTGGTGAGAAATAATGAATAAACATATAAATAAAAAAATGAATAAAATATATGAACAGTTATTTATTTCAGATAGTGCATATAAGTGGGGCATTAGCTAATGTACCGAAAGTAGACATTTTTAATAAAGGCAATTTACCGTACGAGTTGATAATTAAAACATCTACCATAATTACAATTGAAGGAAGCTTCACAGAATCGAAGCCAATGATGGATGTTAAAAACATAGAATTGAAAGAATGCGGAAAAAATGTGGGACAAATGACGAGTAAGAAATATAAAACTAGCTCTTATACAGAAAATATATTACTCCACATCTTTTACTAAAAAGCATATATAGGTAATCTGTGTAATCAATCTGTTACAGAAGTAAAAGGGTACATCTCGTGTACCTTCCGTAGGAGCATCGGAAAGTACGCAACCTATTTTATAGCGTCGATAACTAACGGTGCATATAAAGTAGAACTGCGCAGCAACGAAGATATCGCAAACGCAGAATTATTATTGGGAACTTGCGTACAAGTAACTGGTATCGTAGAAAAACCACGAAGGGGACCGATCCATATACGAATAATTTCGGGACACAACGTAATCGATTTACATTTAAAAAAAATGAGCTTAGAAAAAATACTCTCAGGATATAAGCAATGTGAACAATAATTTGAAAAGCAAAATCACTTGAATACAGAGAATAAACACTTATAAGATTCGAATGTTTCATGTTTAAAATACTGTTATATTCATGTTGAAGTTCTTTTTGAAAATAAAAAAAATAATAAAAATAATCGACTTATCGATGATGGCTATTTATTAACCCTAGAACGGTAACCTGGTGTGTTCAAACACCCCAACGACTTAGTAAAAACAGGCAATTTTACGATTTTCTCACGTTTTGTACTCTTACCCAATTTTTGACAAACTTTTCAGACTTCACGGGAAACTTCCGTAGGCTCACGTGATTCTGCATTAAAAAACGAAAAGAATGAGCCTCCGTAGGACCCTTTATGTGAAATTATACCCGAGATATGAATTTTCAAAATTGGGGTCTTTCATCACCCCAGGTTACCGGAATAGATAAAAGAAAATAAGGTTACCGTTCTAGGATTAAGAATGAATTATGTAGAGGTTTTCAGTAAAAGAAATAAAATGAAGAATTTAAACGAAACTTATTTATATTAACAATTTATTCATTAAAGTCAAGAAGACATCATATAGAGTTAAAACATATAGCATATAGTAGGTATATACCGGGAATATTTGTAGAAATGCGAACAAATTGCAATCACCCGATTCTTGGCTTCTGCAATAAAAAGAAAAAGTAAACCTAGATGGTATTTGTTGTGGAATAAAATTTATAAATAATTATAGCATTAACCAGATTTACAATCTTCCTCACCTTTGAGCAAGGTTGGGGATCCATTGCTTGCTTTTTTTTTGGAATAATTGTTGCTCCAATAAGTGCATTATCATCAATATAGTTGAAGTCCAGTATTTGAATTTGAGAATAATCGTCAACCAAAATATGTGGTAGACGCTCTTGAAATTTTATTCTGCCAGTAATGGCTAGATGATCACCTCTTTTGAACACCTTTCTATCGCCAATAGACCGAAGTCGAACCTCAATCTTAAATTTACCTTCAGCGACACAACCGAACTCATACGCAGATCCAGAATACGAAGACGAGTTTAGGAAAAACGGAGATTTCACATATGCGTGGACCACTAAAAAATCGAATATCAATTAAATTAAATTAAAATTAATAAAAAAATATTGAATAACAAAATGAATACATTATTTAAATAGTAAATAGAAAATATACGCACTAATGAGGCCTTCTTCGTTGCACACATCCGCGAGTGATACTAATTTCGATTTTTCGGTACTAACATGCTGCACAGCACTCTTTGAAATCACGTTGATTAACGTATGTGTCCGAACGGTCAAATCCATGACGGTATTTCCATTGCTAAATTTTGCATGTTTCATCGTTGAAAATGCTCCATCGACATGTATTACCTGAACAAATATACTACGTGAATATATATTATAAAACGTTTATAGCAGAAAGATGCATTAAGATAATTTACAGTATTTGGTTGTACAAATGGTGCTACTCTGGAAGAATCTTCATTCCAGGCATAAAACTGAATTCGCTTTCCATTTGAATTTTCAAGAATGAATTTGAACAATAATTTGTCTCGAGTTTGTGACTTATACGTAGGAGCTTCAACATCTTTGACAACTCCAACAACATGTCTAAAATAAATGAAATGAAAAATATATGTCAAAATATGAATAATATATAATATGAATATTGAAATCCCGATAAAGAAAATAGAAAAGAGCGACATCCCACTGACATGTTGGTCTGAAATTGTTTTAATTCAAAGAATTTATGTGAATTTGTTGGAGAATTGAAAAATTGTGTTTTTGAGATAGCTTGAATAATAAAAAATATAAAAACGGTTGATATGAAAAAAATTAATTTTAGGATGGATTTTGAAGTGCGAGAACTATGATATTAGAAAATATGAACCAGATATAAAATGGACAGGATCACAGTCTGCGTGATTTGGCGTGGAAAACCCCATATATTATACACAAAAAAACCTTATAAAAAAAAGATTAAAAAAAAAAAATTTAAGAATTTATGTTTATTACGTATACTTACACAGTTGAATCGTATTCAACCATACAATCAAAAGCTTCATCCTTCGTATACAACGACGTAGGGTCCAAATCTCTCAAAAAATCTGAATCTAAATCAAAATTACTCAGATCTGAGTCGTCACTTGATTCTCCCTCGAGGATACTATTTGTGTCAGATTTTAAAACATCATCCTCGAAAAATGAATCTAAAGATTCAGGTTTGGATTGATTATCCATCTTGCTGAGAAAAATAATAAAATTATAAATAATCATAAGAATAACAGGCTGAGTTATTCGGAGTGGAAAGCCCCATATATATAAATAGAAATCAAAAGTGAATAAAATTACTTACCGTCGATGAAAAACTATTTCACGCACTGACACAAAATATTGTTACAAAGGTCGAAAAACACCCCTCATATTTAATTCGCAAGGTCTAGTAGTCATCTAAATAAATGATGTTAACATTTGATAAAAGATAGCGGTTACTAATCACAACCGCATTATTGTAAAAACAGTCTTGTTTTAGCTTTGGGCTTAGACAGACGTGTATTTTCTTAAATACAACCCAATATTTATTTCCCATTATTTCGTTTCCTGTTCAACTTATTTCCCTCGGGAACTCACATATAATTATCTTAATAATCGCGAACCATAATTCGCAACACTGGTGTCAGAACTGAGGATCTTGCCCGAGATCGATAAGTTGAACTTTCTGAAATAATTCGAATTAATTCGAAAACATAATGTCCTCTCGCCGACGGGCTACAAACTCTGCTAACGACGAACCCGCTGCTTCGACTTCGGGATCAGCTGGTACCCAGCTATCTTCACCACAATTGCCGTTCGATATGGTCGAACGCCTCCTCCAATCTATGGCAGCCCAACAACAGGCTAATCTCCTTGCACAACGCGAACGCGAAGAACGCGATGCGGAACGTCAACGCGAACGAGAAGAACGCAACCTGGCAGCGCTACGCGAAGAGCGTGAAGCCAACCTGCTAGCACAGCGAGAACGCGAAGAACGCCAAGCCGAGCGACAACGCGAACGCGAACGAGCCGATCGCGAAGCGAACCTTGCTGCCCAACAGGCAACCCTTTCCCTTCTTCGCGAAGGACTTCGCAGGCGATCTGAGGGCCCGGAATTGCATTCACGGACCCCTACCCCGAGCCGATCCCCTGTAGAACAGATCCCCGAACCTCCAGTTTTAAGGTCTGTTCCAGTTTATGGGGAAGCAGAACCTTCCCCTATCATCCATAGGCCTCGGACTGGTGGAGCGGCCGTTTTTACGCCGCACACCCGTACCAATACTCGAAACGACCGCATTGGAAATACAATGCGGGACGGTAGAGCAGAGGGCCTAGACTTGACGTGTGGAGATACTCATTCGAGAGATGGGATTCCGAAGTCGCCACACGTACAAGCTTTAATTAACGATAACAATATTGATAACGAAGAAATCGTTTTGTCTCGCGCCGCGAGTGGTCGCGAAATTTGCGAAGTCCCGGTCAGAAATCCGGAAAATTTAATTGACAGGGTTCAACATAACCCCCATCCAAAAACGTATAATAATCTCAAAGTTCCTTTTTATGATGGCTCAACCCCTTGGGCCGAATATGAATGTCAGTTTAACCTCTGTTCGGAATTAAACGATTGGACTCCCATTGCGAAAGCTTCGAATTTGGCCCTGAGTCTGAGAGGTCCGGCTCTCTCAGTATTAACGACTCTTTCGAGAGTGGAAATTCGCAATTTCGATAAACTAAGCGAAAGTTTAAGACTCAGGTACGGTGGTCATCACCTTAAAAAATTACATCTGACCGAACTAGAAAATAGAAAACAAATTAAAGGAGAGAGTCTCGTAACGCTCGGGCACGAAATCGAACGACTGACCAGGTTGGCTTTACCGACCTGCGATGACGAGACGAGAGACCAGATAGCTCAAAGTCGTTTCATTAACGCCATTTTCAATGCCGAATTAAAACATGCCCTGAGTCTAGCGGGACCCCCGACTTTAAGGGAAGCCATTAGGAGGGCTCTAGAAATAGAGGCCCTCAATAAACAATATTTAGCATCCGGTAGAATTAGACAAGTTCAAACTGACGAACCTTCGCCCGATGAAAAAGATTGTCCTGAAAATAAACCCACTCCCTGGCGGCGTCGTGGCCAGTATAAGGGTTTTTCTGATGGCGATGGTAACACTCAGTCACCTAGATTTTGCCGTTATTGTAAAAAGGACGGGCATACCATAGAATATTGCTTTATACTTAAAAAAAGGAATTCTGAAAATAATAATTCAAACAAATCTAAAGATAATGATAATAGAGATTCGAATCAAAAATCTTGGAGGGAAAGAGATCCCTCTCCTGATCCTCAAACTTCAACCTCAAAAAACTAAGATCTGGTGATTCAGTGAGGCTTAAATCATCGGAAGAGTCTTATATTGGTAGTCCTGATATTACCCAATTTTTAATTTAGGGCCTCTGTCGAACCGGACTATATACACATGAGGCACCGTAAATGGTGTAAATTGTCTCTAGGTTATAGATACCGGGGCTGAGGTTACCGTAGTCCGTTTGAATCTCTTAAAACCCATTTTAAATGTTTTGGCTGTTCCTTCTTTGCGAACAGCTACTGGGGTTATTACTCCAGTTTTAGGGAAAACTTCCGTTCAGGTTGCTATTACCGATTTTAGTACATCTCCTCATGAAGTTTATGGAACTGATAAAGGATGATGGAACTTTGGGGTTAGATTCTTTTGACTACTCATGGGTGTATTATTTCTATTACTACCAATTCATAAATTTCTGGTCGAGGTGAGATTCCTTTTTTTAACGACCAGAGATTTTCTTTCCGATCCTTTTCGTACTACTCCTTGGGTGCGTAGTTTGACACATTCTACAGAATACCCGAAAATTTCTCTTGAAACTTTGTTTGAAGACGAGGTTAAACACGAAAAAGGATCAAGTAAAGACTCTTTAATCAAAGCCCACTCACCTTTTGATCGTGTTTGCGATCTTTAATTGACTTAGATGAATCTCATATTGATGATTTTATATCTCTATTGCGAGATTTTAGAGGTTGTCTCTATTTGAAGTAAAGGGGATATTACCATTTTTAACATTTGCAAGGTTATGAAAACTTCCAATTTTTGGGTTAGGTTTATAAACCTTGAACATAGTATCGAGCTTTCATAGATTGATAAATTGGCTGATTTGATCAACGATTTTGCTTCGGTCATTTGTCTGAAAAATCGTCAATTGACGTTTACATGAATTTTGGGGTTTTCATTAACTCCTTGGAATCTCTCTTTTGTCTATTAATGATTTTTATTCGTTCTCTTTTAAAGAGGCATCTTACAGGCGTTGTTTGAAAACGTTTCATTGCCAGCTTGTTCGAGAGATCCAAATAGTATTTCAAATTTAATTGTTAGTTTAAGCAATTAATTTAATACAAGATTTTCAGAGCTGGATTTATCTAGTATTCTGAGGTTGGAAATTCAAAGCGGAAAGCATCCCATCCTGGACCTATTTATCCTGTTTTCCTGCTTCCCCTCAGATAAGATCGTTCCATTGTTATTAACCTTATTAATTGTGATTATATCTCACATTTTAACCTTTCGAAGGATTTTTCTTGTTTCACGTTTTCTACGTGCTCAATGTGTTTTACGTGTAAAACTCATATTTGTCCTCCTATATAGGTCGTTTACTAAAAAAACTTTTGAAGAGGCTTGGATTGAGCGATTTTGGGACCAAAGCCCTGATTTTTGGAATACTCCAGAGCTTCTCCCCTTTTACGCCCTCCTGTCGCCTCCTTTTGCAGATTGCAGGATCTAACCACAATACCGCTCACATCCTGATCCTGTTCGTTTTGGATTCTTCTTTCAAGATAGAAAAACTTTGAAGAACATTTTTATACTAAATTTTACACTTTGATTGGTTAAGGCTCAACTATCTTCTCAAGTTCTTTTGTGTGGTTTTTCCTTGAGAGTGAAGGCAAATGCCGGATAGTTTTTGGGAAAGAATTCTTCAAATTTTCAATCCACCACGCTAACTTTCCCTATTAGAGCAAGCACACAATTTGACTACTAGACTTTTCGTTTTTCTTTCAATTTTTGTATTTCGAGAGTCGGGTCGACTCTTTTACTAAGGGGGGGGGGGGTAGTGTTACAAAGGTCGAAAAACACCCCTCATATTTAATTCGCAAGGTCTAGTAGTCATCTAAATAAATGATGTTAACATTTGATAAAAGATAGCGGTTACTAATCACAACCGCATTATTGTAAAAACAGTCTTGTTTTAGCTTTGGGCTTAGACAGACGTGTATTTTCTTAAATACAACCCAATATTTATTTCCCATTATTTCGTTTCCTGTTCAACTTATTTCCCTCGGGAACTCACATATAATTATCTTAATAATCGCGAACCATAATTCGCAACAATATTATAACAACTGCGCGATGACGTCGACAAGGGAAACGTAATAAGTTTATCATTTGTTAATGTAGAATTTGTTTAGCAGGTAGTATTTTCGCAAATATTATGTAAATAAAAATACCTGAAATTATTACAAATGCAGATGAAGCCTTGAAATAAAAGTAACGAATAAAGATTTCTTACACTTGGCAGATTGAAAAATAACAAGAGCTACAAGTGTCAAGCAAGTTTACTATAGTTCTGAAAATAAAGAAAGACACTATATTCCATATATTTGTTATAGCCATCATTATAATAAGTGATTCAAAGAGCGCGCGAAGCGCGCTGATGTTCTAATATTACTAAAATCAATAAAAATATAATAAGATCTTAAACCATACATATGATTGTATTTTTTATCTTATCCCACATATACTCCTTTTCATTTCATACCGCTATATAATATCTAGTTTTCAATATCTTCTTATTGTCACGCATTATCATTCCGTGGTTGAGAGCTTTGATCATAGATGCATAAACCCAAGTGGAAGTAAATTTCAAGTAACAGTATGGAAATTGTAATAAAGCGATAACACAGGTTTGCGATGAAAGTTTTTTAAATACTTTTACAATATGACACATACAGATTTCGGTCTGCTGATTCAGAGTACGAACTCCGTTTTTACGCATCACGTCATAATTTTGTTTTTCTCATTTCATATTGTAACGTGTTCGGCTACATACACGTAGTCGTACTACGCACATACGCTACGCGCAGATGAGGTGACGCCTGATGACGTCACAAGCCCTATATAAGAAGCAACGCTGAGACGGCAACCAGCGGACTTGTGCCAAAGCGGCCGACCAACTTATACTCATCTCAAATCTTTTCTCTCTTCACATAACCTCAATTTTGCTTTCTTCTTTTTCACTTCGTGCCAAAGCGGCCAAGTAGAATCATATTCTTATTCACAGAGCATTTAGCTAAAGCAGCATTTGTACTCAAATCATTTAATTACCAGAGCAAAACGAAACAGAAACAAAAGCAAGCGCGAGTAGTCGTAAGTATTAGAATAATTCAGATTTTAATTTCTCTTTTGTTTTTCCTTGATTTTCTTTGAAGTCACGAAAACCATGTTTCATTTTATTTCATTTTACTTTATGATTCATTTTCTGTTTACACACGATTTATAATTTTTGTTTATTTTCCTTGTAAATTAAAGATTTAACGAAACCACTGTCATTCGATTTGCATCCAAATACAACGCAAATGATAGTGACATTGAAAGGTATCTAGAAATCTGATTTTTATCATTTCATTTTCATAGATTCCCTTTGACTAATTAAAACTTAAATCCATTTTTCAGCAACTTAAAATCACTTGCTTAGCTAAAAGGCAGCTTCGGCAAGGGCACTCAGACAGCTACGGTAGAGCTATAATTGCTATCCTAGTCTGGGAGTGTTCCGAACCCAAGTCTGTAACAGGCAGCTTCGGTGAGTTTGACTCAAGGCAGCTACGGTAGAGCTATAATTGCTACCCTAGTCTGTGAGTCAAACATATCCCAAATCTGTAGGGAAGCAGCTGTGATAGAGTAACATCTATCCGACTCTGTATTAGGGTTTCAGGGTTTTTCCAATTTTCCCCTTAGAGCAGCTCCAAAAAAATCACATTTTCACCTGTGACAAAGAATCACGCGGACTAGGTCAACTTCACCAGCCTTCTGCTGGTGAAGCATAACCAGAAAAAGTTACAATATATACATGTAGATATTTTTTTCAGAATAACTTTATCAAAATAATAATTTTAAGTTTAATAATAATTTCAATAATAAGATAATTAAACAATAATAATAGTATTAAAAAAAATATTAAAATTTGCAACTTTAGATATAGATATATTAGTTTATATTACATTCAGGACTACTATCGTGAATATCAACAATCCAGTCAATCAACTTTTACGAAATTGAAATTTGCAGACGTGTGCAATTAATTCGTTTTCTATGGTGGACAGATGGTTTTACAATAGCTATGAAGTTTTACAATATATTTAGAAAAATATTGAAGCCGATACGTGAATAACTTATCCAGATCTGCTTCATATATGAGTATTGTTATTATTATTACTAATATTATTCCTAAATAAAAGCAATAAATGTTGCGGAACGAGAGATCGTCAACAGAAAACTTGCATGCAATCGATTGTTGTAATCGGGATCCTGAGATCCTTCAGACAACTACAATTTATTTATTTAGGAGGTTCGTGTTGAGTTAAGAGTTGGAACTCAATCGTAGAATCAAGTGAATAGTTTATTAAATAACAATTAATATCTTTACAAAGGTTTCTGATTATTCTTACTGATTTCGGATATACTGTGACTGGCTACTGGTCTTGATGTTCTGACACTGAGTATAGTATTGCACTGATCGCTTATTTATTAAGTTAAGGAGGTCGCGCTGCGTCTGCAGTTGTTGTTGGTTGCGTTAACGCTTCGTACTTGCACATTCCATAGTATTGCCGTAGTGTGGCTCAAACATCTGGATTGCAACACCTTGATACTCGGGTTGCAACAGAATTTACAATTAATCTTTTGGTCTTCCCGTTGGGGTAAATCATGATTTCATTTGACGCTGCCTTATGAGTCTTGAGACGTCTCAACGCCTCAAGGTATCACGCTCAGATTCAACTGTGATGTCAGATTAGTTTATATTAGTTTTGCATTGTTATCTAGAATTATAAATGTAATTAGAATGGAAATTCAGTGTAATGCAAGTTCTCTGCCGCTTCCATCATTACGGAAGCTGCAACGGCGTTGTAATCGGCATTTTTAAAATGCCTTGGAAACACCCACCCACTCCTACCCACTTACACTATAGTGTAAGTGCGTTTCCTTATGTTAAAGCGCTCAAATCGAGCTAGTTTTATTTATCCACATGGACTTACTATATGCGTGTCTATATGCTATGCTATATAGACGCAGCACTGTGATTCATTCACAGGGGAATGGCGTTAGCCTTCGAGATTCTAATATTACTATTAAATGATCTCTCATTTTTCTCGCATTTCGCGAATAAACTTGTCTCGCAGGGTCGCCACCCGGTACGATTGTCGTTGCGTAAACCGCAGCGTATACTCCACAGCTGTAGGAGTCCGGCTGCCTTGTAACAGGTTGGAGAACTATACTTCCAGTATCGATATGTAGATATCGCTTAGAAATGTATCGCTTCTCTTCCCTGTTCAACAACTCGTATTCACTGCGCACGAGACCGTCGTAAATGTAACCATTACAAGTATCGTAATAAACGCAGCATCAGTGTCGAGTGACGTTACCGCCGATTATGTGTTGTAACATGGCAAAGTGCACATGCCGTTACAAGAAGCTCCCGAACCCTTAGATGACCGTGATTACGTAGGCCAGTATGCGTGAGGAAGTGCGAATGCGTCAGGGAGCCACGAGGCTACGATAACTCTCCGAGAGGCGACCGTGACTGTACTACGACTGTAGAGTTTATGGCTGATTTCGTTCGTTTTCTTTTTCAAAATTCTCTATGATGTGGGAGATCTGGACAAGCGAGGGGTGGAGGACGATACGATCCGACTGACCCCCGACTGACGTGGACAGGTATGAGGGTGAGAGGCCCACCGAAACCGACTGTACTAGGCCCCTGGGAGGCCCAAGACTACGTGGACCAGCTGACTTTAGAGCGAGAACGCGGGGGAGTGCCGGGGGCACTCAGCTACGAGGGACTACGGTGGTGGAGGTGATTCCCGCCACCCCCAAGAGCCAGCGAACCGCGTTCCGCCAGAAGAATCCTCGAGGATCACCCTGAGCAAATTCGAAGATCCGCAGGCTACGGCCCAGCCGCCATGGGCGACGATCCAGCGGTCGATAGACCAATCGATAATTGCCTGACAATCGAGGGTGCGCACACCGGCGCCACGCGGTCTAGAGAACTCACTCTGCGTTAGGCTAGCGACTTAGCTTGAGATAGAGAGAGCGTTGTTCCCTTTAGTTTTGTTTGCGGGTGTATGATTTCGTTTTTTTTTCTTATTAAGAAAGTGTGTGTGAGCCCTCGCGGAATAACGTATCCAGGAGAAAGAATGGATTTTGCCCACGAGGCGGAGGAGTTCGTCAGGTGGCTGGAAAGCGGTAAGCTTTAGCTAACTTTACCCACCTACTGATTCGAATCCGGCAACGGCTATCTGCCATCTGGCCTGTAGCCAAGCCACGAGGCTCTTTAGTAGGTTTGGGGATTCGAAGTAAGACGAACCCCGAGCCGGTAGGCCGTCACCATTGTCCCTCACGTAGTAAATGTAAATGTAAATGTGATTCATTTATGCCGGGGCCCGAAACCGGGCCTAAGGGCAAAGATTACAGGGCGGTAACAAAACAAAATAAGAGCAAAGCAGATGAGAGATTAGGCTAAACAAGTAAAATTAACAAAATAATAAGGATCAGACTGGCAATAGCAGAATAATAGCAAAAAGAAAAAGTCAAAGTCAGAGATTACGGACCGATAAACGATGAATGTGACAATCGGTCACAAGAGAAAAGGAAAAGAAAATAGAAATAAGCAAAAAATAGATAAAACAAGAATAGGAAAATCATAAATTAGAATTAAAGATAAGGAATAGATAAGAAAATACGAATAAGCGTAAGCATAACGGCGAACATAGAAATGCGAAGAGAATAAAAATGAACAATTAGTAACACAAGAAGAGAATGTGGAATGATAAATAATAGTAGAATAATGAGAAAAATAAGAATAAAAATGAATTAAATAAATTAAATAAAATAAATAAAATAAATAAAATAAATAAAAATAAATAAAATAAAATAAAAGAGTAATTTCGAGTTTCGAGTTCAGTAAAAATTTCTCGGTCAAAAAGCCGTAGTTTGTTGAATTTGTAAGGTCCGCACCCGAGTGCGATAAAGACAGCAATAGGCCGTCACGGTCGCTATCTCTCTCCTTCTTGCGGGGAGCGGTGGTACGTTAGCGCAGGCTTGAGCCTGCTCAAATTCTTTTGTTATTGGCTCTCTACAGATTCAAATCTCGGTCGCCTACGAAGGCAGAGTTAGGTTAAGATAGTTGTAAGTCCTTTGCAAATAGCTGGTAAGTTAGGTAGCGAGGAGGCCTAGCCCCCTCCCCCCCCCCCCCCCCCCCGTAGGTGCCGGTCGCTTATACACGGCCGGCCCGTGCATGTGTGGGAGTATTGTCCAAATAGCGTAATTAAACAGTAAAGCCTCGCGGCTGTAACCCAGGGGGTTACCCTTCTGATTATTCCACGGGGAGTTGATTTGTCGAATTACTGGTCATTATTTCTTCTTTTCTCTCTAGTTTTTTTTTGCCTGTTATTGCCACCCTGCGTGGGAGCTGTTCTTTGTTTTTCTTTACATTGTAAAATTCGCAAATCGAGGCGAGGTCACCCTCACACGGCCTGTAGCCGCCTTGCGCCCGTAGCTATAAGGTACCACCGGGTGCGTTAACAAAATTGTAGCTCTTTTGTTATCTAGTTTTAAGTTTTCTTTTGAATAAATTCTTTATTATTTTATTTGATTCGAAATATCGCGAGTCGTCATTGCCTGAGCTAATTCCTCACTTAATCCCGACCCTTCTCCGCGGTACCGAAGCTAGCCGCCGCTGGTAAATATTCGTAAGACTTCGTTATTGTTCTTGATTTTGAGTTTCATGGCGAAGATAGTTCGCCTGGCGCCCAAACCTTTAAAAATTCGAGTATAGCTGTGTGTGCGTGGGATTGACCCCGGAGGCTGGTTATCCGGTCCACATCCGAGGGTTAACAAAATCCGCGTCACAGTGTATATCCCTTTGAAGAGGGCTGCATGGCTTGATGCAGTTATAATATGCTGTGTAAGAAGCAGGATTGCAACGAAAGTCGCTGTTTTCTTGTAATATATTCTGAAACAAGTCGATACTTGAATCAGTCAATAAATTTTCGGGCGATGATACGTTCGCCTCGACTTGTTCGACCGTAATATTTCGGCGTACAAGTTCGAGCATTTCGATAGTTTCATCGGAAGCCTCATTTTCACCGTCAATTTCGATTGTTACCCAATCGGCGATGACGGTGTCCTCGTGAGTGTTCGAACTTGGACCGGCGAAATCCATGGAATCAATGGATGCAACCTTCATCTCTGTAGCAAGTTGTGCTCTCGTACAGTCTTGTACATCGCCAGACTCGTCAATGGGACGAGCGCGTTTTCTTCGAAGCACTGCAGCTTCTTGGGCTTCAAGAATATATGTAGGATCGCGGATCCGCATATTTCTATTCCGACGACTGTCCATAATTTCATGAAGCAAGCATTCCATATAAAATCGACAGAGAAATGGTTTCATTTTTGAATCCCAGAATCCATCGTCTCTGGTGACTTTGACGAGTTTCATAGCCGTCGAAGACCATAGCGCAAATATGCAATAATAACGCTTGGTTACGTGTAACTGACCCTGTATTTGGTAATACAGTCCGACCTCCAAATAAGAAACCCGGCAATAGGAAACCTTCCCCAGTTTCTCGCTCAAGCACTTCCCCCACTACGACTCGAGCTCCGAGCTTGAGAATTTTGTGCGCGAACCTCTGGTGAAGAAACCAGCCCGGGAGAGATTATTCGGGCAAAATAGAGTTAACGTGTAGTGTAAATTGATTTGTGCATGCGTGCGTGTGTAAATGTAACACAAAAACTACAAGTTTATCAGTAATTTTTTTTTATTCATTGAAAAGATATGTGTGTGGACAAGATTTAATATAAAATAAAAACAAAGATAAGGACATTTAAAGATTTTCATATAGAACAGCTAAAGTTTCCGAAAAGTAATGAAAAGCGTTTTCGTCTTGTTGCGTATCATTTTGATCCGCAACGCACTCAACTGCAGGTGGGATGTTTTCGAGAGAGTCGAACTCTGCCATTGAAGATGAATCCTCAGAGATATTGACTTCTTCTCCTTTTATATAAATGAGATAGAACAATATGGACATAAAAATAAAACGTTTATACTCACCAGACGATGGCATAACGAACATAGCTCGTGGCCAGTTTTAAAGAAAAAAGAAGAAGAAGAAAAAGAAAATAATACTTTACTTTTTTCTGTTTTTTGAATCCAATTCAATACCGTTGCTGCGTCCACCTCTTCATAACCGTCGACTTTTTTCAGGCGATTCAGTAAATCAGTTACGTCTCGATCGTCTACAGGTAGCGATTTGAAGGTGACGTCAGTGTCCACGGAAATATCGAGATTATCGATAATAAGAGGGTCCTCATCTGTTTGAGTTGACGCATCTTTAATTTCTTTGGGCCATAAATTATTCCAGCATTTCTGGATCGTCGTGGGTTTGACTTTCTTCCATGCGTCAGCAATCCAGAAAATGACTTTACGCACGTCAATTTTCTTCAAAAACTCGATCAGTGTAACATTTTCATTTTGAACCTCAATGATTGAATTTACGAGGTTGATCTCGTAGTTTAATTTGACAGTTTGAATTATGCCTTGATCCATAGCCTGGATAGGAGAGGTGACATTTGGCGGGAAAAAGTTTATTTCGATGTCGTTAATCTTGACGTATCGATGAGATCGACAATTGTCGACAAAAAGTATTGCCCTCTTTGGCAAATTCTTAGAGTTGAGGAAAATTTCAACTTTTGGAACAAAAACATCTTTGAACCACTCTTCAAAAATCTCTCCGTTCATCCACGCGTTCGTCTGACTGCGGTACCATACAGGCAATTCATTCTTGTTCACGTTCCTCAGACAGTGCGGATTTTGAGATTTTCCGATCAGGATTAGAGGCAAAATGCAAGAGCCATCGGCATTACAACACGTGGCTATAGTAACCCGTTCTAACTGTTTTTTCCCACCGGGAGCTTGCGACTGATCGGCTGGAACAAATGTTCTCTTCGGAATACTTTTATACATCAGCCCACTCTCGTCCATATTGAAAATTTGGGATCTTTCAAGTTTTTTTGCAGCGACTATTTCGGCAAATTTTGCTTTAAACAGATCAGCTGCTTCCTCACCGGCTGATAGTTTCTCCCCTTTCAAAGCCATAAGGCAAATATCATAGTATATTGGACAATTTTATCCAACAATTTGGTATACACTAGACTCTCGATATGAGAGACAAACCCCCGTCGTGTCTCTCATATCGAGAGTCCAGTGTAGTCTTTAATCATTTATTTGAAAAATATTTTTGTTTATAGGGGAGACCGGAGCGAAGAAAGTAAAAGAAACTTCAGAATCAAGTAAAGAGCTAGATGAAGTAAAAAGTAGAATTGATCAATGCAAATTCAATAAAAAAAACCCGTGTTAAGGTGGGAGAGTTTTTAGAAACGGAACTATTTAGATTGCAGAATTATTTATTGATGTGCTTTTACATGAGTGCTATCGGCAAGAGACACACCGTTACAAGACCTAATCGGAAGTGCCTTCTGCGCAGCTTTGCCTTTTGGTGCGCCGGCTGTGACGTGTCAAAATGGACGTCTGCCGCCTTTACTTTAAATGAATATAAAGAGCCTTCATTGTTACTTTTCCTTTTAGGTTAACATTCCCTCTCAATGAGTGCTCTTTATGTTTTAACTTATTATATTACATGCTTTTATGATTGCACTTGGTAATGTCTAACTGTTCCCTTAAGTATGTAAAACGTTCACGGTGCAATGGCTTTGTTAAGATATCAGCCTTTTGATTTTCACCTGACACATACTCTAGTTCAAAAAGTCCTGATCTATAACATTCTCTTGCAAAATGATATTTGATGTCGATATGTTTTGACCTTTTATGAAATTCAGGGTTTTTCAATAATCTAATAGAGCTCTGATTGTCCATGTGTAATACAGGTTTTTCCTTACAGCTAGCTATTATTTCCTTACACAATCTATCTAACCATATTAGTTCTTTTATCGCCTGCGCTGCAGCTAAATACTCTGCTTCGGTTGTCGACAAGGCAACCACCTTTTGTTTCTGCGAGCTCCAGGCTATTATGGCATTATCTATTGCGAATACATAACCAGTAGTTGACTTGCGGGTTTGTATGTCACCTGCATAGTCTGAATCACTATAACCTAACAGTCTTAGATTATTTTTGCTTGAAAATTTTAAACCATAATCTACCGTTCCCTTTAAATATTTTAAAATTCTTTTTACTGCGTTCCAGTGTATTTTATACGGCTCATTTAAGTATTGACTCACAGTATTTAACGCGAAGGCTATATCAGGTCGCGTTCCTACAGCTAAATACATTAGGCTGCCTATGGCTTCTCTATATGGTACGTGGTTAGCCGGGAGTTGATGACCTCCATGGATTTGAACGCACAGTTCCTGATGTTTGTTTGCAGGAATTGAAACTGGATTTGCGTCAGCCATGTTGAATCTCTCCAGAATTTTTCGAGCGTACCCTGTTTGGTGGATTAAGAGACTACCGTCTGCCATGGTATCTATCTGAAATCCTAAAAACAGAATTAATTCGTTCGTGGTGACTTCAAATTCAGTACTTAGCAAGGTCAGTAGTTGTCGAGCCATTTCTTCATCCGTAGCTGCGACAAGTCCATCGTCAATGTATATCGCCAGTATGAGTGTGTCATTTCCTTCAGTTTTGATGAAAACACACGGATCTGACTTGGTAGGTATCAGTCTATTCTTCTCTAGAAAACGACTGAAGCTGTCGTTCCAGCATCTAGAGGCTTGTTTCAAGCCGTAAAGCCCCTTTTTCAGCTTGCATACTCGACTAGTCCCATCTTCGTAGCCCTGGGGTTGTTGCATATAAAGGTCTTCTGTCAGCTCACCATTTAGGAAGGCAGTCTTGATGTCGAACTGACAGAGTTTCATGTGTTTGGATGCTGCCAAGGCCAGAATAATTCTTATTGAATCGAATTTTACGACAGGGCTGAATGTTTCCTCGTAGTCTATCCCATATCTCTGCGTGAACCCTTTTGCAACCAATCTTGCCTTAAATCTCACGACGTCGCCATCTGCTCCCCTTTTGATTTTGTACACCCATCTGTTTTCCAGTATCTTCCGGTGAGTGGGTGGCTCTATTAGCACCCAAGTTTTGTTCTTCATAAGAGAGCTCATTTCTTCGTCCATTGCTTCAACCCATTTTTGTTTATTTGGGTCAGTATTGGCTTGCTCGAAGGATTCAGGTTCCTGTTGTGTGGTTATAAGAACTGAGTCAGGGTCGCAGTACTCATCATATCTACTGGGTCTCTTAATATTTTCCCTGGCTCTCAGTTGGCGAGCGGGTTGTTCTTCTGCGTCGACGTAGACCACCTCGGCTTCTTCTTCTGTATCTTCCGATGAATCAGAGGAAAGTCGTTCCCTCTGCAGTTCATTTTCCTGTTGATTCTGATTTTGAGCAACTTGTTCATCTATTTCAAGAGTCAAAGGAACATAGACAATGTCTCCTTCTTCCTTTTCAGTCTTCTCCTCTTCCTTTTCAGTCTTCTTTTCTTCTTTTTCAGTCTTTTCAATTATGACTACATCTCGTGCATATTCTACTTTGTTTGATGTCGGGAACCAGATTCGGTATCCCTTTACATTTTCACCGTAGCCAACAAAAACTCCTTCTCTTGCTTTGCTGTCTAATTTCTTCCTCTTCTCTTTTGGTATATGCACAAAGGTTTTAGCTCCAAAAGTTATCAGTCTGTTTAGCTCAGGTGTCTTTCCATACCAGAGCTCATACGGAGTCTTACCCGGAACGTTGCTTTTGCTCGTGCGATTTAGGATAAAAACTGCAAAATTTACTGCCTCAGCCCAAAGTTCTTTTGGCCAGTTTTTATTGTGTAACAGAGCACGTGCTGCCTCCATGATGGTTCGATTTTCCCTCTCAGCCGAACCATTTTGCTCCGGTGTATAGACAACAGTTCTTTGATGCTTGATTCCAAGGTGACTAATTATTTCCTGAAATCTGTGATTAGTATATTCCAATCCATTATCTGTTCTAAGAGTTCTCATAGGCTTGCCAAATTCGTTTTGGATAGACTTCACGAAATCCTTGAAACATCGTGTAACTTCCTCTTTACTATTTATAAAGTAAACAGTTCTATAATGTGAATAATCGTCCTTAAACAGTAGATAATACCTCGACCCTTTAATAGAGGGTTCCTGCATAGGACCGCACAAGTCAGAATGTATCAGTTCGCCTGGTGAGGTTGTTTTAGATTCATCGTTGACTCGTTTTGGGAAGGATAGTCTGTGCATCTTACCCCGTATGCAGCCCTCGCAGGTAAAATCCTTGTTTACTTCAACTTCGATCCCTCTAGACTTCAGAAAATTTTGTACGTGAGCCTGATTTTGGTGCGCCAATCTCTCGTGCCAAGTTCGGTAACTGACTTGTGTGGCGATGCCAGCTGTGACTTCTTCTTCCTGTCTAGATTTCCTCGACGTTGACAAATTCCTCATCTTGATTTGCACCTCACATAGTTTATGCTTTCGGATGCCTATTACTTCAACTTTTCCATCCCGAATGAATCTACAACCAGTTGAATCCGAGAGCTGTTGCATGCCTTTGTCTAATGCAGCTCCCGCTGAAAACAGGTTAAAATGCAGATTGGGTACTAAGAGTACATTAGACAAATATTTCGGCTTCCAGTCGCTGCCATTATACGCTAGTACATTGATTGTTCCTTTCCCGATCGCGTAAATCTGTTCTCCATTTCCGATCTTGATCGGTATCTGGTTCTCAAAAGCATGGTATTCATCGAAATATTCTCTCTGATTAGACATGTGATCTGTGGCTCCCGAATCTACATACCAGACGTCTTTACGAACTTCCTTTGCATTTGTAAGTATCGCAACCTCACCGATCAGTGCTTCCCCTTTTTGTTTGCTTATGACCTTCTTAAGCCTATAACAGTCTTGTTTCCAATGGCCAGGCTTTTTGCAGTAGTTACATATCCCGGGCTTCTTGCTCGGCATCATTTTCTCATTTTCTTTCTTCTTATAATCAGTCCTATTCCAGCGTCTTACAGCTGCTAATGCCTCATCTTCTTCCTTATTTAAACTCTGAGTCCTAATTTCTTCAGCTAATAATCTTTCAGTCAGATTACCTAACGTACGGTCGGCTATCGGAGTAGACTCCCAAGCAGTGACAAAATGGTTATAGCTTGAAGGAAGAGTCATTAAAATTTTAGTCATTATCATGGAATCAGACATAACCTCACCGAGACTTCTAAGCCTGTGCGCCAGATCCTCCATTTTGGCAATATGAGTTGCCATATTATCCGACGCGCTCTTTGAGAGATGAAACCAGTTCTGCTGTAAAATGTGTATCGCTGTTTGAGATTTTTGTTCATACACATGATGCAATTTGTTCCACATCTCATGAGAGTTGTTACAGTTCATAATATGGAGAAGCTGCGAGTCTTCAATACTCGTGGCCATGATCTTCTGTGCATATAGGTCTGCCTTTATCCACCGGGCCCGCTGAGCTATGTGTTGAGCATCATCTGCTGGCTGCAGCAGTTCTCCATTTACTATATCATATGCACCATTTGCTTTCAAAATAACTGTTACTTGAAATTTCCAGACGGACCAATTTTCCGTTCCTTTCAGCTTGGTGATTTTGATGTTGTCTTGTTCCATATTTGGTTGCCACTCTTGCACGCGGCTGGCTAACCTCACTTTTCAACGAACAGACTCTTTTACAAATCAAAAAACCACAAAAACACTCCCGATTGTAAAAATATTGTCCAGCACGTATTCTGGGCCCATAACCTGTTAAGGTGGGAGAGTTTTTAGAAACGGAACTATTTAGATTGCAGAATTATTTATTGATGTGCTTTTACATGAGTGCTATCGGCAAGAGACACACCGTTACAAGACCTAATCGGAAGTGCCTTCTGCGCAGCTTTGCCTTTTGGTGCGCCGGCTGTGACGTGTCAAAATGGACGTCTGCCGCCTTTACTTTAAATGAATATAAAGAGCCTTCATTGTTACTTTTCCTTTTAGGTTAACAACCCGAAACACGATTCTCATAAGATGAAATAGTTAGAGCTGAAAAAAGGCCAGATTTCTAATCTAAATAAAAGAGTCACTTTTTTTTCGCAATATCCCATTCTGGCCGTAAAAAAATTTTTTTTCGCAAAATGGAGTAAAAAACGAAGATATTTCTCAATGAGTAAAATGAAGAAGACAGAGTGAAAAAATTTTTTAATCACACAATATTTTATTCAGTGCTCATATTTTTTTCCTCCCCTATATTTCAGATTAACGATTTCACTCACCTGTGATTTTCAAATTTTTAATGTGGGTTCGTCTCTTCCATTTCTCTAGCCACCCGTGGCTAGCTTTGAAGTTTTCTGGTCCGCCAATTCGAGAGTTTATTAGGAGTGCTTGTCGGCATAGCATTGGCCCAGAAACTGGAATGCCTTTGCGGCGACAATCAGAAAGCCACGTGAACAATTCGGCGTCGAGTTCGTTTGTTTCGGAAACTTTTTTCAATGTTCTTGTATAGCTCGTTTTGGCGGCACTCTTTATTATCTCCTCATTAGATTTCCATTTGCTGAGAACACTTTCATTTATGCCGTATTTGGCACCAATTTCTCGAGAGGTTAAGGTTTTAGACTCTTCCAAAATTTTCTTCTTTTCTTCAAACGTATAGCGATTACGTTTGGCCACAGACTTTTTTTCTTTGTTCAAATTATCATCTTGTGGTGCAGACTGTGTAATATTTTCATCGATTTGTGTACTACAGTCTGATCTCTTACGTTTCTTTCCAATTTCTGTCATTTTATGACAGTTAATAATTCAGGTACAGTAGCACAGTAGTATTCTATAGTATAGTGTGAAAACAAAACTTCGCTCAAAAAGTCCACGCGCAGTCAAGAACGTTTTTCCATGGGTGATATAAACGAATTCGAACTCCTTCGAGAGTTTCTTATCGAGAGGATTGCATGCGAAAAAGAGTGAGAGAGACAGCAGAGGTAGTGAGCGCACAGCGCGCGCCTGGTGGGGGTATCCAAATTCTAGGAAAAACTCTTCCCCTTGGGGGCTTTTGGTTTCTTATTTGGAGGTCGGACTGTAATTCACGTGATTCTTATTCAGAAGGTTCTTGTCCTTCTTGTCGAGAATATTTCGAAGATTCGGCTTTTCGGTTATAACCTTTTCCAAGTCAGCGTTCTGTGCTGAAAATGGACATTTGATTTCAACGATACCAACGTCGTCTATCAAACCGTCTGGAGACGCTCCTAGATAGGGGATCTCTTGATCAATGAAGAGGCCACAAGGAACGATTTGTGTCTCCAGTTGTACTTCAACGTCTCGTCGGGCGTTTTTCTCATTTTCAAGCCCAAACTGAGTGGCAGCAGTGTCGATTAGCTTCGGGTACCGAATGCTCGCAACCATCTTCGCGCACGAAGTGGTTGGCAACATGCGACATATCGGCCCAAATTTCGACGCTGTTATAATCTCAGTACGTAACTGATACCACAGCTCAGAATCGCTCTGCGATACCGTATCTCGCTCGATTTGTGTCGCGTTATTCTGGTACGACTTCAATTTTTCAATGTGTCGTTTTAGCAAAAACATCGAATACCTTCTTGTCGATGTCCGGCTTTCTGGCAGACGGACCGTAGTCCTTGTCAACGCCGCGATGAATTCGCAGCCTGCGATTGCGTTTTTGCAACCTGCATAGGCGAGTATTGTAATTTCGACGATGCCTATGGAGTTCCATTTTCGCTACGGCGGTAGGCGTTTGGTGTGTCACATGGCGGTGTAATTGAGATGAAACAGAGTTCGTGTTCTATTGCACAACCGCTTCGTAACATCTCATTTGGTACGAGTTTCTCATACAATGATTAATTCTCTTTCCAGAATTTAATTTGTTCACTATAGAATTGCACGCCTCTGCCGCATTATTGGTAACGTTCCTCAATAAGCTCTTGGCGTGACAACTCAAATAGCGCACTGCCTCATAAACGCAAGAATAAACTCCGGTTCGATGGAGTTCCGCCAGCACATTCTTACCATCGGGCTCAGATACATAGTCAAATGGCAGTATGTGGCAATTCGAGTAGTCACCGTAGACATGAAAAAATATATTTAATATATCTATACAGAGTTTCATTATTTTTTCGTCCTCTGATATGCTCTCCGCATTGCGGAGATCTCTCGCTTTCTCTACGTTGAGACGAATTTTCAAACCGCTCGAAAGCACGTACTGTCGAAATTGAGTGACGTTCAGTACTTCCTTCTGCAGATTTTTCGCAAGCTTCGTGAAGGAAGCAGCTAACTTGCGGCACAAGTTTCGGAACAAGTGATTATTACACTCGATTTTCTCGATGACAATTCCATATTCAGCGTACGGATTATTATCTCGTATAGCTTGATGTACGCTGCTGTCGCCGTCCGCAATGAGCGTTTTATATATTAGACCGTTGCACTTAACGCTATTCCGGAAACCTTCCACAATAATGTCGGTTTCCATTTCATTTGAGCTGCGGTCAAGCCCCCAATTTTTAAAGCAGGTATGAGCGGGAGGCTCCTTATTCAGCTGCTCTGCTCTTGCGTGGGTCGCACAATACTTATTGCGTGCACCAACGAATAGAGCTAACTTAGTCTCACGACCAATGATCATGGCTGCACCCGATAGCGCATCATGTTTACCACCCGCATAGGAGCGTTTTGCCCAACAGCCATCCGCAATGACGTCGATGTACGGGACACCGTTTATAACGTGCCTTTTTTTTATGGCAATTTCTTTTTCTATGGCAACAGCCCTTTCTCTTTCAGCTTCGACAACTTCATGGAAGTTGTCGAAAAGCGTATCCCGATATTTTCGGTAGGTGGGCGCGGACGTAGCCGCACACGGCACTTTGGTTTATCCCCATAATATTTTTGAGGTCGGGATCCGTCCAAATGCTGAACTCGTACAGACATTTTTGACACAAGAAATGCAGAAGGGTCCGCGAACCTTGATCCCATGAGTTGACCAATTTCAGATCGCGAAAAGAACATTCCGACGAAACGGAATGGTTATCAAATTTTTCGTTCAATTGTTGCAGTAAATAACTTATGTCGACAATGCGTCGACCTTCGATTGTGATCTCACGGACATACTCGTTATCCTTGACATCATTTTCACCGACAAGCAAATTGTCACCACTTGCCGGTACCGGCAAGCTATTCATTTCCGCAACAATCGCGGTCTCTGAGGCCGCAACCGCGACGCTGGCTTCGCCATCATCTTGGTCAAGCGAGACGATGGCCTTCTGGCGCCTAAAACAGATCGTGAATCCATAAGTATTCGCAGGTTTGTAATGGGGTATGTCAGAACGCGTAACCACGGAAGAAAACTGGATTGATATGCAATTTTAATTGCTCGATTACGAATGAAAAAGTACGAAGGTTGGAAAAATCCTTGCTAAATTTTGGGGACAGAATTCCGGACTACGAATAGAGCAGATTTCCCGATTCCACGAGCGTCTACGTGATCTATTTTCGCTGGTTTATTATCTTAGCAACTAAATAAATTCAACTCAAATATTCATGTCAGCTTATTCCAGATTTCGACCAGTTTATGGTTTTTAAAATAGTGTGAAGTACGAAAAATAATAATAACGTGCGCGTTTCGTAAATGGAATGCTACAATGTATTCGACGTCGTACGTATAGTATGGAACGCCTGGCCTGCACTGTAGCACGATTTTGATGGGGATTCTCAGTATATGACATGTGAGAATTCGAACAAAAATTTGTGTATTTAGAAAAAGTTTATAAACAGTCGTACTTACCGAGAAGCAACAAAAATTCGCTTTCGCGAGTGTCTTTTTTTTTTTGTTGTGACGGTTCGCCATACTTATATCAACCACACGGGTTGACTTCTACTAAATAATACTAATCTTATTATTTACACACGCTAGCACAAACACACGTACGAAAACTGTGACAAGAAATTAAAAGTCAATCACATTCACTTATCACAATTCACGAACGAAACGCGTCCGGTGACGGCACATGTGCTCGCGATTACGAATATGAAGTCGGCAGAAATCGCAAGCAGAAGATAGGCGCGCGCCGCTTGCATTCGATAGGTCCTCAAGCGTTCATATGAATTAGGTTCTCACGAATCTCGCAAGACTGCTAAATTAATTTTTGAAGGTTGAACGAGCACAAGTGCCGTTGGTTACCCGTAATACCCAAAAATAACCAGTCCTTCTGGATTTCATTTCAACAATAAACTATGATTGACTGCAGCTTTTATAATTGCATCAAATGGACAGTAAGTTTTCGTTTGAGAGTGAGCAAACGATCAAAATGAAACGAAATGTATTCGGAGGAGTTTTCCGAAGAATCCCACTAAGTTTCGTCGTTTGCTCGACCTTTGAAAATTAATTTAGTAATCGTGCAACGCTGGTAAAAACCTAATTCATGTGAGCGCGAGCTGCGCGCGCTTATCTTTCGCTTGCTTGCTTCTGCAAATCACATCTTCATCTCGCGACTACCAAGAGCAGCGGCGTACAGTGGTCGGAAAAGACCCGATAGGCGCGCATGATGTTCAAATTTCTTGCTAATCCCGTGGCGTATCTCTTATTCGGAATATCACGATCATAATGTTCAAATAATAATATCTCTCTAATTAAACATGGTAAAGAAATTTTAGATAACAGAAATTTAAGTTAATGGAGTCTATACTATATAGGCTTGAATTTCAAACCGTGACGATGTATACGAAATTTTGAGAGGTCATAAGCATTCAAATGTTCAAGAAGAGCTAACTGATATATTTTTCATTATTTCATAATTACATATTATGAACAAAATATGTTATAAATAATAGACTGGCTGAAAAAACCATATTTCATTCGCTTTGATATGTAGAGAAGTTGTAGGTTTCAGCTGAAAAAAGGCCTTCTTCTTGTCCTTCTTTCTAAGGCCTAGCGAAACGTATTGATTTCATGGTCAAAGATTCAGAAGGTGTTAGATGAACTGTGATTTTCTCCATGTGGTTAACATAGGAGTGTATATCCTTCGTCGTATTGATCTATGCATATCTTTCATAGTAGAAACTATATATATACATATATACGGACATCTGCGATACATGATCTTATTCAAAATGATCTTATTCACCCGCTCTAAAAAAGATTCAAGTACCCAACATTCTAGTGTCAACGATTTAGAAATTGCAGATCATTAAAATCCCTTTTAGAATACCCCCTATTTAATTTCATTTATTTTTGTTATCAGAGAATTCCTACTCTTCTAGCTAGATCTGACTAGTGTATTCATTCCATGCGTATTTTCCAGTTTCTCCGACTCGTTGGGAAAAAATTAAAATATGAAAATAAATTCCAATAATCGATCGAGGACGTCATAACTTCACATTTTTGATAGCTAACCTAAAAGTCCCTAATCTCTCCCTAACCTCAATTGTAAACTAAAACCCTATGTTCGGCTGCTAGGCTAGCTGTCAAAAATGCGAGGTTATGATCCTCGATCGAATATTGGAATTTGTTTTCATATTTTAATTTTTGTCCAACGAATCGGAGGAACTGAAAAATACACATGAAACGAATACACTAGCTAGAGTCTCTTCCTAACCTCAACTCTAAACTGAAACCCCATGTTCGGCTGCTACGTTAGCTGTCAAAAATGTGAGGTTATAACGTCCAGGATCTTCTATCGATTGTTGGAATTTATTTTCATATTTAAAATGAATAAACGACTAATATTCTCTTCGCAACCTCAATTCTATAATGGAAGTTTATACATCCCATTTTCGAATCTCAGGTTAGCTGTCAGACGAGTCAGGTTATATCATCTGCGGTTCGATATTGATTATTGATATTTACATACATGAATTCATTTTTCTACAAATCAGGATGAACAATATGAGTAAAATAAATAACAGAGCAATCGTCTTTTTGTAACGTCAACCGCAAATAAGATTTTAGTCATCCGACGGTCGTCTTTTAGGTTAGCTGTCGGTTGGGTGCGATCCGATGTCGATCATTAGTATTTTCTGTCAAGCGGGAGCAGCATTCACGCTTACGTATAGTGACCTAAGAAACCTTCACTAGCGCCGCCGCGCGGCTTACAAGTATACTGGGTGCAATGTCGGTACAGAGTGTCACCTGGACTAAATGTCGGTTTTTTGGTTTCGAGTGACGGAGAATCGTGCATCTGCAGCCATTTCTCTATGAAATGACACGGGATTAGGCTCAAAGTGTGTGGTTTTTCATTGCGGAGTGGCTGATTGTTTTGAAAATGCGATTATCTACGGAAACAGTGAATAATCGCATGATTTAGGTTGTCGATAACTCAATCTGTAAAAATTTTTGTCAAATTTTGAAAAAGTAAGATAATCAGCCACTTTCTGTTAAAAAACTGCGTAAGCTCCCAGACTTTCATTGCGATTGATTGCGTAGTTTCGAAGAATTAACGATTCCCGTTTTCGAGGTTTTGACAAACGTTTCATATCACCTTAAGGCTGTTGAAGGGGGTCCGGCCATTTTTGTCGACCGTTCGCAGCGCCATACGCGTTGAGTTTTCGGACTAAACTCGTCAGGACCGTGCTGATAAAAAATATGGGTGCCAATTAGAGGGCCCCAAATTTCACACAATTTGTTGTAAAATGAGAATATTTCTTGAATCTTAATTCTTGCGTATCTATAAACAATCTTGCAGTCAATATTTCACAATCCATGAATTATCTATAAACTGGGTACATCAAAATTGATGGTAGACGTGACACATTAAACTTTAATCCAGTAATTCTACTTGCAGTTATCGTCCGGAGGATTCCAAGTTCCCAATTAAACGTCTGATTGTTTCAATAATTACAATTAAGGACATTAAAGTAATTGCGAGTATTTGAAAAAATAGTGACATATCATTTTTAGTTTATTCATCTTGACTGTGACGGCAGCTACTCTGTAGCGTCCTAACTAATATGAGGTTTTGAATGATCCGCATGGTCAAAATGAGTAAAAGGATACACTACAATACACGTTAGATGATTATAGCTTCAATTCCCATGCATTTTAACATATACGTGCTTTAATTACATAATTTCAATTGAGGAGTGCAATATGTTATGTGAAGACAGTGCATACACAGTGTTGCGCATGATAACACATTTGATAATTTATCTGGGCACGAACTCATTTATATGAGATTATACCTTAACTTATATGAATTCTACAGTTTCATAACATATCGAATTCTACAGTTTGTCTACATGTATCATGAAAACGATGAATTAGCGAACGTTCAAGGCATGCAAGAATTCTGTCTCAGAAATGAGAAAAAGTTGTGCGAAGATACTTTAATATTTATTCTATCACTTATGTTGTTGACTGAAAGTTAATAGCAATGGTGTTAATACGTTATTATTGGAGGTAGGAGAGGGGATGGAGGGAGGGGGGGCCACCCGCCCACCCACTTCCCCCCCTTCCTCCAGGGGGTTACTTGGACTAAGTCCACTGCTCGAGTTCTTCTTCATCTCGACGTTTCGGGCGCTAAAATCTGCTCCCGTCCTCAGGATGGTAGTCTGGCGACTTCCCATGGCAGAGTGATCAAATTCCGTGCTCCCACCGGTATATATAGGTTCGTTGTCGGTGGCGCCAGCTATGACTGGTGGCGCCGCCTTGGCTTGCTCATGGCCTCCCTCACCTCATCCCTGTACAAAGGTAACCAGAGTTTGTTAAGTTCTATGCTGGGTTGACTTACAGCATTTGGTGTGACTGCTATGCAGGCTGACTCCTTCACTTATGTTAGTTGAACTCGCGAGTTTCTTATCTTCTTGGGGGAATTCGAATATTAGAATCGATTGAGGTGAGCATAATTATATGCAAACAAGGAACTAAATCAACTTATCCTCGTAAGGGGGTCTGCGACTGAAACTCTCACAAGAACCATTCAATTTTTTGCAAACTAATAAAAAAGGTCCACTAGAGAAATGCTTTCTACAATTTTTAGAATATGGAAGCATATGTATTGGAACATGAATCTTAATTTTCTGCAATACTATTGTATGCGCAGGGAACCTTACGCAGAAGGTCTCCTATGTATCGCTGCAAAGGTTCCCTGCGCTGAAATTTCATCGTAGAAGGTTGAGTTATTTTTTCCATACAAATACACCATGAAGTCAGAATTGCAATAAGTTTTTCTCGATTGGACCTTTTATAGTCATTTGCAAATATAAAAAATGACTTTTATTGAAGTTTCAGTGACGTTTCCCCTCACTTGATGAGAAATGAAGATGCACAGCAGTTTCATCCGAATGGAGAAATATAATCTGACTATATTACATGAGATTATGTACAAAATGTGCAACACAGTTTATGCATGTTCACATTATTGAGCACGGACAGTTTGTCTACGAGTATGATTCTAACCTACAAATTAATTAATAAGTAGTTCAATCGTCAGCTAATTATGCCTACGATTCGAGTATACTACTATATTGGTGCCTATCCCGAATTTTTGTCTCATTTTCTGTGCTTATCATCAACAATAATCTGCAGAATTAATTTTCATAACCTCTGAGCAAGTTATCGATGCTTACAACCGTGGACGAAACGAATTCCAAATTCTGTGGCATATTCACGTAGCGCACTGTTTTGAGCCGCCATAGTGTGCGTTATGTATAAGATGGAAACGTGTGTGATTGTGTAAGTGAAACAGACGGGGCCCTCGGAAATTCGTATTCGGCTATGAGTCCCGACAGTTTCAGTCAACGAGCCAATAGTGCCGCCATCTATTGGTTACGAATTTTCGCACGGTAAATTCTCCGATCGTAGACAGCTTTACAACTTGGGATGGTGATTGAACTATTTCTACTGTAATATTGTTGTGGGTGAAATAGTGCTCAGTACTAGTCGAGTGCAAGAAATCATTATATCGCTCAAATTAGATGTCACTCGTCTCACTCGGCAGCCATTTTTACTTTGTCAGTGTGTGTATCCATGTGCCAGCTGTCACGAGGATATTATATAAAGATTTTATTAGAAGTTCAGGCTTATTTGTGGCTAACCTCTGCTATTTCACCCAAAACAATTTTAATCAAGGAACATTTCGTACACATCAGATTCTCGAAATAATTCTTTATTCTTGAGAATTTACCGTGCGAAATTCACTCGTAGGTGTGTACATGTGTACGTGCCGCTACCCCCACCATGGGACCCCCTTCAACAGCCTTAAGGGTAGGAGATACTGAAATCTGACCATCTCAAAAAATTGCAATTTTCAAATGAGGTTCTACAATCTACATACATTAGACTGTGTCAAAATAACTTTTTTTTTTTTTTTTTTGATTAAATATATCTAAAAAGTTTCTTCAATATGAAAAAAAAATTCTCCTCAAGTTTGAGCTCAATATCTCTAAAATTGAGCTGGCGCAAAGGGGGGGTCCCCTTTCCCACTTAAAATACATGGGAAAAAAAATTTTTTTTTTAGTTTTAAAATAACTGCATGAAAAATTTTTTTTTTTTAATTTTGTTTCTTATTACCTTATAGGAAATTTAATTCTCTACAAAAATGTTCTTGTGCATTTTTCTCTAAACCCAACAGAAACGAAGTTACATAGCGCTAAATGGGAGGACAAAAAATAATTAATGAATTAATAACAGAAAAAATTTTATTATTTTAACTTATCGATAAAATAACTCAATATACTTAATTACTTATCAAAAATTTATGAATTCAACATTATTTCAACATAAAAAATTGAACAAAGTCTACAATAATACAGAAATTAATTTTAATTATTATATTTACAAATTATTTTATTCACTGTTGACTAGTCTGATTTATGTAATATTGTTTATTGGACGAAGGGTATAATTTGCGATGATACTGTACAATTTTCCATAAATATTGTTTTTGTTCTTCGTCTTTGGTACCAAACTGATTGAACTCTTCAACTAAAGCAACTGCTCTTTCAGCAACATCGTTCACTACCTTTACATTTTTTAACAACGATAAGCAAGTTTTATAATTTTGATCACTCGGCCACTGTGTAGGAGGTGAATTAAGGAAATCACTTGAAAGCTCAAACCGTTCAAATAAAGCCATAGACTTTTTCGTTATAAAATCACCAATATCTTTAGTACATAATATATCCAAATTATCACGATCAACGTCAATACGTTTTTTGTCAGTTTGACTTTCTTTCGTTTGGATTGCTTGGACCATTTTCAATTTTACTTCCAGTGGCACAGAATCATCGAAAAAAGCAAGTGAGGCGATTTCTTCCGATAAATACCACAAATGGTTCGCAAATTTTTTAGAAGTAACGTTGGAAACTTTTACGTCAATATTTTTGAATTTTATAAGGTCTTGGAGAAAGATAAGGTCTTGATTCGGAGCTCTAATAGCGCTTGAGCAACTAAACCAACCTTTAATATAAATTTTTACGATAAATAAACATATTCTACGAAGTTTAGATACTTCATCTGCTCTCATACGAAATTGACTTTTGAACATGTATATTTTTAAGCAATAAATGGCTTTTGCAAGCCACCTTGCATGGTGCGCGGCTCCAGGTACTTTGAATTTTATTCCATTAGAAGGAATACCTCCTAAAAAGATACAAGATAAATCTAGTAACTCTTTATAATCGTTGCGGGGATGATAAATAAAAAAAAAAAAATTACAAAAAACATTATAAAAATTCATATAATAAGAAATTACAATTAAAAAATAGTATGCTTTTAATAAAATAATACTCACATTAGTTTGATCAGAAATAAATTGTAGAATATTTTCCTTATCATCTTTAACGTTATTATAAATAAAATCATCTTCTACTCCGATTTCAAAATGATCTTGATTAATTTCTGACCAGCTGTTTCTAAAACGGGTGAAAATGGGAACATTTGGACTATTCGTCACAGGCCAACAAGTTTCTGCAGCGCTTCTTAAGACGAGTTCGTAAATATGATGGCGACAAGCGAAGTACAAGAGATTTTTATCTAACTGTTTTTCAAGTAAATGACATGTTCCGTTAAATTCACCTAAGAAAATAATCAAAATGTGTCATATAATACTTTTCAAATATACTCAATCGAACTCTAAGAAACTAATAATATACAAAGGAATAATTAACATTAATTTACCTGTGTTTACACTTGTTGTATCAAAACAAATCGCTTTTATACTATTCTTAAGTTGCCAGTCATCCAAAACATCAACTATAGCAGTAGCTTGTTTAATACCAGTAGCAGGGTGTAATTTTGGAACACCTAAAAGTTGTTCAATATTTTCCCCGGATACAATAATTGGCAGTCGTTCAACCTTTTTCGAATTATCATCATCTGGGAGCAGCTTGCCATCCCAGTGTAATACAAAACAGTGAGAACTCCGTAAATTTTTTTTTAGTTCAAATACATTTGAACTTCTCAATCGTTTGCGACTTCTGTGAATGGAACTAGCACTGCAATTTACACTTTCAACATCAGAGTTCAATGCACTAACAACAGCACACATTATATGAGCTGCCTGTCTACTGGTTACTTTGGTTCGGTCTAAAGTAGATGTCACACACGGAGTCAACACATTTATCTTTTGTTTTTTCGGTTTCAAGTGTTGTGGTATTTTGTCCTCAAAATTTGATATGACTCTTTTCAGAGAAACATTTGAATCATATGAACCAAAACGAGACAATTCTTCAGATGATACACTGATGTTAGACATTGTTATGCTTAATTCTGAAAATAAAAATTTTTCATGAGTATTTAAAGATTAACAAAATAAATTAATTATTTACCTTGGACAGTATTATCTTCATCAGAAGTTTGACCATTTATCGGATCATCTACATTCGGTGATACTGGAAGACATCGATTTTGATTCTTTTCATAATTTAACATTTGTTTTTGATTTTCTGTCAATTCATTATTTTTAGAGCAAATATTGAATAAATCATCTAATTTGTGGCAGTAGTTCTGTTCATTGTACTTATGTGTTGGAGATTTTTTTCGTGATGAGCTCTTTTTTAAGATTTTCCATTCACAGTATAACGTTTCTATTTTTTTAATGATAAATTGAGGTTGAATTAATATTATGCCAGAGAGATTCCAAATATTTATCACATCCTTGCTAACATCAATTGAACTTTCATGAATACTTTTTTTCAGAAAATAATATTTATAAAAAAATAAGCTCATCACCTGTCGATTTGATGGCAATTTACGACAACTTATTTGACTACAACACGAACCCACTAAATAAACGATTTTGTTTTTATTCATTATTATTAACGTATTTTAATAAAAAATTATAAATCAACAATAATTTATCAAGACTTTGAGTTAACCTCACTGGTAATTGATTTATATTGTCTTAATCTAGAAGAAAGATTGAACGGAACAATATGAGGTTAGTTGTACGTGAAGTTGTCTCTTTAAAAAAGTCCTATGTTATGAAAAAGTACTATTTTTTCCTGCTAGATGTCATTAATTGATAAATAATAGAAAAAAGCAACTTTATCGACTGTAATATTCGATTTTTATTTTGTCTTCCCATTTAGCGCTATGTAACTTCGTTTCTGCTGAGTTTAGAGAAAAATGCACAAGAACATTTTTGTAGAGAATTAAATTTCCTATAAGGTAATAAGAAACAAAATTAAAAAAAAAATTTTTTTCATGCAGTTATTTTAAAACTAAAAAAAAATTTTTTTTTCCCATGTATTTTAAATGGGAAAGGGGACCCCCTTTGCGCCAGCTCAATTTTAGAGATATTGAGCTCAAACTTGAGGAGAATTTTTTTTTCATATTGAAGAAACTTTTTAGATATATTTGATCAAAAAAAAAAAAAAGTTATTTTGACACAGTCTAACATACATGTTCTCCATCTCAAAACATAGACTTTGTGCAAATTTCAAGTCATTTGAACCGATAAGTACAGAGTTACCCCTCACAATGCTTTGGAAATAGCTTTCATTCGAACACCTCCTTGCGCTCCAATTATTCTTGAATCTTACTGAGCTTCCACACACATACTTTTGGATACGTGAGCTACAAAACGACGTCGTATTTTGGAGATGGCTGCGATACTTGTTTTTGACATTCTTATTCATGAAAAGTGAAAGATTTCGTTTTAATTATTTTTTCTAAAATCCGTTATTTTTTCTCGATTTTCATGACCTGACGTAAATTTGTAGCTAATGTATTGTAACGTGGCATTTAGTAATGTCGTCACAAGGTCGGGAGATAAGAGACGTCTAGTCGGCGGAACTCCGGGAAATTGGCAAACAGTTAAGGAAATTTTGGGCTTAACTAATATTCTTTCATTTTTGTATTAATTGATGTAAAACGGACGAGATTCCTACTACCGCGGGAAGGCCACAACATAACGACGAGGACCAGCAGGTACTTCACGAAGCGCGTTCTTTGAATCGCTAAGAAAGCGTCGGAGAAGGCGCATCCTACCGTAGTCGGAGAGCTGGCACCAATTTTTGGGTAGGTATTCGAGGCAAGCTGAAAGCTTGCCCTATACCTGTCCTATGATATCCCCAACACAGAATGGCAGACCTGGCTGGTGACTAGCGGGGCTAAATCAACCCCTAAATTTTTAAAAGTCTTGATTTTCTTTGCCAAAAATATGCTTGAAGCAATTTGGAATTTTTATATGTTGTTTTTTAATGTGTAAAGACTTGAGAAAAAAATAAGCCAGGTGATTCAGTTGGGGTTTCAACCTTTCCAGGCGAGTGCAAAAATATTTTGTAAAAAAATATAAAAAATGTGCTCGAGGCAACTTGATTTTTTTTGGGGTATTATTTATAATTGAAAAAAAAAATATCATAAAAAAGACAGGTCATTTTGGTGGGACTTTCTGCCTGCCAGGTGAACAAAAAAATCATGTATAGGTGCGAGTGAGTAGCGTTATAGGTATTGAAACGTTTTTAATATTTACTCCTTATGAGTAATCAAATTATTAATTATTCGTCTTTAAATCTCGGGGCTACTGAAGCAAACCGGCATCAAATTTAAATTTTGAGTTTTCTTCTTTAGAGTGAGTGATCGAATGATTATTTTAACTTAATTGAATCTTATTAATTAATTCTAATCATCAATTGCAGCTGTGGAGCAATTGCTCGTTAGCGTTAACTGAATGATTTTCCTCAATAGTAAGATGAAATACTGATTGCAGCCGCAGAGTTTTATCCCGTTGGCGTTAATCAATGTATTGATATATGCAACGATTGCAGCCGCAGAGTTTTACCCCGTTGGCGTTAATCGATGTCTTGGATATGGATTAGGATTAAGATATTAATTAATTGCGGCCTCAGAGAATACACCCGTCGGCGTTAATTAATTTAGTGGGATATATACTTACACACCTTCTATATTTTGTTTTATTTTATCGAAGCTTATCTTCGTTTTTTTTTTATATTTTATTTTAATTGACTCTATGAGTTTATATCATGAATGAGCTAGCTGCTTCGCTCGCCTCTATATATAGGCGGTTCCCCACCCGAATCTACCTGTTTACTACGATTTTATTTGACTTCCAATTGTTCCTATGTCTGTTTTTCACTCTAAAACGTCTCTATGGTCTATTTTGCATAATATTTCGATGAAATATCGTGCATACTCGATTTGAGATAAGTTTCGATCTTTTTATTTATTTTAACTGAAATGTTTCTTTTTCTACATAACCATCCTGTAAGATATCTTATTACTAAGGGTATCATAAAATAACGTTTCATTGCCCCCCTAAATTCAGGGCTAATAAATTATAATTTATTCGAACTGAATTTATTCGTAATTCAAAATAAAATTTCTTTCTTCTTTTTGTTTTCTTTGTTTTAAACTACTAACTTATTTCAACTTATCTCATTCTTATTTCAATACTTAATCTATTGTACAATTAATATATTATGTGAAATTTTTTTTTTTTTTTTTATAATATCTGTAATCCTAACGGGTCTTTATTATTTATTAATTCCGGTAGTTCTATTTCATAGTCACTATCACTAATTTCGCCGAATAATTTTATTTCTTCTTCCTTCCTTTGTTTCATTTCTTCCATTTTTCTTCCATGTTTCTGTTATGATTAGGGTTGTGGATGTTGTGAGTTCTGTTGAGATCGTTGAGTTCGTACCTCGTTTTTACACCTGAGGGTAACCGGATTACGTGCGGATGGTTGAAGTGAATAATGTGTGCTCGTTGATATGATTGTAATTAGAATTATTTATTGATACGTGGTTATATTGATGGTTGAAAACAAGTATGCGTTAACTGTAATCTACTAAAGTTAGGTATTAACTATTTAGATGTAGGATTTGAGTGTTTGAGAGTTGATTGTTCGAGAGTTAATTGATGTGTTGATAGCTCGATGGCTAATTGAAGAGTGTTGCGCTAATAATGAATATGGTGTCAGTTTGAGAGCGAGTTCTTTGTCTCTTGGGCGTGAGCGTGTTAAACTGCAAGGTTTGCAGTTTATAGGTACTTAGGTAGGGATGATAGTTCTTCGAATCGTGAGGTTGAGACTTCCTTTGATTAAGGGTCATGGGATAGGATGCATGCAGGATGTTGGGTATCGAGTATTGAGAGTGAGAGGTATAGGGAACGTAACATTTCCAATTCCTTTTCTGTTCTTTCATTCCATCATCTTCCCAATCCTCAATCTTTCCATACATTCCTGTAACCTCTTCTTTTTGTTTTTTAGTTAAATAATAATCAAATAAACAATAATTTTTGTGTTCTTTTTCTTTTATATCTAATTTATATAATTTCCATTTTGTTAGTGATTTTTCTGTTTGAATAAATTTATTTATCTTTTTCATTCTGGGGGTTTGCGTTTTTTTTGTATTTTTAGATTTCTTTTTAAAGTTGGCTTTAGAAATCCGATTCTGTTTTGAATATATTATTTTATCGTTATTTTGATTTTTAATTTCACTTTCTTCCTTTCTTTCTCCCGGTACCCCTATCTCTCTTACTTCAGGATATTGGCAACTTGCCTCCCTCTTCCCTAGTTTATACATTCTATCTATATCAAAATAATAATTATGTTAGTTACATGTGACTTAAATTATTAGTTTCTTACATCTCTATTATAATATCTTTTAAACAAACTACTATGGAACATTCCTCTCTCTTGATTATTTGTCTCATTTAATAATATGAAAGTGTATGGTCCTATTTGTTTTGTTAATTTATACGGACCTTCATATATAGTCATGAATTTTGCTAATTTCTGTTCCATAGGATTTGAAACATTTAATGCTTTAATCAATACTTCATCTCCTACATGAAATTCTTCCAACTTATTTTTTATATTAAACTTTTCAGCTCTTTTTCTACCTTTATTTCTTATTCTTTCTCGAGTCAAAATTAATTCTCTGCGATATATTCCTGGTTCTATAATTTTTTGTAAATTAAGATTGAACCAGTTCTCCCAATATCTAGTTGGTTTCTTTTTTAAGAATAATTCATATGGTGTTTTATTTGTCATTTCATGATATACTTGATTAATACAATCTTCTATTACTGGGATCCACCTTATCCAATTATTATGTCTATCACCTATTAATGTTCTAAAGAAACGTCCCAGTTCTCTATTAACCCTTTCAACCATATTACTTTGTGGATGTCTGATTGCTGATGTTATTATTTCAATATTTTCATCTTGTAATTTATTTTTCCATTGAACAGATGTAAATTGGGTTCCTTGGTCAGTTCGAATTTTATTCGGTTTACCATAATTTGGAATATAATGATCAAATATTTTTTTTATTGTTTGACTAGCATTTGCTTTTCGTGAAGGATATAATTTGACAAATTTACTAAATGTATCTATTGTAACTAACAAATATTTAAAACCTCCTTTCTCTGTTGGTAAAGGCCCATAATAATCTATAGAAATTAAATCTAAAGGTTTTTCAGGTATTATCGTTTGCATAGCAGCGAAGCATGTTTGATTTGATTTCTTACATTTCTGACATGTATCACAACCTTTCAATTCTCTTTGTGTTAATTTCAAAAATTTTGCATGGTAAAAATATTCTTCATTAATGAGATATGTCTTTTTAGGACCTATGTGACCGTATAATTCGTGAGTTTCCCATATTACATCAATTGCTAATTTTCTTGTTAAATATATAGTGTTTATTTCATTATTAATTCTTTTTACTAATATGTTATTTTCTAGTTGATATCGATTTTGCTGATTATTATAATTATTTTCACAATCGATTATTAATTGAGTAATGTCTGGGTCTTCACGTTGAAATCTTATTATTTGTTTCAAATCCTTTTTTAATATTTCACTCGGTTTTCTAGCTAATATTGCAATTTTCATGACCCCTTGTTCTGTATAGTTTGTATATTTTTCTTTTAGTGGATATCTGCTTAATATATCTGATACTAAATTACTGCTTCCTGGTATGTACATTATTTCTATATTATATTCTTGTATCAGTATTATCCATCTGGCTAATCGAGAGTTAATAATTCGACATGTTTTTAAATACGATAATGCCTTGTGATCTGTAATAATTACTATTTTTGTTCCTAACACGTATGTTCTGAATTTTTCTAAAGCCCAAATGATCGCTAATAATTCCTTTTCTGTTGTATAATATCCTAATTCGGCTCCTTCCAAAGTTCTGCTAGCAAATGCTACTACATGCTGATTTCCATTATCATCATATTGGTATAATGATGCTCCTAATGCATAGTTACTAGCATCTGTTTGAATATAAAATGTTTTATTCATATCCGGATAATGCAATATTACTGAATCACAGAACAACTGTTTTATTTCTTCAAATGCTTTTTCTTGTTCGGTACTCCATTTCCATTTAGTTCCTTTTTTTATTAGTTTTAATAACTCTATAGTGCAGTTTGCATGTCTACCAGTAAATCGTGAGTAAGAATTGATAACTCCTAAAAATGCTTTAAGTTGTTTTGTATTTTGTGGTTTTGGAAATTCCTTAATAGCTTTAATCTTTTCTGGTTGTGGTTTTATTCCTTCCGTTGTTAATATATATCCCAAAAACTCCACATTTTGTCTACAAAATTTTGATTTCTCAAAATTAATTGTAACATTATGTTCATCCAACTTGTGGAATAAGTCGTTAATTCGTTCCAAGTGATTATCAAAATTCGTTGAAATGCACAGTAAATCGTCTACAAATGTGATAATCTTATGTAATAATATTTATTTACTCCCAATATTTGCCTTTCGGCGTTACATTGTTTTTTCCTCTTCTATTTCATTCCATACTTCATTTATCTAATTTACGAACTATAGCCTATTTCTGTTTGCACTATTTGCTACAAGATTTCTTTTACAACTTTTCTTACATTCTATTTTTCTTTGTATTCTTCTTCCTTTTCTTCCTATTGTTCTCTTTCCTTTTTTTCTATTCTGTCTCTTCTTTCTTTCATCATTTTCCCCCATCTCGCCCCTTTTCCTTCGTCGCTTAGTATTTCTTCTATATTTCCCTCTACCCCCTCCATCTCGCTGCATCTTTCTATCAAGTGTTCTAGCGTCTCCGTTTCCTTCCTGCACATCCGGCATATTCTCTTTTCTTCTTTTAACCAGAATTTCCTTCCTCTCTCTTCGTTTCCGCATCTCAGTCTCGCAATTATCGATACTTCGTTTTCTTTTCTTCCTCTTTTCCCTTTCATGTATCTTGGCTTTGCTAGTAGCTTTATTTCTTTATATCTCGGTACACTTCTTGAATTCCACACTTTGTTCATTCTTTCTTGCTCTTGTACCTCTCTGTCTCTGCATATTGCTTTTTCTTCTATTGTTTCTTCTTCCTCTCTTCTCCTTTCTACTTCTTCTGGTCCCATACCACATCTCCATAGGTATCTTTTTCTTTCTTCTCCCCATCTGTCGTTTTTTCCTCTTTCTTCCGCTTTCTTCCTCTCCCTCCAGCATTCTCTTAGTATCTTTCTCTTTTCGTCTTTTCTTATTTTCTCTTCGTATCTGACCGCTCTCTTTCCGGCTTCTACTCTTAGTTTGTCCCTTTTCAGCTCTTCTCTTATTATGTACCCTGGCGTGGTTTTTTTCCAGTCCCAGGATCCATCTAAGGTACCTCTCCTGCAGTCTCTCCATCTCTTCACGTTCTTCCCATCCCCATATTTCTGCCCTATACATCAGAATTCCCTTTACTACTGAGTCGAATAGCTTCATTCTCCATTTCACGTCTCCCTTGAATTTTCTTTCTCCTATTCCCCATAGTCCCCCCATGGCTTTTCTCGCTTTTCCTATCCTTTCCTTGATGTGCGGTCCTTTGTTGTTTGTCCTGCTTAGTACGTATCCTAGGTATTTCATCTCGTCTACTTCCTCCATTCCTTTCTCCCCCCACCTCCATTTCTCTCTTCTTCTTTTTTCTTTCCCTTTGCTAAATATCATTATTTTCGTTTTCTCTTGATTTACCTCCAGTTTTTTTCTTTTGAAGTATCTGTCTGCTCTCTTTATCATTTTCCTCATCTCTTTCTCTTCTTCTGCTATCAGCACTACGTCGTCTGCATATCCTAGCGACCATATTTTTTCTTTCCCTATCACTGTTCCGCCGTCTTGACCTTTTCTCATTGTTTCCTCTAGGTCTGCGATATAGATGTTAAAAAGCGTTGGACTCAGTGGGCATCCCTGTCTCACTCCTTTGTCTACCCAGAATCTTTCGGAGGTCTCGTTTCCTATTCTTACGTAGCATCTCGTTTCTTTGTAGATTTCCTTTACCTTTTCTATGAGCTGTTTCTTCACTCCTATTTTCTCCATTGCTTTCCATAGTGTTTCTCTGTCCAGTCTATCGAATGCTGCTTTCAGATCTACGAATGTTATGTACACTTTTCCTTTCTTCTCGTTTAGTTTTCGGCCTACCACGTGTTTTATTATGTATATGTTGTCCATTCCTCCTCTTCCTCCTCTGAATCCTGATTGTGTTTCGTCTAGTCCCCCTTTTTCCTCTAGCTCCTTTATTATCCTGTCGTTTACTATTGAGGCGTATATCTTGTATGCCGTTTGGGTTAGAGTTACCCCTCTGTAGTTTTTTACTTCTTCTGTGCTGCCCTTTTTGTGGACTGGAATTACTACTCCTTCTCTCCACTCCTCTACGTATCCTTCTCCTTTCCATGTCTTCCATATTATTTCTGCTAGTTTTTCTTTCACCTTCTTTCCTCCTGCTATCCACGCTTCATTTTTTATCCCGTCCCCTCCTTCGGCTTTTCCTTTCTTTAATTTGTCAATCTTCTTTATCACTTCTTCTTTTATTTTTCTTTCCTCCTGTGCCTTTTCTTCCTCTTCGTTCTTCTCCTCTTTTTCTTCGATCTCTTCTCTTTGTCCCCCCCCTTCTTCTTGTTTTTTCTCCTCTTGGCCGCCCAGCAACTCTTTGAAGTGTTCTGTCCATTGTCTCATTGTTATATTCTCGCTCACCCCTATTCTTTTCTTTCTCTCTCTGTTTGTGTATTTCCATGCTCCTCCTTCATCCTTTATTTCTTCTACTTTTCTTTCTTCCCGCTCTCTCCACTCTTCTTTCTTTTTACGGCACATGTCTCTGTATTTTATTCTTTCTTCTTTGAACCTTTTCGTTTCTGTTTCATCTTCTTCTTTTCTTTTTCCCATTGTTCTCCATGCTTTTTGAGCTATCTTCTTCTGTCTCCTGCATTCTTGGTCCCACCATTCCGTTTGTCCTATTTTCCAGGTTCTTTTCTTCCTTTTCTTTGTTGTTTCTTCTTTGATTTTCTCTGTCAGTTCCTTCCATTCTTCTTCTAATCCTTCTTTTTCCCATTTTTTCTGCTCCATCTTTTTCCTGAAGCTTTCTGCCTCTTTTTGTCCCCATATCTGTACTTCTCTTTCCTCTTCTTCTCTCTCTCCCATTTCTCTTTCACCTCCTTTAATCTGTACTACTATCGGTTGGTGGTCCGACTCTATTCTTCTTTCTATCTTGAAGCTTTCTATCTCTTCCCATGTCTCTTCGTTCACTATCCCGTAGTCTATCGTCGTCTCTACTCCATTCCTGCTATACGTTGCTTCTCCTTCCTCATCGCCCCTCATGTTTCCGTTCAGTATTCTCCACCCCTTTCTCTTCACCATTTCTATTAGTACTTCCCCCTCTTTGTTTACTTTTTGGTCTTTTGTCTTTCTCTTTGTTTCTCCTTTTTCTTCTCCTTCTTCTCTGCCTCCTCGTTCTCCTATTCTTGCATTGAGGTCTCCCCCTATTATTAATTTTCCTTCTTCCTCCTCTTCTCCTATTATCTCCTCTAGCTTCTTGATCTTTTCAGGGCTTCCTCCTCTATTGTATATTGTCACTATTCTCCATATTTTTTCCCCTATCTTCGCTTTTCTTTCTTGTACTCCTTCTTCTTTCGTTCTTTCTCCGACTTCTACGGCAATCTCTTCTCTCACCCCCGTGATTATTCCTCCTCTCGCTCGTCCTCTTTTTTCTATTCTCTCTGCACCTTGGCATTCCCATTTCCATCCCTTTGGCATCTTCTTCTTCCATCTCTCCCATTCTTTTTCTTCTAACCATGTTTCTGACATTCCTACTATGTCGAATTCTGTTACATACTCCCAGAATTCTTCGTCTTTTTCTTTCATTCCTGCTATATTCCAGAATATCATTTTTGCACCCTTTTCTCCTCCGTTTACCTATCTGTTTCCTCTTCCTCCTCTTCCTCGTCCTCTTGCTCTTTCCTCTCGTCGTGCGCTTTGTGTTCTTTCGATTAGTTGTCTTCTTTCTTCCTCCCATTCCCATAGTTCTTCTCCTATCCATATCTTTTTGTATCCTACTTTTGTTCTAATGCCTTTTTCTCTTTCTTTTCTTGCCCTGTCCCATAATTCGTTTTGCACCTCTCTTTCTTTTTTAGTGAAGTCGTCATCGATGTATATTTTTCTTCCTCTCAGTTTTCCTTTTACTCTCATCACCTTCCTCTTGTCCTCCCAGGTTGCTAGCTTTACCATTATGGCTCTTTTTGTTCTTCCAATCTCCGCGACTTCCTTCATGATCGCCCTCTCTCCCGTGAGCTCTTCTATTATGGACCTTGCCATTTGTTCGGCTGCCATCTCTCCTTCTGTATCTTCCCCTCTTATTATAATGTTGTTTCTTCTTTCTTGCTTCTCTTTTCTTTCGTATACTTCTTCGAGTTCTTTCATTCTTCTTTCTTGCTCTCCTTGTTCTCTTCTTTCCCTCTCTTTTACTTCTTTTATCATTCTTTCGATTTTCTCTTCTGTCTCTTTTTTCTCTCTCTCTTTTCTCTCTTTTTCCTTTTCTTCCCTTTTATCCCTTTCCTCTTAAAGTCTCAGAACTCGTTCCTCTAGCTTTCTTCTCTCCTCTGCCCCCTGATTTCTTATTTCTTCAATCTCGTTTCTTATTTTTGTTGCTTCCTCTTTCGCCTCTGCTCTTCCTGTTTCCATTTCCTCCCTCATTTTCTTGATTTCTTCTGTCATGCTTTTCATTCCTTCGTACATTTGTCCCACTATTGTTTTCACCCATTCCGGTTCGTCTTTCTCTCTGGCTTCTGTTCTCTCCTCTCTTCCTTGGCCCTTCCTCTCATCTCCCCCACGCTCTTTCGTCCTTTCTTCCCTTGAGGGCGTCCTCTGCAGAGGCATGCTGCTTTTCTTAACTCTTCTCTTCTCTCCTTCGTCTTCTTCTGTGTCTTCCTCCCCTGCTTTCCTTTTCCTGAGGCTTTCTATTATCGATCCGTCTGATGCTGATCGCTCCCTTAGCCAGGTCTTTGCCTTTAGTGGTCTTCCTCTTCTTCGTTTGTCTGGTGATCCTAACGGTGTCCCCCACTCCTCTGTTTGTTCTCCTTCGTTTTCCTCTTGTCTCGTGTCTCCGAGCTTCCACCTCTCCGCTTCCCTTGCCATATGCTCTCCACGACTCGCGTAGTTTGACTGCCGACTCACGCGCCTGCGCGCTTCTGTCTGCTTGTCCGATTTCAGGTGTTCGTGCCTGTGCTATAGGTTATGTGCTAGACGGTCATTTCTGTTCTACTCCTTTTTCTTTCTCTTTGTACCTTCTTTTTCTCTCCTGCTTCTCTTCTCCTCTCCTTGTTTGCTCCCTCTGTTCTTTTTCCTCTCTCTTCCAGCTTTGATTCACCGTATTTTTATTTTCTTTCACTTCTGTTTTCACACTCCACTATTCTATACGGTGTCTGTCCCGGAAGTCCTGATAATCTTATGTTTTAATTCTCCAAGTACAGTCTTCAATCCCCTTACTAACGCAGCAAGACTAGTTTTTAATCCAAATGGTGTGACTATAAATTCGTAGCAATTTGATTTATGCATAAAAGCTGTGTATTTACGGCTATCCGGATGCAAAGGAATCTGCCAAAAACTTGTAGTTAAATCCAAACTCGACATCATTCCGATATTATGACATTTCTGAAGAATTTGTTCTATTGCTTCAGCGCATTCGTAATCTGGTTCCATTATTTTATTGATTTGTCGTGCATCTAGACACAATCTTACTGATCCATCTTTCTTTGGAATTACAACCATCGGATTTATATAAACGCTATTCGATCTTTGAATAATTCCAAATTTTATCATCCTTTGTAGTGTAGTGTTTATTTTCTTTTTTGTTTGAGCCTTTCGGCGTTACAAAGCTTATACATCTTCCTCCCTCCTTACTCTCTACCTTAACCCGTACTCTAACTCTCCTCTGCCTTACTCCTTGTTTTCCTCCCGTCTCTCTTCTTTCCATTGTCCCTATCCTACAGCCCGCGTCTACCTATGCCCTCTGTCCCACCTTACTCCCAGCCTTTCGTCAATACCACTAACTTATTATTACGCTTAATCTGAGAAAACCAATATAAGATAACAAAAACAATAATATTCACTATGTGATGTCTTTAGACTAACAATAAATAACACTTGGGAAATGGGTTGGTTTAAATAATAGTAGTTTATTCAATAATGTAAAATGTAAAGTATGGATACAAGTATGTACAAAGATGTATACGTAATAGCCTTACAACGTGGCTTTCGGTAGCGCGTCTCATACGAGAGTGTGCTATACATTATTCGCACACTATACGCAGATATAACTTACACCTATACTAACACTTGCTCGCGCGTCGTATTCGCACATGCTATATATATATATAACAGCGGCGTCGGCTCGCTGTGCGCATCATGTATATCTAATACTTATACGATATACTACAACTTTCCGCCTTTTTTAAGATCTGTGCAGACGCGGAGAACGACGCGGCTTTACAATCTGATCGATATGTCTTTTCGCTAACGCATCGTTACAATCTTTAACTACAAATGTAGAAGGAGACACTTTCTTAATCACTTCTCCTGTCACTCTCTTTTCACCTCTAACTCGATGATTATCGATTAACACTGTATCACCAACATTCACATTATTCTGTCTTGAACCTGCTTTCGCCATTATTTGCGCTCGCTGTTTCTTCTCAACATTCGCTGCAACATTCGTTTTTAACAAATCAAATCGCGTGCGCAGATCACGCTTATACATAAGTTGCGCAGGGCTTTTACCTGTGGTACAATGTTCGATATTTCTATAATCAGATAGAAACAAATTAACAGCTGATTCCGGCGTCTCTCCCCCTTTTACAATTTTTGTGACTTTATTCTTAAAAGTACCTACAAAATTTTCTGCTGCACCGTTTGTCGCAGGATGATACGGCGGAGAAAAACTATGATTAATTCCGTTTTGACGCAAAAATTCTAAAAACTCGTCTGCTCTAAACTGCGGTCCCCCGTCTGTAACCATATGCACGGGCAGTCCGTATCTCGCAAATAACGCTTTAAATACCTCTATTAATCTATAAGCTTTGGTATTATTTTTAAAATTAATCACTTCAGGCCACTTCGAGTGTGCATCAATCACTACTAAATACATATCTCCGTAGAGTGGTCCTAAGAAATCACAGTGCAAGCGGTGCCATACGCGGTCTGGCCAAGGCCATGTAGTCAATGGTGTTTGTTGTGGCTTTTTCTGTTCCACTAAACAAGTTGTACAATTATTAACAAAATTCTCAATATCCTTATCTATTCCAGGCCACCATACGTATGATCTCGCCAGCATTTTGATTTTTACAATACCCATGTGCGACGCATGCAGTTCTTTTAATACTCGCGACTGCATTGACTCTGGTATTATCGCACGTAATCCCCAAAATAAACATCCTTTATCGATATTTAATTCTAATCTTTTTGAATAATACGATTTTTCATTATCGGTCAATTCTTTCACATCTGGCCAACCATTCAACGTATATTTAATCACGTTACAGACTGTTTTGTCTATTTTACTTTCATGCGCCAGCATTTTACCGTCCATCAAGTTTATACCATTCTCAAAAAAATAAACAGGCGAAAAATCCTCTTCCGGGAGTTCCGTGTTGTCTTCGATTGGTAATCGCGACAATGCATCACAATTCGCGTTTGCTTTCGATTTAATATACTCAACTTTATAACGAAAACCCGACAAATAATAAGCATAACGTTGTAACCTAGCATTTGCGGTTGCTGGTATACCTTTTCTCGGTCCTAAAATTAACTGTAACGGTTGATTATCCGTTCGTAATATTATCTCTTTACCAAAAATAAACTGAAAAAATCTTTTAAATCCAAATATTATAGCCATTGCTTCTTTATCAAGTATCGTTCGATTTAATTCTTTCTTTGAGATCTTTTGCGACGCGTACGCGATTGGTTTTTCCGTACTGTCCTTATACTTATGTGACAAAATTGCTGATAGTCCGTACGATGACGCATCGCACGCTAACACTATCTGCTCGTTCGGATCATAATTAGCCAATACGCGCGGTGATATCAATTCCTTTTTCACCCATGCGAACGCTTTATCACAATTTTCATTCCACACAAACTCACTCGCGTTTGCGCAATCATACAATGGTTTCAAATTATCCGATCTATCTTTCAAAAATCGTGCATAAAAATTTATTAAACCTAAAAACGAGTTTAATTCTTTGAAATTAGTAGGTTGTGGTGCCTTAACCATCGCATCAACCTTTGACTTTGCCTTATGCAAACCATCTTTATCAATCACGAATCCTAACACTTCGATTCTTTCTTGCATAAACTTGCATTTCTTATTTAACTTTAAACCGCATTCAATTAATCTTTCACAAACTTTTTCGGTTCTCGCAATATTCTCTTCTTTCGTACGACCCATTATATAAATATTGTCAATATACGCGATCACACCATCAATTCCTCTCAAACATTCATCCATTTTTCTTTGTACATCCGCAGGTGCCGGTGATACACCTTCCGGTATTTTCTTATATCTGTACAACCCTTTATGCGTTACAATTGTTAACAAATCTAAACAATCTTCATGTACAGGAAACTGCATGTAACAATGAAACATGTCCAGTTCCGTAAAGTAACAGCCACCTTGCATACCTGCGAAAATTTCATCTATCGTGTGTAAAGGATATTTATCAATTATTATATTCGGATTCAATGTCAACTTAAAGTCTCCGCATATACGCAAGTTGCCGTTGCTTTTAAACGTTGGTACAATGGGCGTCGCCCATTCGCTAACCTCAACCGGTTCCATATGATCGAGTCCAACTAATCTATCAAGTTCGTTTTCAATTAAAAGTCTCATTGCGTGCGCGACGGGTCTACACTTCATTGCAATCGGTCGTGCACCTTCTTTCAAATAAATTTTTGTCTTACTTTTATTATACAAGCCCGGTTCATCACTAAAAAGAACTTTATATTTTTTAAAAAAGTAATCAGACATATCATCAATCTTTAATTTATTTAACGAACTATTCACGTTAATATTTCTAATCTGTAACGGCCAACAATCAAATGCTGCGAGCCACTGTCTACCTATTAAAATCGGTCCATCACCCGACATTACGTAGCAGTATAAATTACATTTCTTACCGTTAAATTCAGCTTTTAAATTCTTAATTTGTCCTAACGTATGCATAACTCTATTATCATACGTGTGCAAATTAATGTTCGATTTAATCATAATCTCATCGCGAAAATACTTATCTTTTTCGACTTCAGAAATAACCGTCGCATATGTACCCGTGTCTATTTCCATGCTTACATTCTTACCATTCACGACTACATCCACGTACATCGGTTCGGCGCGCGCGCATTCATTACCCACACACACGCTTTTATACATACGCTCGTCTTCTGTCTTCATATTGAAGAAATCTCGATAGTGTTGAGGCTCCCCCTCCTTTTCTTCTTCTTCTGCTGCTTGGCTGCTTTCTTCCAGCTTGTTGACACTTTTTCTCGGTGCTCCGTTCTTCTTCAAACAGGCTCGTTCAAGATGTCCCTTTCCACCGCAATGATTACAAGTTTTATCTTTGTATCGGCACTCGGAGCGCACGTGATTTCGCCCACCGCAACAATAGCATACGATGTCCGATTTGTTTTGATTTTGCGGGCGCTGCTGTTGACTACCGTGCTTCTTGCTTGCTCCGTGATGTTGCTTACCCGGCGGCTTTCTATTGTTATACGCGCTCTCGCTCTTATTGCCTTGCTTGAGCGCAAAAACATCTTTTTGCGTGTTTCTTTTATCAAGTGTATTCACCGCACTTGACGCGTTTTTCACCGCTGCCTCTCTGGCGATTGCTTCTTTTAACGCAGCATCGAACGTAAGCTTATCCATTTTAAACAAAGAAATGCGCGTTTCTTCATCGCGCAAGCCTACTGCGAACTGATCTCGCAGAGATTCTTGTAAATCACTAAAACCACAATTAAGCGCAAGCTTTTTTAATCTTGCTGCAAAGTCTGCCACTGATTCACTCGGCGTTTGCTTTGCTTGGTTAAACGTACACCTTTCCATTAACTCTGACGGCTTCGGTTTTAGGTGGTTTGTCATCACTTTTACTAAATCATCATAAGCTGAATCTGTTAATTTCAGCGGTGCGCACAAGCTTTTCAACAACTTGTACGCTTCTTCATCAAGTCGCGACAGCAATTCAGCTGCCTTATCCGTATCCTTTGTCTTTTTCAGTTGAAACCGTATTTCTAAGCGTTCAACGAAAATTTCCCAGTCATCTTTTTCTAAACAAAAATCTAACGCGTGATTACCCGACATGTCGTTTTCTTCGTCGGAATCGGATACAGAGTAGAAAGAGTCTTCGGTGCCCGAAATATCGATCGGCTTAGCTTGTTGTTGTTTATTTTCTTCGTTCTCACTCGCGTTCTTTTTCAAGGTTGCTGCTAAGATTTCAGCTTTTACCGCATCGACTAACGTTTTTCGTAAAATATCGTAATTATCACTTTGTCCAAATTCGATGCCACGTTTATTTAACTCTTCTATTATCTGTTCTTTGGTTAATTTATAAACCCAACCAACTTTTAATTTTTTGTCTTTGTCTGTGTCTTCGTCACTACTACTACTAGTACTCATTAAAACTATAAACACTTATTGTTTATTTAACAATCGCACCTTACTGCGACCGCGTGTTCACTCAACTAACACGAATTTTCACACAAATTTTCTCTTAACTAACAAAATTTTGTGCGTGCAGTGCACCTTTCTACAACTGCATTGTCAATTTAAACACTTTTCTGTTAATGCGAATATCAGCGTTCGCGTGAACTCAAACAATGAAAATTTTTTCTAATCTCAATTTTCAAATTTTTTCTAAACATGTGCTTTTAAACTTGCACTAAACTCAACTTCTCTCAACTTTTCACGACTCTCGCCTACCGTGTACTCTCTTGTATAATCGATTCTATACTTTTTTTCTTTCTATTCTCAACGAACACGTGCTCTCACTTATCACTTTCACGCTGCACACGCGTATTCAAAAATCAAGCATCCTCGTCGCCATAATTGTGGTGTCTTTAGACTAACAATAAATAACACTTGGGAAATAGGTTGGTTTAAATAATAGTAGTTTATTCAATAATGTAAAATGTAAAGTATGGATACAAGTATGTACAAAGATGTATACGTAATAGCCTTACAACGTGGCTTTCGGTAGCGCGTCTCATACGAGAGTGTGCTATACATTATTCGCACACTATACGCAAATATAACTTACACCTATACTAACACTTGCTCGCGCGTCGTATTCGCACATGCTATATATATATATAACAGCGGCGTCGGCTCGCTGTGCGCATCATGTATATCTAATACTTATACGATATACTACAATTACGAATCGCTAATCTATATTTTATATATGCAGCTCTGCTCACACGTTTATTATTGATTCCATTTCTATTGACACGCATCAAATTAGGATGCCAACCTCGTGTTCCGTATGGATAGAATAATGGATAAATCCAAGGTTCCACGTTTGGATCTATAGAACTTACGTTCTGTAACATCTTAGTATTTTTATTTCGAATAGTGACGTAGGATTCAGGGATTTCTCCATTAGCAGAAGTAGAGAAAATAGCTGCCACTTCGTTACATCTTTAAGAATTGAAACGGCGCTCATCTTGTCCTGGTTTTATTGTGAAACATAAATGTAATTCGGGTATACTTTCATCGACGGAGGCAATTTCTTGTTGATTCCGTATCTCTTCTCCCATCAGTTGATAAGACTGAGCGAATATACATATTGTTTTCTCGGATTACTTTTTCGAGTAATTGTATTATTTCAATATCCAGACCTGAATTATTATCCAATCGATGATTCAGGGCCTCTTGTGAGTCTATGATAAAAAGTTGACCATAGCTTGGAATTTCATTGTCAGCAGCATGTAATGCCGTATTTATTTGATAATATATCTGCCCTTGTATTTTGAAACAATATGGGCCAGGTCGTTGTTTCTGCAGGTTCACCAAAATAGTATTGAAAGATGCAAAAGAAAATGAGTTATTATAGTAGCGAATACGTTCGAAAAAGTTATTGGATTTGGGGTGTCTACCTTCAAATAGTTCTTGTAATTCATGACAAGGATTTGGTAAACTCTCAAGATATACTTCTCCATGAGCACAGCAGTCATTGAAAGACTGTTTATTATGAACTTTTTCTCCTTGAAAATGCTTAGCACCACATTTATTGCAAAAAATATTCAATTGGCCAGCATAATGTTGACCATTATTATCATAAATCACCCTTGTTTTGTGCGTAATTTGATGAACGTCATTTAAACTTATTACAGTTTTATCTTGTATTACGATTGGGTTCTCCAATGAGTTTTGACAATTTGAAATTTTCACATAACGTACATTACGGTTATCGAGAGGAATATTCTCATCTATAATCACATTCTTGTGATTTCGAGAATCTTCTGATTTTATTTGCTTTCGTGAATTCTGAAATTCAACAGCTTCGAGAATATTAGATACGTTCCGTTTTATTGATCGATTAATATTATGTGAGTCCCTTTTGGTGATCACTGTAATTGGAGTTAAATCATATTGATTACCTGGACCATGTTTCGGTAAAATGTTGCTAGTTAATAATAACCACAATGATTGTACAGATGTGAATATTATTAAGCATGCTTTTCCATCACAGGATGTTTTACCATAATAATCCCTTGAATGAGAATCAAACACCCAAAATTTATCCCCGCATTTACCCAATGCTACCGAAATTCCATTGGAAGTTAGAATACCAAAATTGGAATTGGCGAATAAATTGAATGAACCGTTTTGTAAATTTGGCATACCAATTTCATAATTATCATCAAATAAGTGACCAAAAATAATATCACCGGATTCCAGGTCGAAAGTAAACGAATCAATCACAATATTACTGAGCTGTAATTCCGACGCAGAGATATATTCTTCATTAATCGTATCAGGATACAATTCGTTACGTATAGTTATACTGTTTATGTAAAGTCGATCTCCGATTGTAAGAACATCATCAATAATTTCACTTGTCCACGACATTGGACTCGCTGCAATAGACATTGCTACAGCTATAGCAGCATTAGCAGTGCATTGTTTCCCTCTACTAAATTCAGAAAATCGCAAGTTACCTTGATGTAGCGACCCTCTTATAATTTTCATGAAGGGTTTGTCTTCGTGCAGTAAACCATTTTCTGTAAGTTCAGGTTCAGAACTATTTTTTGAAATTTTAATCGCGTTGCTCGTTGAACTCAGTACATTCGTCTGTATTGCAGACTTCTCTTTTATTCTCTGGCGATACTGTCGTTGATATTCTTTATTTTTTTCTTTCGATCGCTGAATTTCTAGTATACCTATTTGAACATTAATCGTCCTTTCCTCATTTGTAGCTGACCTTGCTTTTACTCTCTGACGATACTGTCGTTGATACTCTTTGTTCTTTTCTTGTCTCAACAAATTATATCTTCTTTCTTCCGCTGCTGTTCGCTGAATTTTTTTTTTACCCATTTTTAGTATCTAGTACTTTCTAGTGAATACTACGCAATCGTTTATAGCCTTTAAAAGTAGTATACGTTCAAAGGCAAAGTCTCTAACGTCATCATAATTACCTGCTACCCTGTCAACCACCGGCCACTCTTCGTCATTAAGCGACATATTGTTGTCGTCCATATCCATTTCGAATTCTAATAACTAATAGAGCGTATGATACCTTAAGCATACTCGATACCAAAAGATTATAGTCATACTTATTTAAGAGACTTACACTATCAGGTGTGTTGCCTCCACTTGTTGCCATTTTGGTCGAACGATTGTCTTACAATGGAAATTGATTTTAAAACAGTTACTAGACCTCAGGGTCTATCTAGGGTTGATCTCGGGGAAGTACAGAAGAGATCCGACCTAACGGAAATGGTCCGATTCCATTTCCAGTTAACCATAAACTATGGTAACAATACTATGGTGAAATCGACAGCGTACAACTAACTAGATAGACTAAAATCTTGCACGTGATTGGCTACATTTACATTTCACCGCAGTACAGTAACTGTATAGTTCATGATCAATTGAAAATGGTTCTAAATCATTTCAAATCACGAGTTCGCGGTTCTACGTTCTTCCGGGTACTTCCCCTTATCTTCCAGTCATCCGCAAGACCTTTCCAGTTTCCAAGTGCATGTATGGCATCGCGAAGGGATACGAATCTCACACCTGACAGCGTAAGTATTTCAAACGAGCATGAGCATAGACTTGGTATCATTTATGCTCAAATCATATGCATTATTAGTTATCACCGGCGATGAATTTCAACAATATGTTGCTGAATAACGAAGAGTGGCCGGTGGTCGGCAGGGTACCAGCCAACATGCCTGGACCACGAGAACCATATCTCGCGAGAGATGTCGACGTTGGTAATTGAGATTTAAATTATTTCATGCAACATGTTACGGGAGAATTTAGATAGAACTTATACCATCAAATTTGTATGACTTTTACCATGAATGATTCAGTATAGTCCCCTCAGCAAAGTGTTCCTACATCTTCTATGTAAGTAGATAGGCTAGGCGGGTTCTGGATCAACGCGTGTTAGTGCACACGTACACGCACACACACATGCGTGCGCCGTCCGTGTCCGTGTGAGGGTCTGGCCCGATGACGTCACCCTCAAAATGGCGTCGTCCACCGTTAATATGACGTCACACACCCTTAATATGACGTCACACGCCCTTAATATGACGTCACACACCCTTAATATGACGTCACACACCCTTAATATGACGTCACACACCCTTAATATGACGTCACACACCCTTAAATTAACATCTCGCGTCTTCTGGAAGCTTCTCCAGGGTCATTCGGGCGGACAAACAGTTCTCGGAATTATTCGGCACCCTGTGAGAAGTTCGGATCCAGTTACTCAGGAATGCAAAAATATGATTATCGGATCGAGTTACTCGGGAATTAGCCTAACGATTCTCGGAAGAATAGTTCTCGGAATCGACTCTGTTTTGGAACGTTCTGGAAAAATTGGTGGAGGGATTGTCAGCTATATAAAGAGCCAAAAATTTAGGGATGAAAATTAGTCTCTAACCGATCTTCGAGTGGTAAAGAATATTCTCACAATGGAGATAATATTGGATGTACAAGGTTTTGAAAAAATTTTCGACGAATTTGTAGTGAAGGAGCTAGCTGCAATCACTGTCCAAGCGGATGACGTAGGCAAGTTCGGTATGACTCGCATCCTGTTCAAACCACCCTGTTCTTGGCAAACCTTATCACCCAAATGCAGAGCTACCAATTCCTGGTTGACGCGAAATTATCATGGATTGGAGTGGAATGATGGTGACCTGTCATACGATGAAGTGCAAAAAGTATTAAAGAAAATTGTTGAACCTGCCAGTTATATCTATGTGAAGGGAAATGAGAAGAAACAGTGGATCGAGAAAATTATCAACGACGATACAAAGCCAGTGATCGATCTGGAAGAATTGGGGTGTCCGAGTCTTGGATTCTTGCAATACATCAAAGTGGGTGGTTGGCATGAGGACTATCACGGGAACATTGTCACATACCGGTGTGCCTGGGAAAACGTTCAGCGATTGAAATCTTGGTTCCTGGAGAACTGTACCGAATCTCTTCAAAAATCTTTGCACATATACCTTCAAGTGGGAAGTTTGAAAAGAATGAGGAAGGAGGATATCGCATTTTTAACGAAACAATTCATCCTCATTTACGCATCGGATATCATTGACGAGGTGTGGGAGAAGCTATCAGAGGCTATGAAAAAGGATGAAGACATCATGAGCCTGAAATATCGAAAAAGTGAAGATCAGCGGAAAGAGGACGAAGTCGATGGACCTATTACCAATGACAAATAAATTTGTATAACAGTAAATGGTTGAATAAATGATGAAATAATTTATAACAGTATTATTAACCCTCCTTTCTAAGCTTACTCTAGAGTAATAATTGAGACGACACATATTTATTGAAAAATCTTTATTTGTAGAAATACATAATTATACCAATTTCTTCACCCCACCGCTTATGGGATTGTATTCAACTACTCTATCGTGTAAGATCAAACAGTATGCCGACGTATCGGCAGGGAAGTTGTCTTTAGCTTCAAACTCGAGACGAACATCTACAGGTCCAAACTTGAGCGATTCGTTTTGTTTCGAGCAGTCGATGACGAATAGGGGAGCGTACTGTAGAAATTCACTCTTTTTCAGCAACGGTTCGGGTTCCTTGTCGTAATAGGAGGTTTGGAAATTGGCGTACATTTCATACAACAGAGCATACTGATTATGACTCATATTGAGATTCAGGTTACCATAGGGATAGCATTGAGAATTCAAGAAGAGTTTAACGTCGGTGATGTTGCAGTGATCGAAATGGCTAGCGTTTCGATTCAGCTTATTCTTCCGACTTGTTTGGAAACCCAATATAACGTAGCGAGGTTTCTCCAGCTGAGTCGATGTCTTCACCGTCCAAACGTGCTTCGAGGTAGTGGGAAGTACAGGATACTCGTATAATTCCCAATTGCGAAAACTCATGGAGATCGCCGGATCTTTCTCGATGAAATTCAACAGCTGTATTTTCCGTTGATCCGCTAGCTTCACATATGGCAACAACCATTCGACCTTATCAATCAGGATTTTGAATTCCTCGTCTTGAGTTTGTAGAACCGCGTTCGTATCGGTCTTTGAACGGGTCAAGATCAACTCGTGTTTGGCGTTTACGATTATCTTGCGATAGTCTTCGGCGAATCCTAGCATCATTTTCAGCGGTACGCATACTTCGAAGTTACCACTGGCATCCACATGGGTTGCATTCACATTAAGCCAACCAGCATTCTCCATCATCCAATTCTGTCCAGGTCTCAGAGAAGGGTAACCTTTCATAAGACTAGTGAGACCGACGTTCTTGCTCCTGTCGATCTCAATAGCATTTATCTCGTAACGCATTTCTTCGAACAGGTGACAAACACCGTTGTTGACCAGTGCTACAGTAGTCGACGGAGTTCCATCAGCTTTGACTATTTTTCCGTACACATGCAATGAACTCTTGCTGGGTAACACGCACAGGTCTTGGTGTTGAACAGCGATACGAATTTCATCACTGTTATTGAAACTTGATGAGGCATAAGGCTTGTGTGTATGAACCTCGTAGTGTGCGATAGACTCGTCAAAAACTACGGGTGTTTGAATGTCTAAGATTTCTTCCTCCATGGTATACAACAGATGATACAGATGCAAACAAATCGTCGCCTTATTTTGCGGAAATTTTTCTTCCAAAAGGTGTGATCTTGAGACCCAAGCTTTTCAGAAGCAGCACGTTCTGAGGTGTCAGCTCTTTGAGAACCGGTTGACGACTGACGTGTTCGGGGCATCTTACCTTATTATTATAACCACTTTTGTTATAAACTATTCCCATTATTGAGCCTTGATATGCAACCTTACGGTTATAACCTCTCCGCGGAAATTAACCAAATCCCCGTCTTGATCGACTATACGAAGTTGGATATGATCTATGATTCTTACGGTGACTGGAAGGTAAATGACGTGAGATGGTACTTCAATGATCTTATATCCAGGTGGAACGACGGGAAAAAACTCATGAATGGTGTGTACTTTACGCTCATTGACGTAGGCACCCGTTGTAATGTTACACTCGACTCGTAGTGCGTTGACTTTAAGAATAGCTACAGGAAGGTCAGACTCGTGAACTTGATCAGCTTGCAAAACACGTGGAGTGAAACCCAATAGGCTGCCTATAGAATCTCTCGGCAGAAAATTTACAGGGTGACTACATTTGATTTCGCTACACAATGTATTATTATTCGGTTTGATGTTGATGGTGATACCCTTATTCGACAAGACACCCTGTACGTAACTCTCTATATCCTCTATTTCATAGCTACCAGTGGGTATAGTAACTACTTCTTTACCCACGTAAATCTTGTTGTGACCAACATCTACATTAGGAATCGAATTAAAAGTCAGTAATTCAACGAGACCGAGGGAATAATTCTTGAGATGGGAAAGTTCAATGGGAGGAAAGTATTGAGTCTCAAGAACCGAGGAGTTCCCCGATACGGTTAGCGTGAACGAATCGTCCATGACTACTGCGAAAATCAAACTGAGTTCGAGGAATTACGCTGCATGTTTATATAGAAACTCGAGACACAAGTGACCGCAGTTGAACGTATCGTAGTCTTGATATCTTTCATGGTTATATTTGACGCTACCAACGCCAAGGTATCTGACGAGGTCCGACGGTGGGCGAAGGTTACCGAAACTGTCAAAGTAGACTACTTCGTCACCGATCTTTCGGTAGGCGACCCAATGTGTGCCAGGACCATCCTTATCATCTAGATTGACGATCGCCGATTCGAGTCTACGCGGTCCGTCCTTGGGCAAATCGTTCCGCATAAAGACGCCGCGGAAATGTGGAATGTTGAGGATTGTCGCGTACTTCAACAGGTCCGCGTCAGTTAGCGCTCGTCGCGGTAGCGTCACTTTTAGTTTTTTGAGTGCGGTTTCAGGTGCAGACCTAAACCCTTCTTGTACGGTTTCAAGTGAAGTCCTTTTCCCAAAGCGATAGCTTCCATAGTCTTGTTATGCCGTTGACTCTCTTCCAGTTGCCTCTTGGCGGAGCTTGCGTCATTTACCGCTTTCGCAATACCTGCTGCACCACCAGCTAACGCGCCGGTAGCACTCAGCCCAGCGAAAAGGGGTATAAGGAAGGGTAAGAAACCTCCAACTTTGGAGGGTAGTGGTAGAATTCGTGGAGAACGTACATTACGTCTACCACCTGCTTTCTTAACAGCTCCTCGCGCACCCTTCAAGGCAGACTTGATGGCAATTTTTGCAGTTTTGCCGGGAATCATGGACTGTTTAGCTGCATCGATAACCTTTCTCAATACCAACGGTTTCCCGATTCCCATGCCAAGCTTGGTTTTCGCTTTCATTGCGTTTGTTACAGCCCAAGCGGCTGTCTTTTCACCAATACCAGCGTCTGAAGCTAAAACCCGTCTCCAAGCTCTCTCGGCCAAGATCTTATCTGCCGCACTTCTAGCTTCAAGATTTTCTCGATTCTGCGAATAGGCGATATCGTGTTCTTTGCAGGCTGCGTCAAAAGGGTTGATACCTGGATCACCGCGCGCGAGTCTTTTCGCTAGTTTGGTGCCAGGTCCGCAGTATTGATAACCAGGCAGATGTAACTCTACGGGAAGACTGTTAATGATCCTGTTGACCAGACCTTTCCCGCAGCGTTTAGTTCGCTTACGACTGACCGTCTTAGCTTTGTGCACGATCATGGTTATGCTCTGACTGAGGAATCATCTTTATAAACACGCTATTTATACCGTTTACCGTCAGTCAGAGTCGAGATGAGGTTCGAGACGCATCTCCCCTAACACTGTGTATGCTAAGTTCGTTCAAACTCTGGGCAAGGTCGTGGTTGGATTTCGGCTTAGGAGGAGCTTCGTACAGTCCGGCGGTGTTGGAGGCGACTGAACGGCGGTGACAGAGAGCTGTGCACGATCATGGTTATGCTCTGACTGAGAAATCATCTTTATAAACACGCTATTTATACCGTTTACCGTTAGTCAGAGTCGAGATGAGGTTCGAGACGCAACCCGTCAAGCTACCTGTCATGAATTTCGATAAATTTGTGCAAGAGAATGTTGCAACCAAAAAACGGCACGGTGATTTGCTACCAAACAGCGTGCGCGCGGTATTTTGCGGTCCGTCCAATTGCGGCAAGACCAATGCGCTGCTCTCCCTAATAACGCACCCCAACGGGTTGAGGTTCGAGAACGTTTATATCTACTCAAAATCATTGAATCAACCCAAGTACAAGTTCCTGCAACAGTTACTCGAGGATGTAAATGGCGTTGAGTACTTTCCATTTGACGAGCATGAACAAGTAGTGGTGCCAGACGAAGCCCTACCCAATTCGATAATCGTCTTCGATGATGTGGCGTGTGAGAAACAGGACAACATCAGAGCTTTTTTCTGTATGGGAAGACATAAGCACGTGGATTGCTTCTATCTCTGTCAAACCTATGCCCGCATTCCCAAGCATCTCGTGCGTGATAATACCAACCTTTTGGTACTATTCAAGCAAGATGAAATGAACTTGAGACATGTATACGACGATCATGTGAATACCGACATGACTTACGCGCAGTTCAAAGACTTGTGCTCCGCGTGTTGGAACAACGGCAAATATGGATTCGTTGTAATAGACAAGGACAGTGATATAAACGAGGGTAGATATAGGAAAGGGTTTGACTGTTTCGTGAGCATAAAGTAGTGAAAAAAATGAGAAGTGGGATCAGTAGCGTTTCAGTCACAGCTGCGTCAACATGCAAGGTATTCGTGAGCAAAAAGAAGCCTTGCGTCACATCGCTAAAGCCAGTGCAGCGATTCGACGTAAACACAGAATGTTAAAGTCGGGTAGGGAGACCGCTGAAAAAACTATGACCGATGTTTTCAAACCGGTAATTACACCGCTGCAACAATTGGTGGACATTTCTCAAACGACTGTTAAGCCCGTCAAAGAAGAGCCGATCAAACATGAGCCGTTCAAACACGAGTCTCGTGGCGATGATTCCTTTCTGCAAGATGAGTCTCAAATAGCGGATGAGGAAGCGAATGTTACTTTACAGCCGACGGATGAGATTACCGACGAGTATCTTGGAATATTACAAGACGGGCGAAGTGATCTAGATAACGTTTTCGGTGTACGCAAACTCGCTCACGACAGGTTAATGATGGGTGACTCACCGATAAGTTTTGAAAATGATTTCATTCATGTAGGTGACATGCGCTTTACAAAGACAAGAGGTTTGTTCGAACTATTATTCAAAAAGATTCCCGATGAGATCTACGTGAGTTCAGATGATATCCGAAATTATAAACAAATCGTATCTGCAACGAATGCACATCGAAAATACTACAAAACTGGTCAACCTGTTCGGGACTTGAACAACCCCAAGTTCAAGAAGTTTATAGCACAAGCCTTCACCGTTCCACTTGCACGCAAGGGTCAAGGTGTGCTACCGGAGTTTATGGTTGCCCGAGAAGGTAGAGGAACGGACTATGTTCACTGGGATGATCCCAACGAGCTGGTGGAACGTTTGCGTTTGCTTCTAGCTTCCCAAGCAGCTGGAAACTAGAGTCACTCCAATGAAATTGTATCAATAATCGAAGAATTACGCGAAGCTGGTATCATTTATTAACCAACATCTATCCATTTTTACCGTCATTTCCAAGATGAGCGTTGATGTGTTCGGACGACAGTTGGACAAGGGTGCAGCTGTAAGCGGTCGTGGTCCTCCCGGTGTTGGGTTTAAGTTCACCACCGACGGACATTACGATATAGACAATAAGAGGCTGTGCAACGTCGCCAATCCCGTGCAGCAAAGTGACGCCGTTACTATGAATCTCATGCGACAGGAGATCGACCTCGTGAGAAACGAAATCCTCTCAATGGTACATGCTTCGGACTCCCGCATAACAGATGCTCTGCGCACCCTAGGTGTTGATATTGAAGCAGGTCAAGACCTGTCGACTCGCACCGCCAAGATCATTCTTGAGCTGGACACCAGACTGACAGTGTTGGAAAATGAACGAGAAAAAGCTAGCACTCGTGACGGAGCTGCATAGACCAGCTCGAAAGAACTATCAACGTCGTCGTGTAGATGTTCGCGGTTTGGATGAAACCTGGCAAGCGGATCTCGTTGATATGGCAGCTTACGCAGGAGCAAATAAAGGTTACAAATACATGCTCACCGTCATCGATATATTCTCCAAGTACGCTTGGGCCGTGCCAATGAAGAGTAAGACCGGTAGAGATACCGCGAGTGCTATGGAATCTGTACTCGTACAGGGACGTACCCCGAAGAATTTACACGTTGACAGAGGCGGAGAATTTTATAATTCAAATTTCGATTCCGTCATGAGACGATATAATATTAAATTATACTCAACCTTTAGTAACTTGAAGGCATCAATCTGTGAGCGCTTTAATCGTACGCTGAAAAACAAAATGTGGATGCAGTTCAGTCTGCACGGAAATTACAAGTGGATCGACATTTTATCTGATTTGGTTTCGGCTTACAACAACTCTAAACATCGGACTATTCGCATGAAGCCAAAGGACGTTTCCCCTAGAAACGAGCGGACATTACTGGAAACTGTATACCAAAGAGTTCGAGTCAGATCTGACAAGCCGGCAAAGTTCAAAGTTGGAGATAAAGTCCGAATCAGCAAATACAAGAATGTTTTTGAGAAAGGATATACGCCAAATTGGACGACTGAAATATTCACGATTATCCAAGTAGTAAATACTGATCCAGTAACGTACAAGCTTAATGACTATCAGGATCAGCCCATAGCGGGTGGCTTCTACGAACAGGAACTTCTCAAAGTTAAGAATTCTGACATCTACCTGGTGGAGAAGGTGCTCAAGAGACGTGGAAACAAGCTATTTGTAAAATGGTTAGGATTCAATAATACACACAATAGTTGGATAAATAAGTCTGACTTGTAAGGTTTATTAATAAAGAAACAATATTTGACAAGTATACGTTTATTTATTCTACACAGTCTTATCGTAACCCCACGGAAGCGTGTCGGTAGTATCTGGAAATATGATCCTCTTGTCGTCGTTCCAGCTCAACGCCAACTTCCTTTGCCTCACCGTATGAACCTGATGATTCTTGCTTTGAATTAAATTCTGACTTTTTACCAAATTCTGGTGTTTCAAGACACATTCGATGTAGTCACTGAAAGTTATAGTTTTTAACGTAGATCCCTTGACTCCTTTGGCTCGTTTCGTCTCTCTATTTTCACCTAAAACCTTGAAGGAATATAATTTAGCTCTTAAGCCTACAAACTCAGTCATTATCTTTCCATTATTCTCGTCTTTCATTAATCCCAATACTTTTTTGTTAACCAGCGGTATCTTGTAGACATTTTCCGGAGGATAGTCGGAGGTATCGAATCGGTCTAAATCACGTTTCATGAGCTCGTATATATCGGGAACGGTAAAGTGATATATAAGACTATCCGTATCGGTATACATCAGTTTAGCTTGGTTTCCAAATCTATGTTTTATGTAATTATAATGGAAATCATATATGTAGGTTTTAGCGAGATCCATAATAGAAAACCCCGCGTATATAGGTTTATTGAATTTAATTTTCGTCCGATTCAACTCAATTATTGTCATATCTTCACCGAATACGGTACGGCTATGAAAATTTGGTTTAGCGATAAGCGCTCTTGCTCCGTGTCTCCCATCCCACTTTGTGATTAACCGCACATCTCTGTGTTTTCTAACATTTTCCATGGTTTTCCCGAAAACGGCGTTATTCATAAGTTTATAAAAATTCTTTTCAAAATCGTTGTTTGACTTTTTTCGCAATTCGGTATTCAAATCTATATATTTCTTGAGCCACGGTGCTTGTTCGAATTTTAATATCCGGTGAATTTTCTCTAACTTTATACCTAAGCTCAAACACTGTTTCAAAACTTGATAGTGAATGACATACCGCTTTTTCGAGAAAAGGGTAGTTGTTAATTTAGATTTTTTGCACGCCGAAAGAGGTGGGATGTAATGCTCCGGACACAATGGTAAATCTTTGTGAGAATCCTGAAGTTCTCGCGGATATGCTAAATCTACTTCAAGTATGTAACCTACGGGAGATTCATTTGAAACGGTTGAAACATCGAAATTTTCGAAATTTGATACCCATTCAAAGGAGCTACACGGTAAGAAGTGGCTCATAGCCGCACCATATAGATTATTAACATCGAAATACATGAGGTATGATTCTTCCTGACTCGGATCGAATGCTGGCCCCATGTATCGGTTGTTGGCTTTAGCGTATCTATTCGAGCATTGAGCTACGCCGCCGCGAATACCTCTTTCTATAAACATCAACATATCAATGTCGACGAGGAGCTCGAGTTGAACACCCGTGCACTTGAGCATCGCGTCAAACGAGAGGCCCGGCGCCGTGTAATAATGTAACGGATCTAAATTATAAGTGGACCAACAATTGCTTCTGAAATTTTGAAAAATATCCGCTAAAAGGAGAACATCCGTTTGCAGATACAAGTCTGAATATTGTCCCAGAGTTTTGACTTGAAAAGTTTGCCAAACATCGCACGCGTGCAAATAATTATCCTCCGAAATGCCTACATTATTTAATTTTGAATAGAATTTTTCTATAGGAGGTAACTGAGTTTCTTCCAGGCTTTCCCAACTATCTACATACTCGTAGGGAAATACACCTTTCCTCGTTAATAACTGAAATTCTTCGACGCTTCCGCAATGTTTACGCGTGATTAATTTCTGCTCATCGTTTAGATAAGACGCTAATTTTTCTAGACTGCCCGGCATGAATCTGAACGAATCAATAAACCTAAAATGTATAGATGTTTCTTGTACACTTTTCGTAAAGGATATATATCTGTCCTTGTTGATCGGTAAGAGACTCATGGAACCTTCAAAAGATGTTGCCAACGTTTTAATCAAGAAATGTGAGTCGTAACCCGATAAGTTATGGAAAACCACCGGAATGATATGCGAATCTTTGTAATTTAAATTGCAAGCTTCGTGCGCTGCACCGCGATATTTGCCTGTAAAATGGCAATGATCACGATGTTTTACCTCTCGAGGTCCGAATGGTTTTTCACAAATGTGACAAGTCCTAGCCGAATGGAATTCTTGTTTCTGCTCAGGACTCAACGATTCCATAGGTACGATACACTTGAAATAAGGTTATAAAGTCTGAGCCAATTCTTCCAACTCGTTTACGAACCATTCTATGCAATCCTTACCGCGGTTGATTCTAAATTTGGAAACTGAATCGTTGAAGGTACAATGTAAGTAGTAGGCGACACTATATGGGACATGTTTCTCATACACCCTCCTATGCTCAGACTCAGATGTATCGTTAACCGGTTGCAAGAGACATTCCAGATCAGCGTAAATACAAAACGGTACATTTTCTTTGTGTTTGAAGTTTTTGAATTTCAAGATCTTATCTTTTTCGTCCGGCAATATCACTCTGCATTTATTTAGATTCGCGCAATCAATCCGGTGTTTGGTTAAACAATTTTCAGTCTGAAAATGACTCAAACATCTATCACAAAACCAGGTATGACCTTTGTGTTTCGAAATTTGTGAACTCAACAGTCGGGACAAATTTTTAATCCATGCAAAGTGACATATTGTATTGTTAACGTCATCAATTTCATTTGATTCCATATCAGTTTCTAACATAAGAAGATGTATGGTAGACTTATCCGATTTCGCTCGACTCAAATAAACTGGTACTATTTCACGTTCATCTATACCGTAAACGTTGATCGCTAAACCATTTAATTTTTCGAATTTAGAAATTTCGTTCAGACTCATGGGAAAATTCAAACCTTCATACCTTAGCACTGTGCTGAAATGTGGATAAGAAGTCGTCCTATTCACATTTTCACCCGCTGGGAAAAGGGCTGCTGTGACCGACCAGAGAAAACAGTACGGATCGTCGTTCGTAATATTTACCACCGCCTTTTTATCTTGTATATGCTTCGGTAGCTGTGTGTAAGTGGATATACCTCCTCGCAGTGGCACATATTTGTTGATATTCACAGCCATATTTATAATTTCAGTCAACGACCATCCCGAGTCCTTTTCCTGGAAGTCTTCGATTTTGACTAACAATTTCTCCTTTACGTTCTCGTCGAACCATTCACCAAGGTTCGTCGCTGGGAGAATAGCTTCATTTTTGGTATTGAAGAACTTCATTTCTTCGATAATTTCACCTTCTTTTACAGTTTCGAATTTGCAGGACAACACTACATTTACTTTCAAGTTTCCGTCTTTCCGAAGCATATTCTTTAATCTAGGGATGATTAGTTTTTTCGAATCATCTAGAAAATGTTTCAGATCTTTGTGTTGCAGATTTGCTATCATCCCAGTTCTTATTCTTCCTTTGAAAGCTGACTCCAGCTCTTCCCACTTTACTCTGTCACTTCTCCGCAGTCTCCTCACACCTTTCCCTGTTTTCCGAAACTGCTCAAACCGCGCTTTCAATGATTTCAAGATTCCTATTGTTGTCAAAATTCTTGTTTTTTCTCCGATCGTTGAAGCGGATTTCCGTAAAATTTTATTTAAAAGCCTAATGTTTTGAGTTCCAAATCTAATCCACTTCTGTGTCTCCGTAGTCGATGATTTCTCTTTCAGAATTTCATAAGCATTTTGCATAATGCTGATAAGTTTAAGACATTTAGCCGCATCCATTTTCGTGATTACTAACAGCAATTGTACACTGCAAAAGTTTAAGCGCGAATGGTTCCTGAATACTGAGGAGGAGTCATTTTATAGGTCAGCACCATCGACAAATTCTGAGAACTGTGAAATTTGATCCGAGAACCCTTTTTACAGAATATTCTCGAAGCAAGTCCTACAGCTAGTGAAATGATAACCAGCGATCGAGCTTATTGCCTCTGTGTAACCCTGTTTTGCAAAGGTAAATTCTGTCATCAAACCTACCTTTTGTTGGAAATTTTTCCCAAAAGATATTCTAGAATGTTCAGGAAACGACACTTGGTTCATGATTCAACTACCATGGAAGTTTCTAGCGCCTTTTTACTATCGTATTAGTTACATCGATAAGTATGAAAGAACGTTCGAGAGTTTTGCGCTACGATATTCAGTTACAATTCTTGTGACTAGGACCGGAGTCGTTCGCGAAATTGCACGTCTCTCTCTCTCATGTTATCTTATTTATGATTTTAACCCTAAACAAGAGGGGTATATAGAGGTTGATCATCTACTATGGACAGCTCATTCAATTTCAATCTCTCTCGAGGAGAAGTGTGGTGTCAAAAGTGAGTGGAACATACCGTTACTTTTATAATACTAGCTCACCACGCGCGCTACGCGCGCGTCTGAAACTGATTTTTTGAATCTGCATTTTGCAAAAACCACCTTATACAAATCAGTCAGGTATAAGATATTTTTTTTTTTTAATTTTGTAATTCAGTATAGTCTTCATTGAGTTAGATTTTTGTGCGAAGGCACGAACCTTCTATTATAGAATTCATCGATATACATGAAATTAAATATCTGTATCAGGCCATTATGTATTTCACATAAGCTAACCATACACGTCGGTTTTTGTTCAAACGCATCAAATTGCTTAGCGAACTCTGTGCACCACATATTGAAATAATAATGGATAAATCCAAGGTTCGACAAAGGCAATCCAAGATTTGACTTGTACTGTTTTCATTGATTATGGTTTTGTACACCCGTTCTCCTTACTTATAATTTATTAAAATGGAAACTTTGATTGTATCTAACGGTAAATTACGCACTTTTATGCACGTTGCTAACCACAGTTGTTTGCTGTGATTTTAAATCGTCAGCTTATTGATTCTACGTTTACAAATTCATTGACTGGCTGTTTTTTTCAAACAATTGCTGTACGTGACTCTCCGCCACTGTAAAACACATTCAGCATATGTTTGTCGTTGTTTAATTTCTAAGTTGACCCATTATAATTTACGAATATATTTGCTAAGTTAGCGCAATCATCGCGGCAGCTGGTTCGTGGTGTATCCACTCCCATATTTCGGGGCCACCTCAACTATGCTTCTACAATTGAATATTTCCAATATAATGTGTTTGATCATTTTGTACAATTCTCATTTGCGCATGCTTTATTATCATATTATATATCATATTTGTACAGCGAATTTATTATCATTCTCTCTTTTTTTTTTAAATAAAATATTTATCAAATATATGAGTTATATCATAATCGTACTGAATATATCAGTGCATAATCGTTATTTATTTGTATCTGTGTTTTTGTTCTTCCGTATGCAATTGTAAATTGCAATGTATAAAAGTGAATGTGATAACAATTATTGTTGTTGGTTACTGCGGTACTTTATTATACACAATACTTTCAATCGAATCGGTCGTGTCTCGTTAACCGGTATTCTCCGAAACATTTTTGTGCGTCTGAAATATCCGACGGCTTCTAGCAAAGTCGATAGAAGAGATAATCGTAAGTACTCATTATTTATTAATTTATTATCAAATTTACTATGCCAAGATATGGTCCTCTTTTGCCTGATAAACACCAATTTTTACGTGCACCCAGATTCAAGTTCGTTGTTATAATCTCTAGTCCCCTAAACTTAACTTTCTAAATCAAAATCAGTTCAAGATCGCTATATGGTGGTTGCTAATTTATTTAAAAATAATTTTTTACGAACTTTGAGCATACATACTTGGTAATGTATAGACGATTGAATTAGTATCAGTGCATTATATGTTTTAAATTGATCTACTTGTTATTGAGCATTTTTTTAGTTATCAAATTTTTGAATAGTTTCAAACTTAAAATATGTTTCATTAAACGATTAGGATGTATTCGATTTTCACCAAATTTTTGCGGATGGTAGGTATGTACTTTGATTTTCGACGAAAGTGTAGTCAATTTTATAGCTCACCGTTCTTTTGTGTGAATTTTTAAATAATTTTAAACGTGGCAGATAGTTGATAACAATTAGCTCTAGTTCTGATAATACGTTGATTATTTATTACTGAGTTCTACTACCCAATTATTTCGTGCAAAATAATATATGTTACTATTCATAGTTAGAATCGTTTTTTTATTTTTTATATATCTTTGACTTCGAGAATTAATCTAAAAAGTATTTAAAATAATTGCAAACTTAAATTTCTTATACATTTTTTGATGATCTCAAAATACATCCATTAAAATTTTATTGAAAGTGAGGTCACCCATTTCATGGAGTTGTTTCACGATACAAAAAATTTTTAAGAATTTATTCAAGTCCAATAATTGAATTTTTTTTATTCTATAAATTTTATCAGGTGATATTGGTGATCTGTCCATTAATCACGATAGTAACTCCGATATTTGCGATGAAGACGATTCTCCCGATCAGATAGATTTCACCTCTTCGGAGGACATAAAAGCAATTAAACATTACGACAACACTGTGTAATTATGATATTTATGTTACATACCTTTTTATTATATGTGTAATATCGTCTATTTTGCCGATTATTTCATGAATTCTTAATCTTTATTTTTCAGTTAATATTTCATTTCAAAATAATATATTGTACATAGTACTCATATTAAATTTTAATTCATGTAGTATTCCCGTTCAACGTTATCATATGTGTGCATTTCACACTTTTTAAAAATGACTGTCTAATGATTTTCCAAGCATATTAAACATACATTTCTTCAATTTAATATGATCTTGAATTCTATCTTTTTTATAATATTGAATTTACATTATTAATTTTTTTCACAATATGCTTTAGAGAACTCGTCGGCTACATTGATGGCATTGAGGCACCTAGATTGGTGGGTGTGAAAAACCACAAAATTTTCAAATTCTTTTTAAATAATAACGACGGTGAAAGAGTGCAAGTAACTTGTTGGAACGCGTAGTGCGATCGAGTTGAACCGGTGCTGCGACCAAATTTTGTATGTCATTTAAAATGTTTATTTAATTGCACTGATTTTAATTCATTTCGATTTTTTTATTATAATGATCCCATAGTTCAATTTCTATACCGTTACCGCAATGAAGCGATATTCCTGCTACAAAAGCTATTGAATAAATATAAATTTAAATATGCCTAGCATAATTATGCATCGTTTCAGATTTTATTGATGTCTGTTTCACATTATATGAAACAATTATCAAACTGTATTGATTTATCACACAATTATATCATACATTACAGATAGCACATATAGATGGTGCATACGCGAAACCAAGTTTAGTCAATAATTTCAATAGAGGCTCGGTCAATTTTGAATTGATTATACAATCAAATACCATAATAAATATTATCGGAGAACACGATTTCCAAGAACCAGAAATACATTCAAAGATGGTAGCTTTTTCCGATGTACTGAATCATAAAAATCTAATTTGTAAGTATATGCGAATTTATATCATTTTTATCATATGTCTCCACCTGCATTACATCGTTTCATTAATATCATTAGTCATTTACAAAATGTTTAGTTCAAAAAAATTAAACTGAATTTTTTAATTCTTTTCACGAAAAGTACAAATAATTTAATAATAATAATCATAAATATACCTATATCAAATAAAATATTTCAATACCTAATCATATAATCTGAGGTTTAAAATCAAACTCATAATGATATTATATTAATAACGTTAATTCTAAATAAATATTCACAATTATGGTAATAATATTTTTTTTATAAATGAACCTAAATTTATAATGATTGTGTTTTTGATTTATTTTGTTCCTAATGTTTGATTTCTCTAAACGATTATTTTATTCGTGCTAATGTACTAATTTTACAGGTACACAAGGATATATTAAATCGAATTTCTATATGTTGACAAATCAAAATTCAAAGTCAGCTAATGTCGGGTGTGGATCCATAACCGATGGTGACCATAAATTGGAGGTGCGAATTTCCGAAATGGATGCTGACAATTCCTTCCGTAAAGGAAATCACGTCGAAGTTACGGGATTTATGCAATCAAATGGTTAGCTAATTATCCCTTCTACACATTTATACACAGCATTCATACACATCCCTTCTCTAAATTTTTATTCATTCTATTTCATCTATACTTCCAAGTCAGTTTTATTTATTTTATACTATATTTTTGATGATTTATCTTAGTTAGCAATACGTATTATTTTTCATAAAATTATTGCGCAATATATATTTTTTTTCGCATTTAAACGTATTTAATTCCATTCATTAACTCGGAATATATTATATAATCAAATTTTTATTATAAATCTACTGAAAAATCTTTTTAAATAAGTTCAACAATCTATATTTTCAAAAAGTCAATTTTGGTTCATTCAAACATTTTGATTCTTATATTTCATTTAAATTAAAAGTTGTTGATTTACACTGCGTGACAAATAAATTTTTTTTCCATGTAATGCGGCTTAAAATACATATTTATTATCGAATTTGAAGAAACATTTAAGTAAACGACCATAAGATTTTTGTAGTAACACTTACCATTTTTGTGCAATAGTTCATCACAATCCTAATCAGAAAATGCAGTAACTTGTAGAAAAAGCAAACAGTTAACATTACTGAAGCTCATGAATTTAAATTAAAAACATCTTAATTAATAGTTGATTATTGTTTATATATAATAAAATCTGACGTGATAGCGCTGTTTTCATTGTGTGGGATATATTTAAACTAAGATTCATTAAACCGTAATACCAACTATAATGACTGTTCCAACAACTTTTTCACACAGTGTTATGAAAGATTTTCTTTTCAGACCAATTGATTGTGTATTTTTTACATCAGAATATTCATATATTCTGTTTTTTGCATTGTTTATTAGGAAATCCGGTTTATCTTCTACTCAAGAACATGAGTAACATCAGGCTGATCGATGACAAAACAATGTCGGTCAACCAATTGATTCGAGCTAATAAACCGCTTGAAAAGCGTCGGAGTCTGCCTGTGGCCGATGAAGCGGCTGCTAAGAGACAAAAATTAGAATAGTTGTTTAACTTGGTAAATAGGTACCGTGCCTGCTCTATTCCCAAATTTGCCAATTATACATTTTATATATGAGCAATGTTCTACTTTTTCTACTATCAAAGTCAAAGTATTCCTTATCTGACCTTATGTAAAACTGATTTTAGTCAAGTTAAATAAAACTGGTGTACGTTGCATTTCAAACCATGCCGATTGAAAATCTCCATTGGCTGAACTCCCTGAGCGAATGGTTTGGAAGATATTTGAGTATAAAGTTATGGATTTGCAGCTAGCATGCTGCCCTTACCCTTGCCATTTTTGAACCTCAACCTCTTAAATATCTTGGTAACCCTTCACTTTGTGGGATTTTGCCCATGGAGAGTTTTAATCAGCATGGTTTGAAATGCAACATACTCCACTTTTATCGAATTTGCCTGAAACCACTTTCACAAAAGGTCAGATACGGTGACTTTTATTCTTCACATATGCGAAAATCTCTTTAAAGATTTTCTTTTCCATTGATCTAATCACATTTTAGCTAGACATTGCTTATACCATAAGATATTGTATTGGCAACTTTTATTTGCGTCTCATCTTTGTTGAGTTGTTTGACACATTACATATGTTGCTTCTTCATACGTTGATATTCATGTATACCAATAATTTGAGTGAAAATATCCATTATTTCAATTTAATTATAAACCAACGTCAACACATTATTACTTATGATCCTTGATTACTGGACTTCAGTATGTTCAATACTGATTTGTTCACTAATATTCATACATACTCATATTTACAGTAACAATTTCCCATATGATTACTCTATACTTGACTGATGTTTCGCGACCGATTCTTTTCAAAGTATTGTGTATAATCAAATACCGCAGTAACCGCCAACAACAATTTGGACCAGATTAAATTTAAATATTCAAACTTACTAATGCATATGCTTTAAAAATATAAACCAACGTCAACACATTATTACTTATGATTCTTGATTACTGGACTTCAGTATGTTCAATACTGATTTGTTCACTAATATTCATACATACTCACTAGGGTGGTCCTTATTTGATGTGTTTTTTATGTTAAAGCTCCCATAGGCTCAAATTGTTTGAAATAAATTCTTGTAAATTTTAACAAAGTTTCCGGTTTCTCTCTGAATTCTAACCTATGCCTCACTGTCTTTTTACGTTTACCTTTTAAATAACATAAAATTATTGGCCCTGAAAAATCAATTTTTTATTTTGGCTAAGGTAATATGTAGTTCAATAAATTTGAAAATTTATCGCATGGTAGTAACTATCCCACTAAATTTTTATAGACTTTTAGCGATCATAATTTTGGTGTTGCTGCTTGATATGAAATACCTTTTTTAATTTTATTTATTTTTATTATTAAATTGTTTCTTTAAGCTAAAAATCTATGAAAATTCGGGAGGATAGCTACTATCATAAGGACAAAGTCTATTGAGTTTCAAATTTTTTGAACCATTACTTCAACTAAAATAGAATATTGATTTTTTAATTCCAAAAATCCCATTTTATTCAGATGGTAAACGTACACACATAGGCAGTGGGGCACGGGTTAAAATTCAGATAGAGACCTATAACTTTGTAAATATTCATTCGAAATTTATTACGAACCATTTATGCCCACGAGAGCATAAAAATTCGAAAATACCTCGAATAAGGACCACCCTAATACTCATATTCACAGTAAAAATATACATTTTGATTACTCCATACTAAACTGACAATAGCACATAATTGTTACTGGAATACTTATGATGATTCTGCATTACTTAGTACGTTAAATAACATTAATTTTTATCGTTTAGTCAATGTTATCTTAATTATAAGATTGATATTGTATTTTTATTCACCTCTGATAATAAATTGCATGATCGCTATATCACTTTGTTAATCATCTGGCTTTTTATCTTATATTTTTATATCAATAGCTGTAATTTATAATCATAATGCATTTGTTTTTAAGTTATATCCATCATCGAAATATCCACATTTTCATTTACTTGACGTAAACAGTAAAAGATAGGTATAGCATGTGGGTAGCAGTGTCCACACATTAGGTTTTTAATTATCTTAAGTTCTCGCACCGAGTCAACCGTTGTCCAAATCTGTCTCTAAATTTCGACTTCTCAAGAATTATCTGCACAGTCGTATGCAGCCAATCTCTGTATTTCTCTTTTTACGTACTACAGGTAGTATAGGGAATGCACAGTCCATGCTCTATGCAGCTCTATGTAATAGTTTCATCAGTGTACGTAATCATATACATACAGAGAAGTTATCTTCAAAGTAATTACTCAGTCACTGCCAACTAGGTCTCCCCATGTTTTTCGTCTGTTCTTCGCAGGCTGGCCATCCAATTTTTAAGTTTGAAACTCGGTTTATGCAATTGTTTTACACACAGCTGTAGGGTGAACCAAGGTGCAGAAAAAAACAGACGAAAAACTTGGGGAGTGTCGAGTTGGCAATGACTGAGTGATTACTTCATACATACCTATATAAAATGTTTGATTTTTTCATGCTATGATTTATAGACATCTGTATTTTAACCCACTAATAATACAGTTCTTTGAAAACGTAATTCTTCACGATTCGATCATCACGTTGATTACCAAGATAAATTCTCAATGAATCCCATGAACGGACACGCGAACAAGCAACATACAATTGCCCATGATTAAATACATCTTTCCGAAGGTCAAGACCAATTTTAGCAAAAGTCTGTCCTTGCGACTTATTGATAGTCATGGCGAAAGCTAATTTTATCGGAAATTGTTTTCTTTTGAACGTGAACGGATAATTGTTACCACAGTACAATGTTATACGATTCAGAAATACAATTTCTCCAACCCTGTCACCCGTCAGAACTTCGCATCTAAGCAGATTATTTCTGAGATCCAAAATCAATAATCTAGTACCATTACAAAGACCTTCGTGTATACTCAGATTTCTAATTAGCATAACGACACTATTCACCCTGAGCCGCAATTCATGTGGAGGAAGAGAAGGTGGATTCAACGTATTCAAATATTCTGGAAGTAGAATTTCACCTATATCATCATTGTCGTTACAATTTTCCGTACTATCTACGCTTGTATACTATACCTTTTCATTTTCAATTTCTAAAAGCTTGACAACTCTTTCATTTATTTCATTGACGTCAACATTTCTTGCAGATAAAATTGCACATTTTGCTGCTTCTCGATATCGTTTTTTTCTAATCAGGGTACCGAATGTGTTCTCTACTATATCAGCATCCAGGCTCGCTAGACAACAGTGTGGAATGCTTATATTGTCATTTATATCATTCAAGACTCCATCGCCTAGATCTATCAGAAATTTCATAAAATCAATTTCATGAGGTAGCGTGCGCATGTTTTGTGTTAACGAATATTTCTTAAAGTGTCGCCAAACTGGGCTAAATTTAATTGATAAATTAACTGTTTCACTCCTAGTACTATGCAATTTAATCGGCAGAAGTTGCCTAAAATCACCACCAAGAATGACAATTTTTCCACCAAATGGCAAATCATTATTCATAATATCCCGCAAGGTTCGATCCATCACTTCCAAAGCGTATCTTGGAGCCATAGGAGCCTCGTCCAAAATGAAAATATCAGTATCTTCGAGGTATTTAGCTTCAGTGGATTGCAATTTAATATTAGACGAAGAACGAAGAATCCGCAAATAGAGGAACTGGCAATCCGAAAGTCTTGTGAACTGTTTTGCCATTAGGAAGCAATACTGCTGCTATTCCAGTGAAGGCCATCGTGATGACTCGCTGATTTCTACCCTTGAGTAGATTCCAAAGAGTGATATAGAGGAAAGTTTTTCCAGATCCACCTGGTCCATCGATGTAATATGCATGTATTTGCATTTTCATACTTATTATCACTTACATTCAAAATGACATCGACAATTTCTTTTTGCTCAGCATTCAATATCGTATATTGCTTCTTTCCATTCTCCATAGCTTGTTGAAGTGATACGTCGTCGTCAATCTCAACAATATCTGCTAATTGTATCATTTCCGGAAAATCAGTGAGACTTCGACCTTCGACGCAAAGCATTGCATTTATCTGGGCATACGATTCATTTTGCCCAACCAGCGAACCTGAAGATTGTGCATAATCTTCAGACATTGCAACTTTGAATTCTTCCCAAAGATGTTCAGGATGAACTGGTTGACAGTGTATCAAAATGCGAACAAATAACCTGCGCAATTGTCGAGGCATCATCCAAATTTCTGCTTCGTGCATTGCTCGGCTCCATTCTTCATCGTCTTCAATGAGACCTAATTTCAAACAAGTAGTTGTAAATGTTTGTTGAAGTTCTCCATCTACAGTTCGCAGATATTCGAAACTTGTAGCCCCTCTGATTGTCAATAATAACAACCGCAAATGGAACAGTTCTATCTGTGTGGGACTGACAGCATGCATACGACCAATGCAATTGAAATGAGATTTGCGTGGTTTCCAATGAGAAACATTTTTACCATTACAGTCCTTTTGCTTTTGAAATGTATAGTGTGATGGAATATCAATGTACAAATATTGTCTGGCTTGCATGTCACGTGAATTCAAAGCAAAGTAGTCTAAAAGCATAGTTGCTTGGTCCAATGTATTCATAAGCTCATTTTCATCAGCACCAATGTTGATTGTTAGGTTTTGTTCATTTGGTAAGTGCACAGGTAAGCGTGAAATAGCATGACTTTTGTCATGCAGAGTTTTACTCAGAATACGCCAGACTGCTTCCACAGGTCCTACATAACGAGAATCAATATAATCGCGTATTTCATCATGATTTATAACAGTATCGTCGTGAATTTCGCCAATAGTTACCGTAGCAGCATCGTCACCTTTGTAGATATATTTGTATAGGTATTTCACGGACTTAATACTCGAAACAATTTCAACATTAATATGAGAATTGAATAGACTTAACAGCATTGGACAGTAGGGTACGACGTAACGATTGTTGACACTGTACCCGCCAGGACGCTCGAAAAATGCATCACCAGTATCCTTGCGACGATAAGATGGATATCCGTCTACGTCCATGGTTGTTTTCTCGCACAATGATCTGGGATAATGTTTAGAACACTTAACGTCGACCAAACACCAATCACCGCAAGGCCCGTGAATCATATGTCTCATAACAATCTCATGCAAAACTCGGTTCTCAGACGGATCGGGAATTTCAGCAGAAATGTAACGGTCAACTATATTGGGAGTTGTTATTTTGTAATTTTGACGCAGTGTTACCAGCATATGTATATGCGGTAAACCACTTTTTTGAAACTCAACAACATAAACGTATGCTGCTACTTCTCCGAAGCACTTTTTCTTAACAATTAGATCAATCAAAACATTTTTCTTAATGCTGAAGACTCGTGCGCAAATGTCTGGTCGATCGGCGGCTTGTTGTCCTGGAAGAAGATTTTCACGGATTTCTCTCCAACTTGGATTACATGTCATCGTTATGAAAAGATCTGGTTTACCATATTTACGAACAATAGCCATTGCATCTTGGTAATTTTGCATCATACTGCGCGGTGAACCTATAAATGACGAGGGAAGTATAATCATTTTTCCAACACGACCATTCACATCATTTGCAGTATTTTGCAAGTAGTCTATAAGTCCGATATAGGATTCTGCGCGCAGTTCTTTTTGGTGCCCCTTACAGTATTCTATTCGGTCCTTCTCAATTTTTACACAATTGTCCACTGCCCATTGCTGGAACAACCGACGACCCATAATGAAAGGATTGAAGTCGTCACGTATACTCAATCGGTACTTTACATAGGCTAACCTGGAAACACGTCGATTGCTGTTCAACCGCATTAAATTACGATGCCAACCCCGAGAACCACGTGGGTAGAATAGGGGATAAATCCAAGGCTCGACATTTGGATCCATACTACTGACTTGTTGCAGAACTTTATCATTCCTATTCCGAATACATACGTAAGATTCCGGAATCTCGCCATCAGCAGTTGTAGAAAACACAGCAGCCACTTCATTAGTTCGCTGAAAGTTATACCGGCGTCGATCCACACCTGGCTTCAACGTAAATAGCATACTAAGCTCAGGGACTGGCTCATTATTTTCCAATGCTAATCGCCTTTGATTTGCTAATTCTTCACCCATCATTTGATATCATTGTGCAAATATATTGTACTGCCGCATTATTCGATCTAATGTTAGTACAATTTCGCCATCGAGTTCAGAATTGTGATTCAAGCGATGTTCCGTTGCTTCGCTTGGATCAACTATAAAGAGTTGACCATAACTCGGAGGTTCATTCAAAGCAGAATACAGTGATGTATTCACTTGGTAATAAATCTGACCTTGAATCTTAAAGCAATAGGGTCCAGGTCGTCTTGCGCCAAAATTAAATAGATTGGCATTGAATGAAGCAAACGAAAATGAACTATTGTAGCATCTTATACGTTTATGAAAATCGGTAGACTTAGGATGATTAGCCTCGAACAGTTCACGCAGTTCGATAGGGAAATCGGGCATCGCATCAAGAAGTACCTCCCGTGGCTACAACAATCATTGAACGAATTCCCTCGATTGGCCACCTTCTCTTGTGAAAAATGTCGGGCACCACAATGAATACATAGTACCTCCAATCTCCCAATATAATGTTCAGAAATTTCATCTAAACATTCAATGTTGAAGTTTTGAATATTAGATGACTCTCCGTGTATTGCTCTGAATCTGCGTTGCCGTTCGCAATTATTTAGACCGACAATATCAACATCTTGAACAAGAATTGGTAAACTTGACGTATATAATTCATTTTGTGAGTCAAGTTGAATATTTTCTTCATCGTTAATTACTATACGGCGACAACCTACATCATTGCTAGAGATTTGCCTCTGACGCCGCTGACATTGAGTTGCATTATTTCTCTCCCGAGTTCTCTCTCGACGTGTGCGTAAATACTCCTCCTCTTCTTCAACAGTCCGAATAATCTTACGACGTGGCATTATAAAAACAACTCTAAATTGATAGCACTGCGCTTACGATAGCCAATGATTAGTCATTGCATTACTGATTTACAATTGTATTAGTACTTATAATTTCATCATTGGGTACTCGTAGAATTCATCAGGGGTCTCATAATGTCTTATTAGGTATGTACTCATAGTTTCATCATTAGGTACTCATAGGATTCATCAAGGTACTCATAAGGTCTTATCAATTAGGTACTCGTCAAAAAATTAGTTGTAATTACCAGCTAGTTATCAATATGATTAATCATCGCATATATTTTTGATTTAAATTCAAATATTATAATTTTTTTCACAAACAAATTACAAAATATAGAACAAACGTACAAGAAAATAAATAAATTGAGGTGAAATTTTTAATTATCTTGCTATATATACGTATTGAACGGGTGTTAAACTCCTTCTATTGCAGACCTGAAAAAATAAACAGTTTAATGAATACAAAAGTTATCTTCCGTACTTTAATCGACTTGGCAGTTTTGATTTTTTTGTTTTTTTATGAATCCAAAAATTTGGGTTACGTACCTGATATGAATTATGCAGGGTGGATCCCTATCGTCCGTACACTGTGAGTAGGTCAATTAATTCAAATTATCTGATCGCTGGGACCATGACCATAGTCAGTTGACAACGAAGCGATGTTTGAGAATTTAACCTGAAAATAACAGTAACTACAAAACATCTCTTCAGTCGTAAGTTTTACAATTTGGATATTGAAAGATGCAATCACGTACCTTGTGTATATATATATATATATATATATATATTATATATACATGATATCAGCAATTTTGCATAGAACACGCTGGTAAGAAGAAATTGCAAACTTTCTTAGATTTTTGCTGGTCAAAAGTTGCAAACTTTCGTAGATTTGACACGATATTTCAAACAAAGAACGCGCGTTGCTTTTTGAACAAGAACCACACGTTGCTCTATGCATGCGCATTGCGTAGCGCGCATTTCGCGGTGACGGAAGTTGCGTCACATCCGTTACAATCTCTTTTTTAAGGAAGGGATAACATTAAATCCGACAATTTACACTTCATTATCTAATTCGAATAATGATTACAGTATTGATTTTTCAAATCATGAGTTATATGTGGTTCAATCAAGTTCTTTCTATAATCCGTAATGATTCTTTAGAATTTTCATGATTTTTTTATTGTGTTGCACAAATCAAATAGCTCTTTCTGAATTATATATTTCAATTTTGTTACTTTGTTTATTATCAGTGATGTGACGGGATTTTTTTTTTTTCCGTAAAATATTATGTAATCAATGTGTTCGTAAATTATGTCTAATTCTTCGGTGTTGTTTAGCCTTCAACGTACGAGACTCGCCATCACTCTGATCGCATTTATACTTGCCATCATCATCATCATCATCAACGTTCAAGCGGATAGTACGGTGAGTGTAACACGAATTGTCATACGTAGCCTAATTTGATTAAAAACCATACAATTAAGGTGCTCGTCTACATTTGATATTCACGCATTTGTCGTTGCTTAGTTTACATTCAATATTCACGTATTTGTCGTTGCTTAGTTTAGTGCATACATTTTTGAGTTTCGATTATCATTTTAATGTTAAACTTCTTCGAATTCCTTCCAGAAATGGAACATCCTCAGTTAACGGTTCGAGTGCCCGATGAGTGGACGGACGGAGCGGATTACGCCATGATAGACCAACTGATGGATGCTATATCAGCTGCGATAAGGACAGCTGAAGAAATCCCAAACAGCGTTACGATCATGATCTACAGGGGAGTGATGGCAAGTCTCGAAAAGGACGACGAAGGTTATTGGTTTAAGAAATTTTAATAGAACCAAAACATCGTTGTATTGAATAAAATTTTAGATTCAAACTAATTTTTATATCTATGTAAATCGAATAACTTTTATGTAAAAAAATATCGTTGTTTTGAAGGAGAAAGAGAGAGAAATCAATAAAATTATGCGATTACACCTTTAATTTTATTCTTATCTATACCCCAAACCTTCATAAATCATACTCAAATCCTAATCCTCAATTTATCTTTATTCTAAGGTTTTTTCAGATTATCATAAGTCATCTAATCGCTACATGAAGGGAGACAAAGAGTGAATATGACACAGTTTTATTTAAGATACTTTTATTTCCAGCTCTTCCAATTCGTACAAAGTTGATCGTTAAAAAGTAGAGTAAATATACCAAGATATTAACGTATTCGGTATAAAATTAGTTTAGAGTTGAACATCATTATTTATTTTCATGAATTATCGCTATTCATAAAATAATTTGATACCTCTGAATAAGTTTATTAGTCTTCATATAAATGTATGTGATTATTACATCTCTTGAGGTGGTACATCACTTCCTCTTCGAATAATGAACATATAGTTTTTAATAATTTCACAAATGATTAGCTTAGCTTACTCACTAGTCCAGATATATAGGTGTGTTAAAGCATACATGTTATCACACAGAATAGTTATCCAAATTGATTTAAAAAGCTCATTCAAATAATACATGAATTTTATATTTAAAATTATTACTTATAACTCCATTTAACTGAGAATGATGTGTGATTATAATGAAATATGTAGATAATGAAAGATTTACACACAGTTGAACTCAATTTGGTTGTACTGGCCTCCTAGGTAGCGCATCTGTAGTCGATTCTCATCAACAGCTTGCACCATTTTTTGGAAAAGATCACCATCGTCGTTCAGGACTCTTGCCATGCGAGCTGGTAAAAATATTGAAAAGGTATCTTCTACATCAGCTGTTATCCGATCCCCGAATTTTGTCTTCACTCTTCGCAAACCAGTGATTTGATAGTCTTTGAATATTTCCAAGTCGCTCATCTTCTTATTTGGTAGATATTCTTCCAGTCGAGCAATCTTGTTGATTTTCGTGAGATCCATTATATTTTTCTTTCACTGATTTACTCTAGTTTAAATGTATGTTTTCCAGCTTCTTCGTGATACGATTTAGATGTGATTTGGTTTCAATTAACTGTTGCACTTCCTTGATATTTTTTAGTAGTAGCTCAAGTCGTACTTTTAATTCACGACGTTTGAGAATGGTTTGAACCATCCGAGAAATAACTGTACAATGATGTTCCAACGCAAATTTTTCACTCTTTTATAGCTGGCAACCCTCCCCTTATTTCAATCAAAAACAAAAGTTTCTAGAACATTCCAAAAGATCTTTTTTGCATGTGTCACAGCTTGGAGGTTATTCCGAGAACCATTCTTCTGAGAATCATTGGGCTAATCGTATTTTTGCATTCCTAGGTAACTCGATAATCATATTTTCGCGTAACTCGATCCGAACAGGGTGCCGAATAATTCCAGGAACTGTTTGTCTGTCCGAAGGAAGCTTCTAGAACTCCCTGACCCAGGGCTTGGAATCTTATTTCGGAAATGTGTGACGTCATATTAAGGGTGTGTGACGTCATATTAAGAGTGTGTGCCGCTCATACAAGGGTGTGTGACGTCATATTAAGGGTGTGTGCCGCTCATACAAGGGTGTGCCGCTAATATAAGGGTGTGTGACGTCAATTCAAGGGTGTGTGCCGTCAGTTCTAGGGCGGACGACGCCATCTTTAGGGTCTGACGGGGACCGAGAGATCTGCGAGCATGACGTCATCGTGACCCCCTCACACGGACACGGACGGCGCACGCATGTGTGTGTGCGTGTACGTGTGCACTAACACGCGTTGATCCAGAACCCGCCTAGCCTATCTACTTATGTAATGAAAGTATGTGCGTTTGAAAAATACTTGAGTCATCCAAAAGAACGGAGACAATGATTTATCAAAATTTTATAGACGTCACCCTTATCGTATAACTTGTTATGTTTAACATTTTTGTTATATCACACGCCTGAACTCGTACGAGCAGCGCTGCAGCCGAAGGTTGGAGGCGCACCGGGCCAGCCAGCGCCAGGTCAACTTGAACCCGACGAACCAGCACCAGGCCAGCCAGCTGACGATAATCACGGTATAGCTTTATAAATATATACCTCAGTCAATACTTCTTCATCTTAGTGAATGTTTGGCATAAGTTGTTCAGTTTTGTTGAACATACGATAGCATCAACTCTGCATAGTCGTGATTTCATTTCAAATATACCGTTAATATTCGTGCTTTTGTCATGAGATTCTATTCAGCTGGCGCTATCAGCAATTATTAGTCGATCACATAAACGGTATGCCTGACCATGCTGAATTTTGTAGCACGGTTCATATTTATTTTTATAGAAAACGTTGACCCAAATAATCAGCTGCCAGCGGGCAACAGGGCGGACGGAGGGGCCCGAAACCCGCTTCAGGATGGTATACAATTTCATACTTTACACTGTTTTTTAATTTTAAGAATCTTCGTCTGTCCATGTACTGCTTTGATGTTGGATAACGTGATACGTAGTGAACTGAATACAACCCTCGTCTTACTTCTAGTAATCTTACGTCACTTGTCTTTTCCGAGACTTATAATTGAGTTTTCACTATCACTCTTTTAGTTAATAGAGAACCTCGACAACAACGAGCTGGGCAGGCTGTGCGCCAAAGAAAGAGAGACCATCAAATGAATCTGATACATTTTTTATATAAAATGGCCAATCCCTACCGTGGCGGAGGAGGAGGAAGAGGCCGAGGCCGAGGCAGAGGCAGAGGCCAGGGTAGGGGTGATCCGGCAGCTCCAGCAGTTCCAGCAGCACAATAATCTTAATAAAACCTAGTAAAATAATCTTTGTCTCCTTTAATCTTTATCGTACATATTTTATTTACATATATTTACGTATTCTTCATTTACTAGTTTCAATTACAAAATTATCATTAACCTATTATATACCGTGAATATTATTTGAAACAGAACGCTTCCTCCTCCTGTGAAGTTGGCCACGGTCTCCTGTCTCCTTCTATCCAGCACAGTTGTATAGAGAACGAAAGAGACAGAACACTGTGGCCATCTCATAAAGGAGAGAGCGTTCTGGTTCGAAAAATATTCATGGTATATACTTGTTATTATAACATACCCATATAATATGCATATGAGTACAAAATATATATATACATATATATATATATATTAGGCTGAAAAGAATTTTTTTTTTTCAATCGGAACCAAGTTTAAAAGTTTAGTTTGGGTACTAAAATAGGCCTGTTAAAATATAAGCTCTCAATATTAACATTAACATGGCCCGCATCGCACTTTTCGATTTCCCATAAGAATAACACAGAAACAACTACTTTTGTTCATTCTGATTTTTGTAACTAACGAACGATACGTCGTACAGTAAAATTATTGGCATGTTTTTTTAGAGAATTGAACGCTCTGCAGAAAAGGTCTACAGTCATTTTTTGGTAAGTCAACTACGTCACAAGTTATTCAAGGTCAAAATTAATATACTATAATATAATATAATAACTTTTCCTCGAATAACTTTTGCGGAGTTGACTTACGAAAAAATGACATCGAACTTTTTTTGTAGAGCGTTCGATTCTCTGAAAAAACATACCAAGAACTTTACTGTACGACGTATCGTTCGTGAGTTAGAAAAATCAGAAGAAACAAAAGTAGCTGTTCCTGTGGTATTCTTATGGGAAATCGAAAAGTGCGATGCGGGCCATCTTCATATTAATATTGAGAGCTTATATTTTAACAGGCCTATTTTAGTACCTAAGCGAAACTTTTAAACTTCATTCCGAGAAGAAAAAAATACATTTTTTTTAATCACCCTAATATATACATATATAATAATAATATAATACATATTGTGACGAGGATTTTGTGAACCCTCAGATCTGGACCGGATAGCCAGCCTCCGGGGCCAATCCAACGCGCACACAGCTATAAAAAAAACTCGAATTTTAAATGTTTGGGCGCCAGGCGAACTATCTTCACCACGAAACTCAAAATTAAGAAAAACAACAAAGCCTCACGAATATTTACAAGCGGCGGCTAGCTGCAGTACCGCGGAGAGGGGTCGGGATTATGTGAGGGATTAGCTAAGGCCATAACGACTCGAGATTTTTTAAATTAAACAAAATAATAAATAATTTATTCAAATAAAAGAAATTAAATAAAGAGAAAATAATAATTTTAACAATAATTGTACACCTCCGGGGTGCTTCCCCTCGGAGTTTCAAACGTTACGATACACTAAATCATACACCAAAAAACTAAGCTTCGACATGGGATAGCAAAAACAGGCAAAAAGAACAAAACAAAAAAAAAGAAAACAAACTAATTAGCTCGAAAAATCGAAGCCATGCGGCTCATTACAACTAGCTAACGACTAAATTCAGAAATTCTTAAAACTAATCGGTGGTGGTAGCGCAAAATCAAAACAACAAAAAGAAAGATAGAGGAAATAATAGAAACAACTCAAAAATTTATCCCACGGCTGTTGCTAGGCAGCAACCGCGATGACTAGAGGCTAGGCCTCTGCGTTACCGACCACCTATTTTCTTTCAATTCTTACTTAACTGACTTATTCTAACTCTGCCTCGGGGGCAACAAAAAAAATAAATGGGACTCTGAATCTCGCAAATAAAAATGCAATAAAATAAACAATAACAAACTTTCGGGTGACTCAAAACCGCCTTAGTCTAGCCTAACGGCTGACTCTCCTCGTGGGAGTGAGAGAGAGAGCGCGACGGTGACCGACTCTGTCTCTGTCGCACTCGTGTGCGGAGATACTCGACTCTACAAAAATCGTATATTTGACTCGGAATGTTCGTCCAACCAAAATTTGACTCGGAATCACTTTTTTTCTAGGACCCCGGTGACGGCCTACCGACTCGGAGGTCGGTTTAACTTGATCCCAAAATCTAATGAGCCTCGTGGCTGCGAACAAGGCAGTATGGCTGACGGCCGTTGCCGGATTCAAATTATTCGTGGGCTAAGTGAGCTATCGCTTACCGTTGGCCAGCCACCTGATGAACTAGTCTCCTTCGCCGGAGAAATCCCAAATCAATCCCTCGGGGGGTCCTCAAAAATCCACAACTTTCCCCCGTGGGGTCTCACAAACTCAAAACTCTACTTGACTCGAAACTCAATCGCCAAAACGAATTCGCTACGAAGAAGCACACGTGTACGCTAAACGCTCAACTGAGATCTAGCCTAAGGCAGAGCCTACGGCAGAGTGTCTTCTGATCGCAAGGTGCCGGTCGTTAGCACCCTCGTTAGACGATCGATTGTTAGATCGCCTAACACCTGGCGGCGTATTGTCGTGCCGCGCGAAAACTCAAAATTCGCATCGACGGTGGAAGTCCTCGTAGTAGGCCCACGGTTCGCCGGCTCTTGGGGGTGGCGGGAATCTCTTCCACCACCGATTTCCCTCGCTGCCGAGTGCCCTCGGCACTCCCCCGTGTCCTTGACCGTAGGTGAGGAAGCTTCCGTAGTCAGGTGTCATCAAAAAGCGTAGTCCGCGGGGCTCTCATGCCAACCCGCGGTTAATTCGGCGAGTCATTCGTCCGTCAATCGTCATTGGGAATCTCCACCAAACGTTTGGCCGTGCCTCCCACATATCAGAGAAAAAGTGCCAAAAAAAAACAAAAGAATAAGTCTTAACTCAAAAATCTAAGATCGGTCACGGTCGCCTCTCGTAGTGAACATTAGCGTCGTGGCTATCCTAACCCATTCACACGGCTGCGCAGGCATTCGTTACACCCTTCACTAAGGTCGTCTAAGGGAAGGTGAGCGTATTGTAAGATGCAATGTTACAATATATAATACAAGTATCATAACATATAAATGTAATATAATATATTAATAATAAATATATTTGGATAAATAAAATATAAATACATATATATCTGAAAGACTGTAATAATCATTCAATTTAACCCTGTGTCGTCAATAAACTTCAATTTATCTCATAAAAAATAAATCATACCATACCCTACATGATCGTTTGTTGAATTATATACATAACATTACGACCAAAAATAAATTGACATAATAAATCATACCCCGCATGATGAATAATTTAGATTCGTAGCATATGCAGGAACCATTTGTGTATCATAGATGTATAATTGTATCATGTAGACAATAAAAATCCATAATCGACAGATTTTGTAGAGTTTCTAATACCAACGATCTGGACAACTCTTGAAATAGGCATTCGGCGCGTTGGAATTGCCGTAATCCAGAGCACTGATTGGTTATTTCGGCATGTCGCGACGAGAATACGTTCCAAAATTTTAAGCTGATTACGATGTGCTCATCACACTTTCTCAGTTCCTTTGGTGGGTGTTTAACGGCGTTGATGCATCTTTAAAAAAAAGCTAGGATTCATTACATACTCACTTCGCGATTGTAGGTTCGACGTGTTTACGTTTGCGATATTAGCAGGGTTGGCGAGGTTTATCAGTTTACAGTCGTTAGTGACGTTAATTAGACAAGTGTCATCGCAGGGGTAGATCAGGTTTTTATTTAGGTTTTCCCGAGTTCAGAAATTAGCTGGTTAACACAGTTTTCGGTTTGTTGCACTGCCACTTTATTGCCGTGCATTGACTTTATGTAGACATTTCGTGATCTCTCACAGCGAGTTTCTGAACACGGGCTTAGATTAGTTAGGTTAGGTTAGTTTAGTTTCATTCACAATAAATAAGCTTATTTAAGCTATAACAAGGCAGCTTTGCGCCAAATACAGAACGGCAGCCTTGCGCCGCATATAAAAGGCAGCTTTGCGCCACATATAAAAGGCAGCTTTGCGCCAATAGAATTGAAGTTCAGACAGGACGTATAAATACCATACACGAGTATAGGTTTATAATTTATACTTATGCAGAATCTGCGTTCAAACAATTTAGGAGACAGGTTTGTAGAGATTATTAGATCTGGTGAATGGCTGGAGGATGATCATATGGATCGGTTTGGCCAACTTCTTGCGTGTTCATCTGAATATGCACCGCAGCAGGTGTGGAAAAAATATTAGCCGCATACAATCGAGCCTGTTTCGCCGATGGTTAAGCATATACAAATACTCCATAGTGGTAGTACCGATCTTGATATGCACTGGGTGTGTGCTTATTTTGATACGAAGTCAATTTATATATATGACTCGTTGAATAACAAAATAGTCCACAAAGACCACCAAATATATTTAGAGAAACTGTTCCCCTTTTATGCATTTGATAGTAATCCCGTGCAATTCCCTACGGTTCAACATCAGTCAAACGGGTCCGACTGTGGCGTGTTTGCAATTGCTTTTGCAATTTCGATCGTGAACGGGCACCATCCGGACGAAGTTATTTACGACGTTCCGCTAATGCGACGGCATCTTTTACAAATATTTGAGAGTAATAATATCCAAAACTTTCCATGCGTTAGGAGAATTAAGGTATCCGACCCGAAACCAAACACCGGTTTTTCAAATCGAGAATTGCATTGCATTGAGAAAAGCCCTTCGCAACAGCCCGTTGACCAAAAATTTACCAGTACCGTTGTGGAATCGTCTAACGATCATCGAAAGATACCAGTGATCAAAAACAACAAAAATTTCACACCGAATTCGAAATCGAAACTTCCCAGGGAAGATACACAATCCAAGGTGACTGGACATTTATCTAGATCTAGACACACATCTGACGTTGCACGCGGAGATATAGCTAACGTGATAGCGAATACAGCAACGCAAACACGACGGCAAAAGATTCGTAATGCTCCCCCCCTTTTAGATGACAAATCTAAACTAGAAATCATGTCAGGAGAGTGGCTGACCGACCTTCATATGAGTAGATTTGCGTACCTTTTAAAAAGCTGCACGGAATATTCTCCCCGTGAAACATGGCGGATACAAATGCCTAGTACTATCGCGCCGGTTTCTGCGACTGAGAAGCACATTCAAATACTGCACAGTGGTGATAATCATTGGGTATGCTGTTATTTCGACATGAAGTCGATTTTTATATATGATTGATTGAATTCGAAGAGGCTTCACAAACATCACGAAACGTACTTGAAACATTTGTTTCCCTTTTATCAGTTTGATTGCAAGCCCATTCGGTTCCCAACAGTTCAACAGCAACCGAACTTCTCAGATTGTGGGGTATTTGCGATCGCCTTCGCAATATCGCTTGCAAATGGTCACAGACCAAACGACAGAATATATGACGTTCCTCGTATGCGAGCACATCTATTGACAATGTTCGAAAATAACGTAATCGATGAATTTCCTCGTGTTAATGTAAGGCAGCGTATGAGAACAAGAAGAAATAATAATCCTTGTAAACGTAAACTGTTATCTACAAGCGTTGAGCATCTAAATTTGCAGCAAAATCAAAAAAGGAGGCCACTTTCCACCTCAGTTGAACAAAGAGCCGTGATAATTAATAAGCACACATCACACGTGGGAACTCAATATGAAACTGCCGAAACAGAAATAGATGTTACACATTAGTCGCAAATACGTTGGTGTAGTAAGATCACTCAGGTAGCTGTAACAACTGAATGTAAACCAGCACTTAGTCAGGAAAGACGAGTTTCGATAGTTAATCTAAGTCAAGAATCTATTGTTGATGTTACACCTTATGTCAATAATTGCGAACCGTTAGACGACGAGACCGTGGAAGTTTTGGTTGCAAATTCGAAACCAGTCATAAAATCTGGTCAATTTGCAACGGGCAAATGTACATTTAATATATGTGACAAAAGGTCAAATCATTGTGATATAGATGTGAAACGAATAAAGAACCGGAATTATTACCTTTCCAAGGCTGATAAGCTACGCGTTAGAGCACGGGAAATCTATTCTTTGAACGCTGCAAACCAAAGATCGAGAAAGCGCAAATATTATCATTTAAACGCTGAAACATCGCGTGAGAGAATGCGCAGATATTATCGTTTGAACGCTGAAAAATTGCGTGAAATTATGCGTAGATATCATAGTTCGAACGCTGAAAAAACGTGTAAGATAATGCGCAGATATCATAGTTTGAACGCTGAAAAATCGCGTGAGAGAATGCGCAGACATTATCGTTTGAACGTTGACAAGCGGCGAGCTTTGAGACGAATCAGATATCAGTTGAATCGTGAACGCGATCGTAGGTGTAAGATATATAGTATACGCAAAACAGAAAACGAAATAGCAAAGCGAAAAAAAAATACTGCCACAAAGATTCTAACAAAGTATGAATCTGTTCGAAATTTGAATACCATAGCACTAATGCAATAGAAAGAAAAATATATATCGAAGATTTCGCTGATGATTGAGGAGCAAACTGAAGTTATTAGAAGAATGAAAGCCGAGTCGATTATAAAATGGTGTATTCGTGATAGACAGTTGGAAATAAACATCATGAGGAAAAACTTAGTAAGCGTCAAGAATAAAGCAGAGGTTTGTCTAACGAAGTTTGCAAAACTTTCAAACGCGAACATAGGAGATAAATTAAACGTACTGTGTGGTTCTTCGAAACATATCGCCTCAGCTGAACCATACTTTGCGGAAGATGCGTACAAGTACGTTCCATTTTATGAATCAATTGTTGTAAACCCCAAAGGGCAAGCTGTTAATATTTTACCGTTAGTTGAAAATAATAATAAGACTCGAAAAAGCAAATGCAAAGGTTGGTCTTGCGATCGAAGTTGTAAAATAACAGATATATCATTACTAGAGAAATACGTTGAATTTTTGAAAATAGTATCAATGTGCACGTTGAAAAATTTTCACAAATTTGTAATACACTTGAAGTGTACAGCAAAGCACGCCAAAGAGAAACTAGGGCATTCCCAAATTTGCTACATGGGTAACGCGTCGTGTAGATCAATTTTCTTACCCGTGCAAATTTTATCTGCACATTTCCCGCTAGTTCGGCGTATACAAAGGCTTCTATATAAATTAGAAAATTGTTATACAAGAATTTCCGTTATCGACAAAGCCTTAAACGATGGCGATCTCGAAAAATTGAAACAAATTTCAGAAACTGCTCAGCAGAACGCTAATAATGTAGGAGATGATGTCAATAATGATATTGATTTGAACGAAGAAGAAATCAGAAAGAAATATCAAAGTGCATTTCATGCTCTGACGAAACGCTCGATGGATATACCCCGTTTGATCTGTCTATCATGCGAAAAACTGTGTTTCAAGAGAGAGATTACGAACATCGATAAGTTCAGAAAACCAATCACGACAAAAATTTGGGCAGATTTGATGGAACGCGTCAAATCTGAAGGCTATGATTGCGAATATGTTTGTAACTATTGTCTTCCTAAGCTTCGACAAAACACCATGCCACCTAGATGCATTCTAAACAATCTGATTACCGAACCAGTACCGGAAATTATATCATCATTGAACGACTACGAACGCATTTTAATACAACGAGCTAAAGCATTTCAGACTGTTCAGAGAATGGGTACCGTAGCAAACAAAAATTTACCGCACAGAGATATGGTACAAAAAGTAAAGGGCAGAACGTTTCATTTACCCCCACCTATGGAAGAAACTTTACAGAAAATTTGCCCACCCATGGATCCGATTAATCTTGACCACGAGCTATACATACTAGTTCGTGGAATCCCAACCAAATCAAAATTGGTATGGGAACAACTGGTGAATATACATAAAGTATGTCACGCCTTGATGTGGCTTAAGGCGAACAATCCTCACTATTCTGAAATTAAGTTGCCAGAGTCGGCTGAAACCCTGTTGGCTGATATAAAAGACACCGAATTTCAAGTTGAGGATGAAGAAAGCGAAAATGAAAATAACGAAGACGACAAGTTGAAGGAACTAGAAATTATTCATAATGTTGAAACAGTGATGAGAAGTGAAAATAATGAGTACGGCAACTTGGAGGCATGTGATGGTCGAGATGATATTAATACGAACAGGCGTGCAGCGCTATTGACGCAAGTTTCACAATCGGATGAAATTTACGAACAATTCACGATACATCCGATGTATGCCAAAAGACCTAATGAGACTGCGACAGATCTCCACCAAATGTTGAAAATCAACGATGTACCGTTAGATAACCGTCATAAAACTCTAGATTTACAATGCTTTCCGCATTTGTATCTGTATGGTCGGAATGGTCAGCAGGAGGATAGATCTACGCGTCTAACGCATGCACAATTTATCAAATCAAGACTCATGTCGAAGCATTCGCAATACCGGCTAGATCAACAATACCTATTCTATCTTTTGAATGACGCTAATATTCGCCAAGTGCGTAGTGGGATATATTACAAACTGAATATCACCAATCCGAGCAAACGATTTACCGCAGCGAGTTATCTGGAAAAGCTCTCTAGGGAGGAATTGGAAGGAAATTTAAACGCAATATTTGCAAGGCTGCGCAACACAGAGCAGTATTGGAGTCGGCCGAGAAATGATGTATCTTGTATGATACATCATTACGGTCCGGCTACATGGTTTCTTACGCTAAGTCCAAGCGAATGGTTATGGTCAGACATGACGGAATACCTTTGCGAAGTAGGTGGCCCTGCTGCCGCTATGATGTCGCCGAATCAATTGGTCGCGGCTGATCCAGTGTCTACATCAAGATTTATTGACAATAAGTTCCATGCTATGCTAGATTTCATATGTTCTCCCGATCATCCTATCGGAGAAGTGACCCATTATTTCTGGAGGCGCGAGTATCAAGGCAGGGGAATGCAGCATTTTCACCTATTAATTTGGATAAAAGATGCCCCCGTGATTGGGAAATCTTCGAACAAAGAAATTGCAAGTTTTATTGAGAAATATGTGACTTGCAAAATGCCACCGAAATACGTTTCGCCTGAATTGTATCGTCGAGTTAATACACATCAACGACATAAGCACAATTCCTATTGCTTGCGTAATAAGAGGAACAAAAATCATGGTTCGTCCAAAGTATGTCGATTCGGGTTTCCCCGTCCCGTAACAGACAATATTGTTATTAGAGATGTGGCTGTTTCAATAATAGGCAGGCGCAAGCTCAAGTCCAGAAGTAGATTGTACGATCCACCTCGGAATCAAAATGAGGTTCATATTAATGATTACAACCCAGCAATTCTCAGTGCTTGGGAAGGCAATATGGATATACAGTTCATTGGCGAGATTTCGGCTATACTCATGTGGTATGTAACAAAGTATCTGTCAAAATGTGAGAAAAGCAATACGGATAAAGACATCGCAGCAATCAATTCGACAAAATCGCTTTGCAGTCGTTTGTGGAGTTTTGCTCAACGTATGTTAAATCACAGAGAATGTGGAGCGTTAGAGGCCGCTGATACTTTAATAGGAATTCCCTTGCACGGCACAGATCCGCAAACGACGATTAAATGGATAGATATGAATATAATTAGAAACAGAAAAGTCAAAAGTTGTAAAGAAATCGAAGCCCTCGATGCAGATTCGACTGATATTTTCTGTGATTCTGTAGTCGATTCACATTACCCAGCTCGCCCGCAGGAATTGGAATCAACCTGCCTGTACGACTTTGTCAAATGATACGAGGCAACTAGAGTAGAACCTAAGGTACAAGACGTTGAATTTTATAAGATTGGGAAAACTCTGTACTTGAAAAAGAGGAAACGTGGTTGCCTAATTAATCATTATAAAAATAATGTAAACAATCAGCCTGAACGATATTACTTTGCGCTATTATTACTTTTTCAACCATGCAGGGACACAGATGAGTTGCGAAATGGATGTGATACGTATGTGGAAGCTTTCGAATCAGTCCGACTGAAGCTCGAAGATGCGTTACAGTATCACGAACGCATAGCAGAAATACAAAAAGGCATTGAGCATATCAAAGATACAATCGAAAAACGTATGAAAGAAAAAGCTCAATCACAACAGAGCGATACTTCTGATTCGGTACCATTAGGCTGTGGGCCAATCGAAGCAGAAGGAGCAATGAAGGAATTTTTCAAGCCCGTGTAGAAAAATTACATACCACAAAAGACTCACAAATAATTAGAAGTTTGAATATTGATCAGAAACGAGTATTCGATACAACTATGGCTGTCGTGAGTTCAAACGATAGAATTCTCCGACATTACGTCAGCGGAGAGGGTGGAACTGGTAAGAGTCATCTCATCGAAGCGCTCGTATGGTCAATCAAGCAGCATACTGGTAAAGATACCGCCGTAACAGCGCCAACTGGAATAGCAGCATTCAATGTCAATGGTTTGACTATTCATAGACTGTTTCAACTGCCTGTTGAATACGGGGTCACTCCCAAATACAAACAACTCTCCGATGCAGCCTTAAAAGTAATTCGAGAGCAACTTAGAAACGTTGCACTCGTTATCATTGACGAGGTCTCGATGATTTCGAATGTGACGTTCATGGACATACACCTTCGATTAAGTGAAATATTTGATACCATCGATTGCGAGAATGGTTGGTTCGGTAAAAAACATATTCTAATGTTCGGCGATTTGTTACAACTCCCACCCGTTCGCGAAAGTCCGGCGTTCACGAGACTGCCCAGCTGTGACGGGCGCGGTATGGTTGTTTAATCCGAGCGGTTGATTAATAAATGAATTTTACTAATTGGATGAGTCCCGTCACAGACTGAATAAAATAATAAAATAAAGGATCTACCTATCGATAAATCGGTAAATGGGATCGTTGCCGTCTAGTCCTATACAGGTCTCAATTGAAATGCTTAAACTATTTTAGAGGCTAGTTAATGTATAATCGAATGGGGATGAGGTGAACCAAATGATAGTGAGTGATTAACTGGTAAAAACGATAATATATTCTTGAACGATTAGATGGAAATAATGATACTGAGGGGTTCAAGCGACTGACAACGAAGTGTCACCTGAACAAATGGTTAACAAAATAAAATGACATAATGAAATGGTTCACCGACGTGGGGATCGTGAAGGTTTGTTGGTAAATGAAAGATGCTGATATTAGAGTGCAGCAAGAGATAATGTTCACGATTCGCACGTCGGATATAGCTGGATGTAGCTAACTATATGGAATATAGAAAATTAAAGCTCTCTCTCTCTTTCTTATGTGCTATTGTTGTGTAAGGTAACCTTAGTTCTAAGAAATTATAGCGCGCGTTAAGGGATCACTATATAGGGTGAACCTTTGGTATAGGTTCTCTTATTCCTAGCTGAGTGAAAGCATAAAACTACACCGACCGAGATTAGGGATAAACCCAAAATACAGTAGAACAGTATTGTCTCGGTGGGGGCAGTATTCTGTGATTGAGTTTTCTTGCGGCTATTGAATACAACGAGAAGTATGAAAATACATATGTATATCTAGTTGGTGAGATAACCGTAGGAATTCTGGATTTTAAACATGCATGCAGTTAATTAGATCTAATAACGACTTAAGATGAACGATCGTGGAAACTTAGCTGTGTTGACTTGGTGTGGCCTGGATCGGCATGGAATTTGTAGTAAATCGGATTTTATATAGCCCCTCACGTTTGCAGGAACCTTGCCACCAATTCGTATGTACCACAAATGTATTTAAGGTATTTAAATGGATTAGAACGTCTTTTAACTAGATATTGTATTTAACCGATATTTAAGTTTCACTGAGTCTAGAGTGTTTAGGACCGGATAGTTTAGGAGCACGAACGTCGGATAGTCTTTTGGATTTAGATTCGAGCACACTATAATTAGAATAGGCAAAAATGTATTAGAGAACAAAACTAAGATTTTAATTAATTAAACGTTAAATTGTCTTAATCCTACATAAACCCGTAGAAGGATCTATGGCGTGAAGCTGCGTTAATATTTAGTTATACTGTGTCCTTGCACTGAAGTTAATAATTTTAAGATAGATTTATTTTCGGGTACAGAGTCCTTTGTATTACCACTTGACTAAAAGAAGAGATCGAACACAACTCGTGGCTCAATGAATGTACACGGTTCTTTGCGTCCACGCGCTTCGCGATTTGACAGATGAAAGACGCTAGTTCAAGTTCAGAGGTGACGAGGTTCCCGCGGCTGCAATGATGCATGTATTACTGCGCGCATGGATTAACCAATTAGGAGCCTACTTAGAGGCTAACGAGCATCTCATTGGCTTAGGAACTTATTTACTTAGGCGTAGGCGCGCGGGCCCCTGCTTCGCTGTGTGGTCCCATGCCGTCCCATGCCTCACCTATAGTCAACTCACACTAGCTTATTTGAGTATGCTTATATTATCTTTATAACCGTATTTTACACTCTATGATCACACATTCACTCATTCCTTATTTCAGATAGCTTATGATGTTATTATCACATTATTTCGATAGATTTGTAGCTTAATTTTCCTATTTCTGTGGGGAATAGAGAGAGAGAGAATTTACACCTATGAACTAATATATGGTAGTGTGATAATGAGGGGTCAGCAAAACTGGGGTTTCCAGCGTTGCCTCGCCCCTCACCACGGGGCTCCAAGCCACTGAGACTATGCAGGTTTCCTTATCGGTTTCTGCGTGACTTATGCTGCTTAGGAAAGGAGGATGTTTATTTTCTTCAAATAAATATTATATTCTCAAGTGTGATTTGACTTGGGTTTGACTCTGGGCCACGTTCTTCGTAATTTGAGAGCAGCCAGGGTACCCCGAAGTGCTAAGCACTGCTGCTCGTAAATCAAGAACGGAATCGATATTTATTTCAATTTGCATTTTGTGATATACTATTATAATTTTGGAAAATGATAGGTATCCTGTGGATGGCTGTAGTTACGCACGTAACATCCCTCCCTTCTCAAAGTTATCAACGTCCCCGTTGATTAGCATGCTATAATCATTACCCCCATGTACTTATGCCTATCACTAATGGTTAGCCTAGAACTAAAAGCGGTGAGCTCTTCCGTGCATATTGTGTCCAGATGGTTGCCTCCCTAAGATATTTTCATAGTCTAACAATTGCGCTGTTGACTAAGATCCGGGGTCCACGTGTACGCGGAGCTCCGGTCGAGACCCTTGGTTAGGATAGCTCCGTAGTGTACTGGTTTGCACTGCCAAAGGTTTGTTCCGCGAGTTACTCCACGCACCGTGCTCCCCTTTTCCTCGTCCGCAGTCAGCAATTTCTGAAAGCTCACAATCAATCAATATGCTGCCTATTCTATAAGCAATCCTATCTATGACTCTATGATTTTATTCCCACTAAGGATACCTAGGGTATTCCGACACTATTATATTTTGAGCGTTCATCCGGAAATGAACATATGGTTATGTATAATATTGCGTATATCTCTCTATATTATAAAGATATCTCGCCGCCGCCGCCGCCGCCGCCGTGTCAGTCGGCTCCACTCGGCTTTCTTCGGCTTTCTTCGGCTTTCCACCTCCCATCCCTGGACCCTTGGATCGAGTCATGTGAACCCCCCCCTGGCCCTTTCGCGCCTTGGGCCCTTGCCGCCGCCGCCGCCGCCGCCGCCGCCGTGTCAGTCGGCTCCACTCGGCTTTTCTCGGCTTTCCTCGGCTTTCCTCGGTTTTCCACCTCCTATCCCTGGACCCTTGGATCGAGTCATGTGAACCCCCCCCCTGGCCCTCTCGCGCCTTGGGCTCTTGCTTCGAGTCATGTGAACCCATGCCCTTCCCTCTTGCACTTTGGGCCTTTCATCCGTATGGGTATGCTAATAATCGTATACCGACTTTCCGTAGCGCGAAAACATGCTGTCTCCAACAGAGTCCCGCTGTTGGAAAACAGACCGCATCCCATGCGTTTTTGAAATCGGATGCGTTCTGATTTCTCAACGGGCCCTGAGACGGCACGTCTTCGCACCAAGAAGAAAGCCGGTATACCTGTGTGTATACCCCGCTGTCAGGGAATATTTGTTCGAATAATGGCACGACAACTGAGAAACGCTTGAGAAATGAATGCTGAGCTCATGTCAAGCTCAAATCTTCACTTTACTCTAATCAGAGCTTCTCGGGGATGGCGTGATCGCCGGGAAAGAATATCCCCACGCCATGGAATACCGAATTATGATCCGTAATACTACGGAGTTATGATATGCATATACCTTGCGAATCTGATGAGCCCAGTACCGAGGGGATCGGCGAGACCAGACCAACCATCGAGACTGGCTGGGACCGCGAAAGATTCTCTGTAAAAAAATACGAGCAATTACGTGATGAGCACCACGATCAGCCTGATTATCAGTTGGGCTGGAACATCCCTCTCATACCTACCCGTATTGCTCCGAAAGGTTGGGTGAAGGGTCTTCGGCGTCGAGGTGTGCCCTATCGAGCTCCCAAATCTTTCCGTAACTGTGAAAAAGATCAGAAAGAATGTGAATATGCTGTTCCGAGCCAAGCAGATCGGTCAGCCTGCGGATGTATTCCCAAGTTCCGGGTTACCAAAAAACGGTGGAGGGAAAGTGGTATGAAAGAGCCAAGTTTGTAAAGAGCCACCTCCATTTAATTCTAAAGTTTCTGAATGCAAGTGGCTCTTCTCAAACTCGGCTCTTCCATGCCACTTTCCCTCTACTGTCTGATACAAAACCTTTGGAGTCAAATTTGGGGGATCCATCCTCGTGTCGACTCAGTGATTGGTTGGACATTTCGCCCTGGTGCCTGAGAGTGGGGATCCCCGTCGGATCAAGATCTCGGCCTTCCGGAGTGGTAAGGACCACTGCGGAAAATCAAATTGCGAATAACTTCACACTCCGCAGAGATGAATAGACAAGCAAAGGCGAAATGGCAATCGATCTTCACCCATTGCCATTTTCGTCTTCGATTACATACCTTGGATTATGTCACCGGCCGCTGGCCTAGCTGAAGCCTCCAGAGCGTGGTACTGAAATTTCACGATGGAAATTCCAGATATGAGAGAACAGGTAGAAAAATCGGGTTAATCGTCGTCTCAATGAACTAATCATTATACATAGTGGATATATATTGTATACACACCAGGTTTCTCCGTTTCAATATATCCCTATGACCCATTAGGTAAATGAGATGTGATCCGAGAATGTCGCGAGCGTGGTTGATCGCGAAATCGGCTATCTCTTCGTGCTGGTATATTTCATCCTGATATTTGAAAAAAAAGTACGTAAGAAACCGATAAATTCGACGAGGTTGAAGTTCGTGACGTTATTGCAACAAAATATTCGCCGGAAATTCTCAAATTTAATGCTCGAACGTTTCAAGTTTCAAGTGGATCAAGAACGGTGCATCATTCCTCAAATCGTGTGAAACATGTTTATCTCGCATATTTTATAATTATAAAAACATTTGAATCACGAAATATTGCATTTCTTCGAAGAATATGCTTCGACTTCTGTTACGTTAATGTTACGAACTTCAACCTCATCAAATTCGGTAGTTATACGGTGGTGAGCATGAAATTCATGGTATAGACGACCTCTCAAGCAATGAGAATCGATTTGTGCAATTCTGAGTATAAGGCCTATCACATACCGATACCGTGCCGTGTATTGCGTGTAATATGGTCAATATTCCGCAATCATTACTGCCGCTTCTCTGCTGGACGCAGTCTTCTATCTGCCGGGTAAGGGAACGCACAGGATAAAGAAGGATTGAGTATAAGAACCAACGGACAGTGCGACAACAATCGCGGGGGCCGTTGCACTCGAATCAAGCGGAAATACGATCTTATGGTAATACTCACGGAAAGATTTACTGGTGCATGTGCCGCTGCCATAAATCTAAGTAGTGTATCTTTGTACATGTCGCAGCTCGTTGGGCTGTAAGTCAGCATCGAGTCATATATGTGAAGATGACTGTAAAAAAAAAGACAGTGAAAGGATTTGGTGATTTCATCGAGCTACCGATGAACTTGGAACGAAATTGGTAAGGAAATTTGAATCCCAATTTTTGGTCTAGAGTGACCCTGTAAAATAGTCGTCGTCTATCCTGTGACACTACGTATACATATTATGTATACAGTAAGATTATGGAGAAAGTTCCCGCCTGACTCTATGCAGCCGAGAAGCATTGCGAAAATGCTAACATGGCCTGTATATATGAAGCCGCGGGTTCATCTATACAGACCATGTTACCATTTTCGCAATGCTTTTCGGCTGCATACAGTCAGGCGGGCCCTTTTTCCATAATCTTTCTGTATGACTAGGTACACTCGTATAGGCGTGACGGCGATTGACTTGGGATTAGTCGGATCGGCTTCCACAATCAGGGAAATACCAACTTTGTACATTGTTACGTACCGACATTCGGGCTGGTATAACGCCAATATCCAGTGTGACCTGGCAACAGAGAAAGAAAAAAAATCATGTTTAGAGCCTGAACATAATAACCACGCCGTGAGCAACTCTCTCTCTCTCTGTCTCTCTTTCTCTCTCTCTCATATAGGTTTGTGCGACCAATTGAAAGACACCCTGTATATACAACCTGTCTGCTTGCCCCGTACCTATGTACCCTCTCTCTCTGTACCTTTTTTCAAGTCAGGTTAAGCTTACTCTTCGCCTTCCTTGCATACTACATTGTAAATGCAAGGCAGGCTTCGTCCAACATTGTTATGGATAATAAATGAACATCCATCTATCTATCTATCCATCCATCTCTATCTATACCTACGTACCTTTGGCGGTTGCATATGGGCACCAGAACAGTGCCACCGTCTTCTCCCAGCTCGGCCAACGCCCCCGTCAACTCGCCTTCAAACGACTCTTTGTTGTCGTATATTACGGACGATATAAACTTCACCCTATCGGCGAAACCAGCTATACCCGATATTAGGGTATCGACGACTTCGTCAGCTATGTATGTCCCCGGTGTTGCAAGTTCTCGGATCGAATTCAAACACACGTCTTGCAGTGCCGCCGAAGAGCAATCTGCCACAGTCATTCCTCTTAATACGTCATGGACACATTTTTGGAATGACCCAAAGCCCAACGGCGGGTATATGCGCGATTGCGTAGCACCGGAGTTATACAAAGCTTCCAAAAGCGTCTCGAAAATGGTGGAGAGTTGTCTCAACACATCTTGAATCAAAGAGTCGTCTGAAGACTCGTCAACGAAGAGCGTTGGGTCGAAGCGTACCGGCCAGGGACGCCCTACACAGGTGCAAATTATATCAGAGATTCGAGAAATGCGTGTCTGAACGGATATTTTCATTTTTGGAGTGAAACTCCTCTAGGCGCGTTATATGTTATAGGGGGACGTGTGCGGACGTGTCGATTAACGGATAAACTCACCGGTTACGGTCTCGATTTCCGAATGTTCCGATTCGGATTTCATTTTTGTCGACTGTTTGGGAAACAAAGAAAATGAGTAAATAAAATGAACATGAGAACGATTATATGATAACGATGACGATGACGACAGCATAGTTAATGTATGTATTACATACTTATAACTGTATTGGGGTGTGCTTCAATTGGTCGTACCAACCTATATAGATCGATTCGTCTCCAGAATGGGAAACCATTCATCGTAGCGAAATATTTTTGAGATCAATAGTTCTGCAGCAATAGCAATACATAGATAAGCCAACGGACAGCCCCAGTCTGAAACGGTATGTGTACCTATCTCTATTTGTACGCTGAACTGGCTGCTGATTGTCTTATCTATTCATTGCTATTGCTGGAGAACCATTGCTCGCAGAAATATTTCGCTCCGAAAAATCCTTCTCTATTCCAAAGGAGAATCGTCCTATATAGGTTTATATAACCGATTGAGAGACACCTTGTATACTCGTGGAAACTTACGTCTTGATTCCACAACTTTCCGTGATCAAGTGACTCTGAATAATAGCCTGATTCCCGAGATCGGAATGGGGCGACCATACGCATGCGCCCCATGCGCAGATCTAGACTGCGTATGCGCAGTCATCAAAGCATGGCCACAAGATTGGCCTGCCTGTAATGGGCCCGTCTCTGCCATCTCCGTTGGCCGGCCCGCTGATGTCTTCGAGGTCCTTGGAACAAAAATTATGATAAATAAGATTATAAATCAAACAAATACGACTTGAAGCTAATTTAATTTGTATCGATGAAGATATGCAACGTTGGAATCCATACCATCTGCAGGCTGCTGCTGCTGTTGCAGCTGCTGCTGCTGTTGTTGTTGTTGTTGTGGGTCTCGCTGCTGTGGCCCCAGCTGCTGCTGCTGCTGTTGTTGTTGTTGTGGGTCTTGCTGCTGCTGCTGTTGTTGTTGTTGTGGGTCTTGCTGCTGCTGCTGTTGTTGTTGCTGTGGGTCTTGCTGCTGTGGCCTCAGCTGCTGCAGTTCTGGCCCCGGTTGTTGCAGCTCTTCGTTTTCAAATGAAGATATAGAAACGAATTCATATGATTATTTATAAAAATATGTGAATGCGTGAAGAAAAATAATAATCGTAATAATTGTTGAAGATTATATAACATACCATTTTCAATAAGATTCTCCATCTTGGATTTTGTAACTGAGAAATAATTAATGCAGTGAATGAATTTCGGACATATTGATATTAAATTTAATTGATAATTATCAATACTTACGGAACCAGGCGACTCTCAGGCCTCTCAGGATTGAATGAAACAAATGTTATTTATTTATTACATGGTTACGCGAAACAAAAAGTGAGCGCTTGGAGCGAGAAGTGGGAGCGATCATAGCGCTTAAAAAAGTAATCCTTTACTTGATCGGCCTCACTGATATCGGTGATCGGCCGATATATAACTGTCATGCGAATCTATCAGGTTACCGACAGATGGCGACATGCATGTAATCGCATGTCATCAGTATTCCGTAACACCTATACATGATTACATCGCATTCATTAAATCGTTTCACGGTTATTACCTCGAAAAGCTTACGAGTTCTTTGGCATTTGACAAAATGTCAGATTGCGATTCAAGACGGCTCTCGATATACCATAGTATATCGAGATATACTCACCATAGGTAATCAATAGGAAACTACATTTAATGCAATTCAAGACGGCTCTCCATATCACCATATGGGAAATTTAAAAACTACTGTCGCAATATTGAATTCTTGACTATTTTGAACTCACGTTTATTTATTAGAGAACGATGATATGCGCTGGAGGCTAACGAATTATGTAATACAATAACATAGATAAAATCCAACAATTAATAGATCACCTAACAAAGATTCATGACCATATCTGAATTTCATCAATGAAGATATATTTCCCACTCATACGAATATTTTGAATTAATCAATTTCTGATATCAACATAAAGAAACCATTCCACTTGAAAAATGTATGTCATACCGATTAATATTTTATTAATTTCAAACACTATACATCATTTAGATAAGATTTGGAAACCTATGTCTGTATTCGTATTCGTATCGAATCGATCTCTGTATTTATATCTTTTCACACCACCTAGGGGTGGATGATACTTTTATCCATGAAAGTTGAGGGCCTGTCTTTAGATGACGTAATCACTAAGGGTAGGGTAGCAGTAAGTAGGGAAAGGTCTGAAAATAATAAGAGATGTATGTAAGTGAGGATAATAACCATTATGCGACAGTTATCGTTTCCACACCACTTTGCAGTAGATAACTCGGCGCGTTTTTTTTAAAGTGGTTTCCTCTGAAAGCCTAATCCACTATATATTTTTAACACATATACATATGATTACATAATATAAATACAAAAGATCAAAAATAAAAGATGATTAACACGTAAAAAATTATCACGTTATATTCCTAACATTCTAGAAACGCATAATAATTTTGTAAGAGGCATAGGGGGGTCATCCAGGATTTTGATGTTTTCGAAAGTCTGCACGTGTAGGAAGAAGTGGTGGTCTAGAAAGACGTATTAAAAGCATAAAAAGAACATTTAATCAATAATAATGATTTCATTTTTTTTCGATATTGAGAATATTTTGTATTTCCTCATTGAGTTAAAAACTTAGATTAAAGATTATTCACCGTTTTGTTGAACATCGCCTACAATTTCTATTCGTTGGCCAGCAGAGATTGGACTTAGATTGAAAACATTAGATAAGACAATTTCAATTTTGAATTGGCCGTCAGTTACTGTGCCAATGTATTCGTCGGTTCGAATTTTGGAAGGCTGAATAAATTCGTCTTTGACATATCCTCTAATTTCTGCAGGTTAAGGTTATTAAACAAGTTATTGGACAAGTTTTCGGAAAATGGTCGATCGAAAATAACGTTACTTATAATTCCAGTTTTGTGAGGAATGTCAGGAAATTCAGAGAAATTAATTTTATCGAAGTTTTGGAGTACGTGGAATACTCCGAAACAACTTATTTTCGAAAAAGATTTTAATTGTAGTTCAAAGTTAACGTTGCCAAGGTTGTACAACGAAGCGGGAGTAGCGGTTGTGTTTTGAAGAAGGTAAATCTAAAAACGAAGGGTACACAGTTAACAAGAAAAAAATGTCCACCAAAAATGATGTGATGCAGAAGAAAGATGTAAATACGATTTACCTGATTATGTTTAATTTCGTTTGATAATTGAGGGGCCTGATCGCCCCATTTGTAACAAGAGACTCTTTGGCCGTCATTATTATTCAGGACGAATTTAAATAAGTCCAATTCTGGTTTTTCTGCCTTATTTAGTGAAGTTTTGCGTTTAATTTTACTACACTGAATAGAGTCGACGTATCCAACAATAGCTCTACATAGAAAAAGGGGAAATATATGAGACTTTACGTTAAAATAATAATAATATTAGTAAAATTATTGCTTACGCAAATTTATCTCCGATCTCAATGTCTTGAATATATTCCGTAGTCGAAAGCGAAGGAATATTGTCGTCAGTCTTAAATTTTTTTGATTTAGGTCGTTCGAGTGAGTGGCTTCTAGATGAGTTTGCACGACGAGGCATTTTGCAGGAATTTAAATTGAATTTAAATTGAATAAACAGGATAAAATAAATAAATGTATCAGTCACAAAAATTTATCCCAACAAAACAGGAACAATTGATTTTTCAAATGAATATAGTTACGGCTTACATTTTTTGTTTCTGCATTTAATTTCGAGACATGTGATCGATATTCGATGAATTTTTGTAAATAACTATAGTTAATTAAGTTTTGCGATTTTATAAATTTATTAACGTTTAGGTAAATTGGATAATGGAACCAGTAGGACAAGGTTTGTGATATCAATTTATCTTTAATTACCGAACCGAACAACGGAAAAACATACCATCACTAAAGATTGGTTAAATTATGATAATAGACGAACTAACAGAGGGATATCTAGAAGAGTCATGGCCCGAATTGCCCGAGGTACAGCCAGCGGAGCTAGATACCGGGCTAGACACAGACACAGTACCAATAGGGCCAAGTATGTGATATCAATGTGTATTTGATTATCGAACCGCACAGCGGAAAAACGTGACATCGCTAAATGTAGGTTGTATTATACGCGATAGATGAATTAACAGACGGAGAAATATACGACATGGAGAACCATGACATGGATGAGGAAATACAAGCCGAGCTGGAAGCAGAACATACACGAAGAAATTCTTTTCAAAGAAATCCGCAGATTATTTGACTTCGACAAATGATACAAATTGAAATAGGGGGGGTTGGCGCGCGAAGCGCGCAGGGGGGCGTAGCCCCCCTAGTAATATAATATTTATATTTTATAACTTTTATAAATATTTTATTAATATGTATGGAAAACGGAAAGAAAGAAGATTATTAAAAAATAGTTTGACTTCATTAAAAAAATATAAAAAATTAAGTACCAAGATGGTTTTCGAGTAGATATTTCTCTAAAATCAAAATTAATTTTTTCAATCACGTTGTTCGATGATATATTTTGACCAGGGTGGCCATCATATTACCGATAACCATATATATTTCTCAATATTTTTACTACCATTACTTACAAAGCCGTGGTTTGCAATATGTGTATAGATGGCAGCTAAGACGAGCTGCAGCATTAGCTTCGCAACAAGAACAGGTAGCCAATGTTAATTTCGAAATCGAATCAGGCCCTCCGTTCGAAGAAGGGCTAAAAGAAGAGCCGAGTTCGGATCAAACCGAAAATAGATCTACCGATTGTACGCGCGAAGAAGAGGTAGCAATCGAAGGCCGTTGTATCGTTGATATAAGTTACATGCTGGAGCAGATCCATGATAAATTTGATAACCATGATCCGCTTTCGATTTGTACGTTTCGAGACATGATACATACGAAGGCGCGCCGTCAAGGTTTGCAAACCCAAATCTTCTTCCAGTGCCGGGTTTGCAATTTTAAGGACAGTATTTGGACCGATCGTACGGATGGTGAAGCGATGGATATCAATCGAAGTGCTGTCGCCGGGACCATCGCCACGGGAATAGGATTCTATCAGTTGGAAGAACTCTTGGCCTCTATGAGTGTTCCCTGCATGTCGGGAACGACATACAGGAAATATGATACAGAAATGATCGCAGCATTCGAGAAAGCAGCACTCACTGAAATGCTGCAGGCTGGCAAAATCGCTAAAAAACATGCACTTGAAAGAGGAGATTTCATTATGCATGACGGCAAAAAAATTCCATTTCTAACCGTTGTAGCCGATTGTAGTTGGATGAAACGGTCATACAAAACGGGCAAATATGATTCTCTGTCTGGTGTTGGTGCGATCGTCGATCATCATACACAGAAGGTAATCTTCATAGGCGTCCGCAATAAGTTTTGTTGTATTTGTGAATGTGCTGCACGGAACGACGTATTGCCAAGAGATCACGTATGCTTCAAAAATTGGGGCCGTGACCAAGCATCTACCGGAATGGAGGGCGACGCGCTATTGGAAGGATTCAAAACAAGTATTGAAACCCACGGCCTCATTTACAAGACTTTGATAGCAGACGGAGATAGTAATGTTTACAAATCAATTGTAGACAACGACCCGTACTCGAAATACGGCATAATCGTCGAAAAAAAGGAATGCGTCAACCATTTGCTACGAAACTTAGCAAGAAAGATCAAAGATGTAGCCAAGACCAAAGGTCGCAACATTTCCCGCCAGAAGAAGGCAGTACACAGTAGCGTCCTGAAATTCAGGGAAACAATTGAGAAGGCAATACTGCATCGCCAGAAAGATTTCGGAAGAGATACTGCAAGGGCAACAAAAGTTGATCTTCTTAAGAACGATGTCCTGAATGCACCATATCACGTCTTCGGTGACCATCGAAAGTGTAATCAGCTGAACGGTTTTTGTCGTCAACAGAGTACTAACGAAGGAGTAAACACTGTCGAGGATCTGAAAAAAGCCGGACTTTTTCAGCAGCTGGAAGAAGCTGTTATATATCTAAGCTTTCACGCAGATAGTTTACTGTACCGTGCCACTAATAACATTGCAGAATCGTTCAATGCCATAGTCTGCAAATTGATCGGTGGGAAAAGGATCAACTTCGGCCAGAGGGGATCTTTTCAAGCTAGATGCGCTGAGTCAGTGTTACAACATAATACGCAAAACGTATTAACGAAGTTGCATGAAAGCGAAGGCAGACAGCCACCCAGCACTGTAACTGCTATAGTAGCCCGGCGCCAGCGTAAAGTACGTGAGAATGCGCTGATGAAGAGATCGCGAAAAGAAAGACGGGCACTATATCGTGATAAGCACACGAAACAACGGGGCCAGGATAAAAATTACGGTCCAAATGCAGAGAAGCCGGATTTGCCTGCTAACGTGTACGATGATCTCGCGGAGCTACATCAGAGCCGGCTGATAGAAAATCAGAAAGATCGCATCGAAATCGAAATCTGCACAAGGGGGCAAGCCGACAATGCTCTCTGGCGATCCACGCGAAGAAAGCTACTGACTGCTTCAAACTTTGGTAGAGTGTGCCGGATGCGTGACACAACATCGTGTTCTGCTACCGTACAGTCCATACTGTATCCATCATTGAAGGGTACACCTGCCATGGTCTGGGGTCGGACAAACGAAGACAAGGCCATCGAGGAGCTGCAAAATAAATTAGCAGACGAAGGAAATCCTGTGACTATCAGGACATGTGGATTGTTCATCGATCCGAACCTTGAATTTCTAGGAGCCAGTCCAGATGGTATCATCGATGATACAGCTATTGTTGAAGTGAAATGTCCAAGATCTGCATTGGCTTATCACCCAGAAGATGCGATTCAACAAGGCGTCACCGAAATTCCAAAGTATTTCGACAGGAATGATACATCGAAGATGAACAAGGCTCACCATTATTATTACCAGGTGCAGGGACAGTTGCACGTAACGCGTGCCGATACTTGTTACTTCGCTGTATGGTCGCCTTTGGGTCTGAAGTACGTCAAAGTACCACGAGATGATGCATTCTGGAATGAGCGAATGGAACCTTACCTAACTCGATTTTACAAAGAGTGCATGCTGCCTGAAATAATAGACAGCCGATTCATTCGTAGAATGCCAATGAGAGATCCAAAATATGTTCTGCAGGCCAGACAATTTAGGAGCCAGGCTGTCGAAACATCCAGAACCGTAACTGGAGTACAACATACAAGGGTTGCGACACCTATCTCATCAGATACAATACCGGGGAGAGACCATTACCAATGTTCACTCTCCCAATCGGCAAGCACAAGCAGCGAAAGCGAATTTGCATACACGGGAACTTGGAGTGCAAAAAAAGTTCGGCCAACGAAACTGAATAGAAATCATAAGGATCCATATTCTTGGAGTGTAATATCGTCGGACGAGCAAAACGAGCGAGTTATGCCTCTAAGATTGATAAAACGTACTTCCGAAGACGAAGCGTCTCGGGTATTATCATCCTCTGCAGATGAACAGATCGGTTCATCGAAAGGCAAGGCACGAATTCCGCCGCTGAGAGTTAAACGCACTTTTCAGTGCGAAAATTCTTGGGTTATATCATCTACAGACGAGCAAGAGTCTGCACATGATAGCCAACAAGCGCGTGGCACTCCACCTGTCGCGCTGACATCGCGACCGGCAGCACCGTCTAAAGCGGCAAAGACCCGTGATACTGGGATTCCATGGGTCGTTATATCGGACGATCGTGTCAAAAGTCCGACCCGAATAGAAATTGAGATTCTACAATCGGTGAATCAGAATGTGAAGATTGATGATATTGAGAAAGATATATTATCAGAAGAGTCTTTGCTCAATGATACATCGATAGATCAATTTCTATTAGTGATCGAGAAAACATCCCAGTTTAATACGGCAACTTCTCTATTCTCGATATCAACTAAGGCGTGAACCTTCTGAGTGCCTGGCAATGGCTTTGCTAAATTGAACCTACTGGTGAGTACCGTTTTTGTTTGGTCATAATCAGATTTTGGGCTAAATACAACCGTAGTCGCATCACGTCCAAAATTTTGAGTGGCCCATCGAAAAAACGAAAGAGGAGACAGAATAGCATGTTCTGGAGAGCGCTGCAAGCTCACCCGAGCTGCTTCTCTTTTGATGTTCCCCCCTACACCATCGCAGGCTCCCTTGCCATGCGCTGTTGCATGGAAGTGCCATTCTGCAGGTACACCAAAGTCTTTTACATGGTGAAGTAGAATACAAAAACTATATTTATTTTTATAATGCTGAGCTGCCCCGTCCGTGAAATAGATCACTTTTGACATTTGCCTGATACGCTGTTTTAGGATATCTAGAAGGAGCTTTTGAAATGTGTACACTGCTGCAGTATCATGTGTTAAGTTGTCGGAAATTATGATTATACTCTTATGAACTAGAATGTCGTTTTCTTTATAATAATATACTATGGGATAGACGGTTGCTTGGTCGTTGTTCCAATGAAAAGAAGGTGCAGAATCCTGAACAACGAATGCATAGTTTTCGGAAAAGTCCATGTGAACAAGAACCTCACCGTCTTTGAGAGTCTCTCTTTTATGGCGAAGAAAACGGGCCTGTTGTTTTGCAATGAACGCATGGGTCTTTAATTTCAATAACCTTTGACATAGGTCATCGACATATTTATCGACAGTAAACGATTCAGTTATTAGCATTGCTCTATCAGTTGTCTGCCATACGCTACATTCGATCTTTTCGATGTCGTAACTGTCGAGCAAGTCGCGCAAACCGTTAGCAAATGCATCAATACCAGGGCAATTTTTACATTGATTCAAGTGGCATTTTGCCGATGGTTCTGGACACAAAATGGATTGCAAACAGTCTTCGTATGTGTTCAGAGGAAATTCCGAATCTTTAGTTAACTTAGATAATTTGCAACTGTCAAGCATTAGTTTTACGTTTTCATGAATGACGCATACACACACTGTATGAGTGCCACTCGAGCCAGCTAATACGCATTGAACTGGCCGAAGCTCTGCGAATTTAGAAAAGCCAACTTTCACGTTAGGGTATTCTTCCTTGAACTGGCGATATAGTTCTTGGAGATTACACAACACCAATCTTTTTTGTATGTGTACGCGCTCATTACCACGCTTCACAGATTTGAAGTCTTGCTTGCCAGGCATAAGACGGCTATTTTCATCTCTTTCGTAAAAATCGATAACTAACGATTTAACTCCGGCAGATAACGTCCTCCCTCCCCGGGGATTAGGAGATGTGAAAATCCCGTGTTCAGCAACAAGCCTTTTTGCATTGCGGATCATGCGACGACTGGCTCCAAATTCTTCAGTGATTCTACGGTCGGTCCAGGACTTCGGTAGAAGGGTCAGGATTTGAATTTTTTGAGCATTCGTTGTAGATGGAAGTGAAAATTTGTCTTTAAGTTGGTTCAAAATTTCCTCCGCCCCGTTTGTATTTAGGCCAGTATCGAATGTTTCTTCTACTAGACGATGTAGTGATTCTCTTTTTTTCTTTTGATAACGCGCAAATTTCATTTTTTTGTTATTAATCGGTGACTGTCCACTCTCTACCAATATTTGATTCATCTATAATAAAAACCGATAATTAATTATCATGTCCAAGCTTAGCCAATTGCCTCTATGAGACTTATTTAGTGTTTTGAATCGTACGATATATTTAATTACATTTTCAATCCGCCGCTTCTGAACCTCAAAATGTAAAAGACTCGCATGAGATCCTTGAGAGGTAGAAGGTTCCTGGGAGGTAGAAGGTTCCGGGGAAGGAGATTCCTCAGAGGTGGAAGCTCCTTGAGACGACGAAACTTGATCTTTAGACGGCCTTGCTTCTTCGTTATTTTGAGAAATAACTTCATTTAGCTCTGATGATGTTGTTTCAGATCGTATAGGCATTTTGTCGAGTAGCCGTCTGCATACTGAGCAAATCTTTGATGATGGATCCAAATCTGGTAGCTTTTGACTTTGATTATTGGTAAGTCTCCGTAACCATTTGGTACTACATGGCGCGCTACTCCGATTTAATGGATTACAACACCGACTGAACTGTGCAGACATCTTTGTAATCGAACGAGAATGATTCTGTGACAACTCGTAATCACGCAGTGAATTTCGCGTCTACGAATGCTGTCAACATGACTTTTCCGAGCTCAAACAGATGCAAAATAAACAATTGAAGAGTGCGCGTGTACACGCAATACTCAGCAGATATCAGAGATGGCGCTATACTGACAATTTGATACTTCAGAGGTGGCACCAATAAATGACGTGTGAGTGTAATCACACCGATATATTAGGCCATTGCAACTTCGAAAGCAGTGGAACTATCAATACAACGAAAATTGTAACAAATAATAATTGAACAGCCATATACTCTCACACGTACCAATTACAAAACGTGTACAATAATATGGCGCGGCAACGTAAGCGGACGTACGAGTCGTTCATTTCGCCTTCGAACTAAAATTGTAGCTCCCAAACGAAACCGTGTCCCATTCCGAAACAAACGTGATTCGATGGGAAATTTTCCAAGCTTTCGAAAAAAAATACGAGAAAAATGCTAAAAATGACATAAGTGGATAGAAATGGAGTTTTGGCTTAGAAAATGATTTTTCAACATGTTCTCCGATAGGTACGGGCAAGATCATAACCTGAGGTGAAAGAGCGTGAATAATACTACAAATCACCACCCCATTACTTTTTTCCTTGGACATACCGTTTCCAAGATATTTGCCTTCAAAGACACCAAGGAGCGTCAGAAATCAAAAACTGGAACAGCTCGTACACCAAAGACAAAAGCAGCTACATATGTCTTATATACATAAAAGTTGCTGATTTTAAGGATACTAAAGCACATGCAAAAATGAAAAAAATCCGTGACATTGAGGTCTTTTTTTGGTCCGCTTCGCGTGGAATCCATCATATATAAAAAAATTTGTACTTTTTTCTTTATACTTGTTTTCTCTTAAATTAAATATCACAAACTTGAATCTAAATTTTATTTGGTTTCTTTCCATAACCTCATGTTTGCAGCCTCCCACACTCCCTGGTATGGTTTCTGGGTTGCTTGGAAACCTTCGATGTCACCAATTACATAGCGATCATTTCTAAATACTTTGAATATTTCGTATGATCCTTTGAACTGAGGAACTAGTTTGATGGATACCCCTAAGGTAGTATCAAAGTTTCTTATCATTACATAATTTCCTTCCTTGTAGTTATGAGCTGGTTTATGTTTCTTATCGTAGCATTCTTTGTTGTGTGCTTGATTTATTACATTTTTCGATTCTGCTTGTTCTCTTAGATCTATTAGATTCCTTTCCTTTTCTTGTACATTTGTTTCTGAATATTCCTTCACTCCGTCTGTCACTTTTCCTCTTTGTTCTACTCCAAATAAAAATTTACTCGCTATTTCTCCTGTCGCTTTACTAACTGTGTTGTTCAGAGAGAATTCGACGGTAGGTAGTTCCTTTTGCCATACTCTTTTATTTTCGTCACCTAACAATGTAGCTAACATCGGCACTATGACTCGGTTAACTTGTTCCTGACATAAACATTCTATTATCTCTTTGGTTTTTGTGGTTTTCGTTGCATATAATTTCGTAAATTTCGTAAAAGCGTCTATGACTACTAATATGTGTTTCTTTGAAGATTGACCGTAACTTAATGGACCTAGGTGATCAATGTGTACTGTATCAAAAGGTACATTGCTTTTAGGTATGCTGCGTAACAACCCTTGACACTTTCCTAACTTTGGGCAAAATGATATGCATTTCAAGCAATTTTTGATGTATTTTTGAACTTTCTGTTTTAGATTTGGGAACCAATAATTCTTTTGTATTGTCTCACAAACTTTGTCAACTCCTATGTGTCCCGGCTCGTCATGATATTTAACTAATATGTTAGTCTCCATTTCTTCGGGTACACAAAATAGTAATTTATCGCCCTTTTTCCGGTAAACGATCCCGTTTCGCATTTCGTAGAATTTATCTCCTTGCTCCGAAAGTTTTTCACGTAACGCTTGCATAAATGAACTCTGGTTTTGACACAACGCTAAGTTTCGTTCAAACGAATTGTCTTCGATTACCATAACGCTGTTTACGCGACTTAACCCGTCAACGTGAGTCATCTTTGTTCCTTCGCGATGCTCTACCGTATAGTCGTATGATTGTAGCTCCAAAACCCATCGTTCTATACGAGGATTTATATCGCGCTTTTTGAGAGCTTCTGATAACGAGTTACAGTCTGTCAAGATCTTCAATTTGATTCCTCTCAAATAAATTCTAAATCTTCTTAACGCGTGTATTATAGCTAACATCTCCAATTCGAAGCTATGATATTTACTCTCGGTGTAGGTAGTTCGCCTTGAGAAATAAAATACCGGATGCATTTTCCAGTCATTTTTGCGCTGCATAAAGATTGCTCCAAAACCTAATGAACTCGCATCGCAGTGAAGTTCGGTTTCACTGTGAGGGTTATATATCTCTAAAATCGGTGATTCGATCAGTTTCTTTTTCAGGGATTTGACCGCTAGCATTTCTCTCTCGCCGAATTGGAATTCGACATCTTTTTTCAGTAGATCATAAAATGGGGTTTAGCTATAATGGAAAAGTTCTCTATAAACTTTCTAAAATAGGAGCACAACCCTACAAAACTGCGTACCTCCTTTGCATTGGTAGGAATCGGAAATTCCTGTACAGCCCTCGTGCCTTCTTCGGTTGGGCTTATTCCGTCTGCAGATACGGTATACCCTAGATAGTTTATTTTAGTATAAAGGAACTTGCACTTGTCTAATCTTAAAACTAGCAGGTTATCTACTAATAATTTTATAACTTCTCTTAGGACCTTAAAATGATGTTCCACCGTCTGGGTTGCTATCAAGAAATCATCTAAGTAGGCCACAACATCACCTGACTCAATTAGTGTTTTCAGAACATCATAAATATATCTATGGAACTTTGAAGGTGCGACCATCAATCCGAATGGCAACTTAGTATACTCAAACTGACCTAACGGTGTCACAAAAGACGTATATTTAATAGAATCTTCCGTCATGTTCAAGTGGTGAAATTCATCCTTCAGATCAAGTAAACTAAAGTAAGCCTTACTGCAAGTACATCTAATTGGTCTTCAATCAATGGAGGAGGATAATTATCTCTGACCAGACATTTGTTCAGGGTACGATAGTCGACACACATTCGTGTTTCATTATTCTTTTTCTTGGTAAGTACTATATTCGAAGCGTACTCCGAATCGCTTGGCCTAATTATTCCCTTTTATAGTAGTCGATCGAGGATGTTGCGTAACTCTGTCTTTTCTGTAAATGCTAAACGTCTAGGTGCGTAATGAAACGGTTCATGTTCTTTTAACACGAGTTTCACGTCTTTTTTCACTTTTGGTTCCTCTGGCCGTTCGCAATTAACGTATTCTTTCGCAAATAATTTTCTAAACTGAAGTTGCTTTTCTGCTGGTATTTCTTGGTTTATCTTATATTCTGCTTCCTCCTTATCTTTTTCTGAATCTACCTCTATGTGTAAGATTTCTAAAATCTGTTCATTTTCTTTAGGCGGCTTGCCTGCTTTCATTAACCGATACCCAAATTGTTGCAAAACATCTCGCCCTAGCACTACAGCGCTTTTCATCGTGTCGTATGGTGCTACGAGCAAAACGTTGTTCGCTATGGAATCTTCGCCTAGTGTTATCTTAAGATTAACTCTACCAATAATTCTTAACTTAGAGTCATTAATACCACTGTACACATCACTATCATCACTGACAGGCTCCATTGCACGTTCACGAATGAACTTCTCTTTCACGAAACTGATCGGGCTTCCTGTGTCGATGAGTGTGTCCAACCGTAGGCAGAACTGCTCGTTGTCCCACTCCATCTCGTACAGTACATTTCGACGGAAGTCATCTCCTGCGTTGCTTCCTTGATCGATGTGGTTGACCTGCTTTCCCTCCTTGGGTTTGATCTTCTTCGGACAGTCAGTGATCAAATGATGGGTTTCTCCGCAAGAATAACAGGATCCCCGTTCTCTTTTTGGTTTCTTACAGTCACGAGCGATATGGCCCGTTTCTCGAGAATTGTAACATTTTATGACCCCTCGGGTGGTAGCTCCTCCGGAACTACTCTCTGCGGTCTTCTCTTGCTTAAACGGGACTTTTGGTTCGCCCGGCGAGCCGGTTTTAGTTTCAGTCTCCGTCTTCTGGAAAAACTTAGGTCGTAACGTTACTTTCTCAAAAGCCTTCAACAATTCGCCCTGAGATTTGAACTGCTGAATTCGGGCTTGGTCCCTTAGAAATGTGTCCGATATTCCATCGACAATATAGTCCACTATTTCGTCGTCTGCAATAGGTACTCAATTCCCTAGAATAACTTTTGAATGACAATATTCGGCAAAGGTCTCACCTCTCCTCGACTGTCTTTCTTCGAATTGTTTTCTGAGAGCGACCCTGCTGGGCCTGTGGTCGAACATGTTTTTCATTACCTCCATAAGTTCTTCAAAACTCATGCCAGTATAGTCTGATCGGGAATGGAACCATTCCATTGCCTTCCCCGTCAGCCTGGTACTCACTAATACTTTGGTAACGTCTTCGTTCAAATGGTAAGTATCTTCAATCAGTCTAACCTGTTTCTGCCAACTGTCAAAAGTACCGCTAGTGCCGTCAAACGTGGCTAATAATTCTTTTATCTCACTCATCCGTAAACGTGAATCATTATTTGTTGGGTGGCCTACTTCTTGGCGCACCGGTGGTGGCGGTGGTGCCCCCATAGCCATGCCGCGAGTCAACTCCAACTCACGCCTAACTAGTTGCAATTCGCGTTGCGCTAGCTCTCTTTCTTTCTTGGCTATTTCCAACTCACTAGGAGTCGACCAGACCTCCGGGTCATGGATCTGGCCCAAACTTATAGGGATGTTTTCTTGTACCAAAATATGAAGTACCTGCTAAATAACTCTCCGGAATGGGCCTTTATTTTATCAATCTACCACAATATACAATACAAGTTGTAGTAAGCTGACCAATTCTAATAAGTCGCGCCTAATTTTTGACTACAGTATTACTCTGAAGTATAGTATAATTTGACTCGCTAGCTGTTGCCTAGACTGCTAGGCGACACGGAACTCTCTCTTGCCCGTGGATCGTGGAGAACAGAGGACGCCTGTTTTTGGGGCTCCTCAAAACGTATCTTTCTGAACCCAATCATGTGCACGTAATTTTCAAATAATTCGCTCACGCTCAGTTTTCCTCTAAAATACTACTACACCTCTTTGAATCTTGTCATCCGAGATCCGGCACTTGTTGTGAGGAATGAAGGAGCGGAGCTACGTCTTCGAATAAGTATCGCAATGCGCAATTTATAATATACTCCCGACCACGTGGTCAAGATTGTTTCGTCCTAATTCTGTACGATGTAATACTAGTTGAAGAATATTCTATCTGTAAATTTCATGTTGTCACATGTTTCGTCTCACTCGCCATTCGTGACAACATTATTTCTCGCTAAATAAATGTTATCACATTTATTATAGAGTGCTGTTTAGTCCTGTGTTATCCATTAAGCTTACGAATACTCATTGTATTACCCCATGATACTTGACGACATTTTTTACTGACCTACCAGACGTGTGGCAACAATTTTAAAACCTCATGTTCATGTCGTTCGAGTCAATTAATAATCATATGAGCAAACTATCATAAATTCTAAAAGAAAAACTATTGAAGCTACTTGTAGAATTTCCTGTCCTTTCTGAAATCTATTTTGAAATAATAAAATTTAAAGTTTCTTGTTCAACCGATATACCTTTCTTGAATTATTAATAACCATCCTACATGTTTGTGTTGTGAAGTAATGACTCTGTCTCCTCTTGAAAATAGAATCATCACAACTGGCGCCCGAACCGTGGACAAATAGGTTCAATAGATGTATTTTAAGTAATTGTTTAACTTATGTGTATTTTCTTTAACTAATGAGTGTAAAACATTCCCCAGTAAATACTAGATCCAGAGCCAAAGACTCACCTTCAGTACACCCGTATAGGCGACTGGAGGATAGTAAAAACAAAGACAAAAAATCTGCTAAGATGGAGGCAGAACAGGAACGTATCAGAGTAGAAAAGGCTAGGCTTGAAGCAGAAAAGACGGAGTTGGAAACACTGCTAGTTGAAGTAAAAAGACTGCGGGCTGAGAGACGACGGGCAGTCAACGAAGTAAATGACGTAGGAAATCAGGAGCAAGCTGATCTAGGTAGACAATTGGTGAGTGGACTGGTTAATAATCTGCAAAATTTAAATATAAAGGCTACAATGCCAAAATTCAGCGATACGGAAAAACACCACCCAAAGCAATTCTTAGAAGAACTAAATAGATATTTTAATTTAAAAAGGGTTGGTGGAGTTCAAAAATTATTGTGCTTAGAGAGTGCGTTAGATGGAACGTCGAAACTGTGGTACGACGTAGTAAAAGATAGAATTGATACATATGATGATTTCCAAACTGAATCTCTTAAGAAGTATTTTTCCATACCAGTACAAGTTAGACTAAAAACTATATGGTCATCGCGAAAATATAGAAATAGTGAAGGTACGATGCAAAACTTTTTCCTTAAACAATTGAAAGAAGCTAAATATTTTACCCCGAAACTAGATCAATATGAAATAAATTATAAAATCGTTGAACAATTACCTATTTATGTACTCAATGCGGTAACTGCCGTAGATTTTTCAAACACTGACAAGGTCATTGAAGCAATATCTCACTAAGATACAGTACAACACGTGCGAAATGTAGAAAAACATAGTAGAGGTCACCAATCCACTAATGTCAGAGAGCTGGCATATCAAACTCAATACAACAATGGGTATGGTAATAATAGACAAATTTCTAATAATCACCAGTATAATGCACCAACATGCTATCCAAATAACGGAGCGTTCACACTGCCGAATACCAGTATGCCCCCACCACCAATCCAGCATTATCAAAATAGTAATCCTCAAAACTACAGTAATAATCGACCTTTAAACTGGTAAGTAGCGTGATGAATCTCGGTCCAACATCATGCTACAATCCCTATGATTTTATTGAGGACCTATGCGAAGAAATTATAGACATTCACGATAATCCAAATGCAGTGGGAAGTAAGAACGTTCCTACATCACCACACATATCAATAACGGTAAACCACATGCCGGTAATAGCATTAATTGACACGGGAAGTCAGATTACGTGTATATCTCAACTTTTATATAATCAGCTATCCCGAAATAACAACTTGAATGAATTGCCAGTATCTAATGTTGTAGTTCTCCCTGCATTCAGTAAAAAATCTATCTCAGTAAAACGACAAGTACTACTCGAGACGTTCATTGATAGGCAAAAGATAATCCATGCGTTTTAAGTGATTCCCGGGCTCTCCAAAGACATAATCCTTGGCAATGATTGGCTACATCACAAACAATCCATAATAGATTATGAGAGTAAAACCATAAAGGTAAAGGGAACTCGGCTTTCCGAGGAGGTAGTGTCGTTCAGTCGTGACTCAACAGAGAAATTGAAATCCGTCCAAGTCGATAATTTAACGTACGTAAAAATAATAGGCTTAACAGAAACAGGAAATCAAAGTGAACATGTAGACCAGTCAGTAGTAGAACTTGATGACACTAATGATGATTCTTCTCGGTGTATCGAATCTGATGCAATTGTCAGTGAAGATAGTATAAACCAAAATGTTAATGATAAAAATGAGTTAAATGAAAATTCTGATGATTTACGTACAAATGCGTATACGAATAGTGAAAATATTATTAATGATAGTACAGTGAATGAAAATGATTTGAGTGAAAATTTTTATGGTTCGCGTAGAAATTTTCATGTAAATGATGATAACATTACAAATTATGATCAAGACATTAGTGATGAAAATAAGGGGAATGAAAATTGTGTTAACATAGATAGAAATGTGCATGAAAATTATGAAGATATTATTAGTATAGATGATGTGATAATTGAAAATGTTGAAATTGAATATGATATACCAAGAGGAAATCTTGAAAGTATACAGTCGACTGCGCATGCGCCAAATAATTGAATTTTATTGGTCAGTGAGATCGTCCCGCGTTGATATTTTAACCTACGAGGCATGGGTGCCAACTTGCAAGAAATGAAGCGAGAGGTGTCGAACTCTCGCGCGTAAAGCAGTCAATCGAGGTTATGTTGTTTTTTATTTTAATTTAATTTCTACTGTATCAAATTAACACGATTAAATAAACTGTTTCCACCTATCTGCTTTGGTTCTTCCAAGCACTCATCATTTACAATTAGACCTCTGGTTTTCAATTGCAATTGGAAAAAAAAAATCCTCTAAATAAACCTATACATTGAATCGAAACAAGCAATCAGCTGTTCGGAATAAATCTTGACGGCTCTTCCAGAACGTCAGGTTTCAATCTCAACAATAAAAGCTTTCCAAGCTTTTCCGAATCACTACCGCAATTTATTGAGATCCTAACCTCAGAAGTTCGTATCAATTACATCGGCGCCAAAAACAAAATTTTACAGCTGAAACTCGGGATGGCCAGCCTGCTTCAGCAGACGACAAAACTCGCGCATGCGCGGTCGACTGTATACTTTCAAGATTTCCTCTCGGTATGTGAAAATCGTGATATGAACGTTGAAGGTAAAAAATATTGATGAGAAGCAGCTCAATTATAATGCGCACTTGACGAATAATGAGCTCGAAAATAATGGACCAATAAATGATAACAGTAGGGATAAAGTAGATGAATATAATAACGTGTTAGTAATAGACAACAATACTAGCAACAGTCAGGATGAATTTCAAGTCATTGCAGCCAGTGATGATCATACGGAGATTTCTGAAGTGAAAGATAGTTTACTGAATAAATTACCATGTCTGTATATTGATGGGCAGGACGAAAATTTCTTTGTCGAAGCACGAATGGTCGCGAGTAATCTAACGACGCTTTCCGAATCACAAAAGCAAGTAGTTTTCAATTTACTAATAAAGTATCACAAAGTTTCTTCGAATAAAGCAGGATGTACAACAATTTATGAGCACAAAATTATACCATTAAAATCAAAACCAATAGTCAGGAAATCATACCCAATGCCGTTATCATTACGCCCACAAGTCGATGTGGAAATTGAGGAGATGTTACGGCAAGGAATAATAGAAAGATCAACCAGCCAATATTGTAATCCATTACGAATCGTAAAACAGAAAGACGGAAAAATCAGGATTTGCTTAGATGCTAGATACATCAATGAAGTAATAGAAGGCGATAACGAATCACCACCTTTGATTAGTGAGCTTCTGCAAAAATATGACGGTGTAAAATATATTTCAACAACAGACCTAACACAAGGGTACTGGCAAATACCACTTAGTCCAGAATCTAGACAATATACGGCATTCCTTCATGGATCGTCACTATATCATTTTCGCCGAGTTCCGTTCGGACTCAAGACCGCATCAAGCGCATTCATTAGGGCATTGAATTTAGCACTAGGGACGCAACATGCTGATTTTTTGACATGTTATATTGACGATTTGCTAATCACTTCAAGAACATTTGAAGAACACTTTAAACATATAGAAATAGTCTTCACTCGTCTCTTGCAATACAATTTTACACTACGATTGGATAAATCATTGTTTTATAGGCAATCAGTGCCATTTTTAGGATTCATTTTAACGCCGAATGGTGTGACACCAGATCCCAGTAAACTGAAAATTATTCAAGAATTTCCTACACCTCATAATAAAAAACAACTTCAGCAATTTTTAGGAATATGCGGATATTATAGACAATTCAGTATAAAACACTCAAATTACGTACACCCGTTCAGAAACCTTTTACAAGCCAACAAGGAATGGAAATGGACGTCGGAACATACAACCGCGTTCCACGATATCAAGCATAACTTTTTAGACTGCGTCACTTTACATCATTTTATCCCAGGCGAAACATTTAGAGTACAAACCGATGCCAGTGATCTAGGCATTAGTGGATTGTTGTATCAGTTCGATTCACAAGGTAACCACAGACTAATCAGTTTAGTAAGTCGGTGTTTAACAACGGCCGAAATAAGTTACACCACAACTGAAAAGGAGCTACTCGCCATAGTGTATGCAGCTATCAAATTTAGAACTTATCTTTTGGGGAATCACTTCGAAATTATTACAGACCACAAGGCGCTCACCTTTTTACACAACAGTAACTTTCACAATTCGAGATTAACTAGGTGGAGTATATTATTGCAAGAATATGATTTCACGATCAAGCACTGTACGGGAAAGGACAATATTGTAGCCGATTTTTTTAGTCGAAATCCACCCGGCAAAAATAGCGAAGTAGAGCCCAACAAACTAGTAATAAATAGTCTAGGAATAAATATCCAAACGCTACAGGAAGATGAACATAATAGTCCCATTGATACAATACAACTTATAACACTAGATCCATTGTTGATAGCGGAATTTAAAAGATTGAAGTATTTACAAAGTAAAGATCAGATACTCAGTAAAAAAATCGAAGAATGCAAAAACAACACCCCTAATGACTACTACACCCTCAAAGATGAGATATTGTTTCAACGAACCAAGTCAAACAAAAAATGGAGAATTGCTATACCAATAACGTTAACTTACCAATTAATTGAAACAGTACATGATAGAATAGGACACCCCGGAGTATATAAAACCAACAAATACCTGTCGCGTTACTACATTTGGAGAAACATGAACAAACAGGTAAAGAAGCAAGTAACTGCATGTGACCTATGTCAAAGGGTAAAATATCCACCATATAGTATGGAAGGAGAGTATCAAATGGTGAAGTCGAGTCAACCAAACGACCTGATCACGATAGATTTTTACGGGCCACTACCAACGTCAATCGGAGGTGTGCAATATATTCTAGTAATCTTGGACGCATTTACAAAGAACGTGAGTCTTTATCCCATGAAGAAGGCGAACACCCTAAATAGTTTGAAGAAAATCATAGACTGTCATATACCGAAATTTGGAAAACCTAACAGAATATTAAGCGATAATGGAACACAATTTACGGCATATGAATGGAAAAACAGACTTGAAAAAGAAGGTCTCAAAGTACAATATTCATCCATTAGACATCCCCAATCTAACCCAACCGAACGTGTTATGAGAGAGCTGGGGAGATTATTTAGAACATTATGCGCTAAAAAACACACCAAATGGGCAAAACATATTAAAGATATAGCAGAATATATGAACCTCACCACGCATTGTAGTACAGAATATATCCCTTACGAGCTTCAGTTTGGAAAGTCATCAAATGACAAGATTGAGGAACTAATCAAATTTCCAGTAGCACCTGAGGAAACTCACGTGGTAAAATTATATAAGGCAGAACAAAACCTGCAAAAGCACTTCCAAAATCGAATAAAAAGTCAACGCACAAAATCAGCACTGGAATTGGAAGAAAATGATTTAGTATTATTGAAAGTTCCACATCAATCCAGCTTATTGAACAAAGTAACGCACAAATTTTTTGAACTCTACCAAGGTTACGTTATAACTCAGTGGAAAGTTGTAAAATTGTATGGAATGAAGAAAAGATTTCAAGTTTCCACTTCCGTACTACAGATAATCTTTTTTAAATTGGATTTCGAATGCCTATTTACCCTAACCGGCATAGCCAATCGCGGCTAATCGTGAGTGAAATCAAAAATTGTAGACCAATACAGAGAATACCATATTCGATCAGACATTTAAAATTTCTTTTTTCATAAATTTATTTATTATAACCCTTCACCGGGTTATAACGTGTTCACACGGGCATTTTTTCGGAGTAATTTAATTTAAACCATTAATCTTTCGGTAAGTGTACTAATTGTTGACGTTGGGAACAAAAAATATGCGGTACAGTAATTTTTCTTCCGATACAAATATTGTGTTACGCGCTAGATTATTTAGTAATGAAATACTTACAATTCATGCTCGTCGAGACTTGGTGAACGACTGCCGCTCCGCAGACTCTTTCGTGCACTGATATATATACTAACTGGATACGAGTTCACTATGGTAGGCATCGGCCGGCGTTTGTACCCATTAGAAGCTTGAATTCGACTATCGCGACGCCTGGCAGTCAGCCACGGTACTACGTTGTTTACATTCACATAACCAAACAAGCGGTCCTCGATTTAATGCCAGATCAGTGCTAAGTTGCATCGAAAACGCGTATAACTCACTTTAAAGGATCGGTAGTGTAGTAGTGGATCGAAAAAGCGGAAACATAATAAGAACTGTGGTGAAAATTGAAAATGGGAAGATGTGCGTGCTGCAAGAAATTGACAACAGAAAAAGGAATAACATTTCACAGGTGAGTACTACAAAATGAATTCTTTGGCGGTTAGGGTCGAATAATAACTCTTGAAAACTTTGTTAGATTCCCAAGTGATGAAATTAACAGAAAAAAATGGCTCCAGAATATGGGCAGACCAGATTGGTTACCTGCAAAAACAGCAGTTCTTTGTTCTAACCATTTCACCAGCGATTGCTTTGAGCGCTGGTGGAATATGACATGGCTGCGCAAGGGTAGCGTGCCCACAATTTTTCCAGAACACACAATTGAGGCACATATAAATTCTGATGTAGGCCAGGCTTCTAATAAAAGTACGTATATTGCATACTTGTTCATTATCAGTTCACTTAGGTGTTCACAATATATTGATAAACGAATGTTTATCATTGTTTTCTTCATACGTCATTGATTACTTACTTTCAGTTACGTCTTTTTTTTTTCTTGAATTAATTAATTAATTACTGCGCAGGATTAAAAGTTAACATGTCAACACCTACGACAAGTTCTTCTCCATCTGTGTCAACGAGTCAAACAAGCTGTGCTAAGGAGTCAAGCTCTGTAGAAGCAATACTTCCTACACTGAGTATGCTTATTAAGTAGTCAATTCAATTTGGAAAAAGTAATATTTACAAGTTTCATTCAGAGAAATACGCGTATTTGTAATTTGTACATCCAGGTCCGGAAATATCAAAACCGAGTTGTTCTGTTTCAACTCCAAAATCTTCTACTTGTCGGAAGCAACTATCACCAAGGACATTACAGCGGCGAGAGCTGCTCAAACATGATCACCATTACGAAGACACTCCTCGAACAAGCCAAAAAAAATTCAACCTTATCAGGCAAAAATATGAATCGTCCCAAAAAAAGATTAAAGCTCTAAAGAGACAAGTCCATAATCTAAAGAATACTGTGTATTCCCTGAAAAAAGTGGTGAGTACCTTGGACCAGAAAAAACTCGTTTCAGAATCTGTTTCATACATACTATCCAGCTTCAGTAATACACCACTTACCATATTCACAAGAATGTTAAAAAATCACAAGACTGGCAAATTAACTCGAGAACAATACCCACCGCAACTGCGATGTTTTGCATTGACATTGCATTTCTACTCGCCGAAGGCATATGAATTTGTTAGAAAGGCTTTCGAATTGGCTTTACCACATCCGGATGTGATTCGAACTTGGTATGCCAGCGTTGATGCTGAGCCGGGTTTTGTAGAAGATTGTTTTCCTACGCTCAAATATAAGGTTGATAGGGCTGGTGAAAAGGGTGAGCAAATAACGTGTGCATTACTTATGGATGAAATAGGTATTAAAAAGGAAGCCAAAGAGGTCGAGATGGCAAGCAAAGGGGCCATGTAGATGTTGGGACAGGGACAAACATAGGAGATGATCTTCCTGAAGCAAAGGATAGCTTTGTTTTCATGGTTGTACCCCTGAATTCAAATTGGAAATTACCAATTGGTTATTTTTTAGTAAACGGCTTATCCGCTGAAACAAAGGCAAACATGGTGCGAGAATATCTCATTCGCTTAGAACAGGTCGGAATAAGAGTTTGTTCATTAACAATGGATGGCCTACCCGACCATTTTTCCATGTTGAAAAAACTTGGAGCAAATTTAGATAAAGACAGTGACAAATTTCAGCCATATTTTCTTCACCCATTTGCCACAGAACCGATAATTAATGTATTTTTTGATCCTTGCCATATGCTAAAAAACATACGAAATTGCTTTGCCGAGTATAAGGTTTTATAGATTATAAGAAAATAATAATGAAGGTTTTTTTAGCAGCACAGACTCTAAGCACCAGTGTAGCAGATTCAATAGAGTTCTGTTGGTCTGTCTTAAAGTTGCCACAATTTAAAGGGTGCGAAGCAACAGTTCGATTTATTCATTGTATCGACTGCATCTTTGATTTTCTGAATGTTAGAAATCCTTGGGGCAAAGGTTACAAGGCACCTTTGAGAAGCACTAATGAGCATGTATGGCACCCACGAATTATGGGTGAATTAAACTACTTAGCTAACATCAAACAACAAAATGGCTCATCAATATTTGCATCTAGGCGTAAAGCTGGATTCATTGGATTCTATACAGCTGTTTTATCAGCCATTAATGTTCATAAATTTTATGTAAAAGCTCCAGACTCCAAACTGACGTACTTGACCACGTACAAAATGAGCCAGGATCACCTAGAATTATTTTTTTGTGCTATCCGGGGCCGCAGTGGTTGTTGCCCAAATCCCACAGCGTCGCAATTTATTTCGGCTTTTAAGAGACTTTTGGTGCGGCATGATGTGCAAGTCTCAACTGGCAACATTCAGGCTATGGATAACACCAAAATTCTGAATGTTTCTTCAGCCAAAAAAAAAGTCAAAGTTGATAAATATGATGTACACGTTTATGATGAGATGGATAATCTGAGAGTTCAACAAAAATATAATCTGGATGAAACACCTTCTTCATTCTCTTCTACTTCTGATGTTCTCAATGAATTTCTTGAGTTCGCTTGGTCAATGCCAAGCAGCCTCAGTGAATTCTCAGAACAGACAGTAGGGTATATTGCAGGATTCGTTGCTCGTAAGTTACGTACAAAGATTAAGTGCCCAGAATGTTTGAGCGCCTGTGAATCGGTAGCTGCTCCCGATGATATCTTAAATCGTCATAACCGAATTGCCCTAATACTATCAAAGAGTAGAGGTAGTTTGACAATTCCGTCTCTAAGTATTATTACAATCTGTACCGTTGCAGAAAATTTTTTTCGTAGGGCATGCAACGCAAATATGGGCAAGCCCCCGGTCGAGTCTAACTTTCCAGCGGTCTTAGCTTCAGCTATATTTCACGATCTGCTTTTGTCAAAGTGTGATCTATTTCCTGAATTAGAAGGACATGTTACTGACATGTTTGTGGTAGAAGAATTTTCACACCATGTACATAAGCTGACTAAAACGATTCTTGCAACGTACATTGAGCTTCGTCTTTACGCATTGACAAAAAATCATGCCCTTTCTGTGACTGGCACAAATGTTCGCCATTTTCTGAGCCGGCAGATTGTTTGGGCTCATCAATAACTGACGGTGATCTCATTTGTTGCACTAGTGTTACCAAAAATGGTTATTTTAAGAATATACCTACTTTTGCCAAATATTAGTATAGATGTTTCTATAAGTCATACTAAGATAATTATTCATATGAAATCTGTAATAGTTTTTTATCAAATTTTTTATCAAACCATAATAGTATATTTATGCAATAATTAAGAAAGTACCTTGCGTACATTACCTACTTTGCCTACCTATTATTTGATACCTTCAATATTCAACAGATTGAACATCTGGAAGCATCGTACCACATGAGGGTTGTGGGACCGACGAACTACAGCAATACTGAGATGCTCCTGGGAAATGAGTAAACTGTTTTTAGTTTGGTAGTGCATGGAAAAAGATCTACATCTAATGTACTCAATTGTATATAAGTAATTAATTTCAGTTTCATCAGTTGCTATTCACTGTTGAAACAATAACCAATATCTTCTATAGCTCATAATTTTATTACATATTATCTTCAAATTCGTCAAATTGCATATATATTTTACACATCTGCTACTCGATTCCACATTTTTTAAGGACTTCATTTACAAACAGTAAGATATATACATATATACATCTAAACTTATGAGGATGAATGGCAATATTACAACATATACCATAATAAAATGCAACCTTTAAGTTTCTCCATAAACTGTATACCGTTTTATTATTTGCATTAATTCCGTACATGAACGATCAGTGGTTTCCTACTACTCTGCTCCATCCTTTTTGTTAAATACGCCGCGCCCTACGTAGTACCGTGGCTGACTGCCAGGCGTTCCAATGGGTACGCCATTATGGCGGCGAGCTCGTATCCAGTTAGTATATATATCAGTGCTTTCGTGGCATCAGCGCTTGCGCGCTACGTCACAGCGGCCGGGCGCAGTGGTTGCCACTCTTGCCGGTCCCATACACTTATCGCGTCGAGCGAAATCAACGCGAGAAAATGCAGATTCGATTTTGATCGCTCCGCGTCGTTGCATCTATATCCCTCAAAAGAACTTTATATTCGCTTTTCGACTAGCGATAAAATTTGGACGCATAGCCGTGTATGTTTGTTACGTGCAACACCGGTAGTTCAGTGAGTGAAAAAATGGATCGTACGTACTGTCAACGTCGAAGGGATGATAAGAAAAAAAAGCTGCATTTATCCGCCCGAAGAACGAGTCGTACATTGCATGGGTAAGTGTTTCCTATCGCTACATTATTTTTCATAAAAGCAATCAGAAATACAATTCCGATAATTCCTGACAATTCTTCTGAGGCTGTACTTCCAGTACGTGATACTCTTTTTTTACTGAAGTAAGCTGTCACGTGATCAAAATATCACGTTTGAGTTTGTGCAAAATATTGATAAGTTACAGCCCTGAAATGCGTTCAGATATTATGGTAGGGGAGAGCGGGGTAATGCCGGACGGCGGGTAATGCCGGACACAATTGTTCAGGTCCGCGTTGATAGTTAAAAATCGCAGATCACGTGTTACGTGCATCACGTGACATGGTGTGATGGCTGACTTTATAATATCGCCAGGGAAGGTTTCGTTCATCACATATCAGGTTTGATTGGTTTTTGTTTAATTTTGAGTGCATATATATCGATGTGTAGTGATCAGATCGTGCCGGTAATATAATAACTGAATACCCTGACGCACAGTGGGGAATTTTCACGAAAACGTGGCCATAATCCAGGGGATCATCGGAATTCTTCCAAATTTGGTATACCAACGTTTTTGGGGTCGCTGATTACGAATCTGGAATCCAAATTTGGAAAAACAAAATGGCGGCTCCAATATGGCCGATGAACACATTAATTTCGTGATAAACTCGATTGATTATACACTTTACCGATGTTATCGGGGTCGCTGATTACGAATCTGGTATCCAAATTTAGAAAAACAAAATGGCGGACTTGATATGGCCGAATCAGACATGAATTTCGTGAAAAACTCGATTGATAATACACTTTACCGATGGTTTCGGGGTCGCTGATTACGAATCTGGTATCCAAATTTAGAAAAACAAAATGGCGGCTCGAATATGGCCGAATCAGACATGAATTTCGTAAAAAACTCGATTGTTTGTATACTTTATCGATGTTTTCGGGGTCGCTGTTTACGAATCTGATATTCAAATTTAGAAAAACAAAATGGTGAACTTAAAATATGTGTGTGGAGCGACTGCTATACTAGATTAGACAATAGATTCGGGAATTCCGGGGTAAAATAATCATTCTCTTGCAATATAGTAAACAGTGTTTATTGGCAGGAACTAAAAGTAATAATTTCCCTTCGTTTGAAAGTAATAAGGGAAGTTCCAGAACCTAGAAAAAAAAAATAGTATTTCGTATTAATTATAAATGTCATTGTGATCCGAATGAGGATTAGACATACGCCTTTGTGCACTTGGTAACACAATTTTTCGAATACAATAACAAATTTCGAACAAATCCCTTCGCCTCTCGGAAACAAATTGTACGTAGGTATGCCAAATCAGGTATCAGAATGTCTATGAACAATATATTAATATTTAGAATCTATTGTCAGAGTAAACCAGTCGACCGAGTCCGCTTAGGGTGAGAAAGTTCCAAGTAAGCGAGCTACCTGCCCAGCTCGGCTGACTAGGCAGCGCACTGGCATGGAAACGCGGCGCGGCGCGGCAAGCGAGTGCCGCGCCGCCGCCGGGGGCCTTCTCGGAACACGCATACGCTCACTAAAAATGCTCTGGACCAGCCCGCGCACGTTTGCGCACTCTGATTCACACTTCATTCGAAAGCTGATATTCTAAGCTTTAATTTAAAAAAAAAACGAAGGCGGGATGTCGTGGGACTCTCAACTAAAAGTCTACGCAAAGTATATATTTATTTCCGATCGAAGGCACTTTACAGGATTATCGTTAGACTACATAAACAGGGACAATAAATATTATTTTTCAATTGTAAAATGGGCAAAATTTTCTACATACCTTGAGGAAGATCATCCATTTTGGTGAAATTGATTATCACTTTACACTGTTGAGTTAGAAGTGTTCAAAGTTAGAGCGAATATTATAGCAAAATTCAGGTACGCAACCGTCACGGACGAAGGTCAACTTTGAACTGAAATATCTAAGAGACTATGAGGGTTAGAGGGTTGGGACAAACGGGAGGTTACGCAGAAATTAGTTCTTAACCAATCCCCTTGGTCATTATACCTGCATAGGAAAGTTCGTTTTTCGAGTTTTGGCCACGTTTTCTTGAAAATTCCCCACTGTGCGTCATCACTGCTATCCACATCAGAGGTTTCAGATACTTCATCTGTGACATAAAAATTTGAATTACATTTAATTTCAATCGATATAATTATCACAGAAGTCTTTAGGGATTTACTTGAAATGGTTCCTCCTTCACTGGATTTCTGTGGTTGGATCATAACATCAGAAGTAAATGCTGGGAATTGTTCTCCTGTGAACCATATGAACTCATACTTTCCGTTTTTTTCAACCCACCCACTTTCGTGGGGTTCCAAATTCGAAATTTTCAAGTGACAATTCCCCAGATGTTGGTAATGTATCTAGCTCTTAGAAAGTGTTGATAGAGCTCGTCTTGACATAGTGGCAAATTACAAGAATCAAAATTTTTTAATTTCTTTTGAAATTTTTCTTCATCTCCTGATGGTTTGTACGTCGATGAAAATAGGTGAAATCTTGCCTCGTTTACTTTGTGTATTTTTTTTATGCCATATATTTCGCAAGTAAACTTCTCTATGATGCGAAAAACATCATTCCCTGGTTCAGTTGAGCTGACATTACCAAGAGCCTCGAACGCTTCTTGATATTCAGCCGAATTTTGTAGGATTTGGAAAGGCTTTGCTCTTCCTTTTCTATAAAAGCAGGGGTTATAATCGCAACCCGTAAAAGCATGAAAACCTGGTAATGCCTCAGATAATTGTTTGCCCAGGGAATCATATAATTCAATAACATGAATATATCTCGAAGAGTTGCCACTGCCGGCTTCCATCCAAATGTTCAAAGTCGTGTTGAGGTTCTCCATGTTTCCCAGCATTATAATAAGAATATCCGTCCCAGAACACTTTATTAAAACGTTTGAAGGAACATTTATGCGTGATGCATGAAAGACAATTTTGGTATCGGCTTCTTCCTGACTGTTACATTCCAGTTCTTCTTCGACAACTCGAATGACTTTATCTCCACTCAAATGATAACGATAACAGCTTTCGTGATTCAGATATATAGTTTTCTGACCAATAAACGGAGCCATTTCATCCGACCTCCAATGATCGCTAAAAAAATCGACGAGTGCTTCTTTGAACATGCTGTTCCTCAGTTCTTTTACAAAATCAGCAGGCCTCACCTGATCCAGGCCGCTGATTCTATAATGGTTACTCTTAAATCCGTCTCTTAACAAACGTTCGCTATCTTTGATTGATGGTGAAAAATATCTATCAAAAATTATATCGATTCTGGGTGCAGTAAATTTCGTTGCAATTTAAAGAAATTTTTTTGATATGGATCCAAATGTCTTTGGAACATCTCTCATCAAATGTAACAGAAAGAAGCCATCCAGAATAACAATATCGAAGCGTGGTGGTGACGCATTTTCTGCTTTCTCTTCCAAAATTTTCATAAGAACAGATTTTGGAGTTTTACAGATTTTCCCGTCTACGTGACACATAGACATAGCGACTGGAGTTACAGGAAACGTCATAACTTGCGCAATGTCTACACCGTGTTTCATTGAAATGCCTAGCATTCTTCCGAATAGATCTCTCTGCATTCTTACCTCCTGCACTTTACCATTGATTGTAATTTTTTTTTTTCAGAATCCGAACAAAAATTGAGTATAGCATTTCTTTTAATAGCTTTTTCAAATCTCTGTGGGTCTTCTGAACACTCAGAAATAAACGTTTCACGTACGCAATTCCCGTTTTTTTCCAAATCCAACAGGAAATCGGCAGTAGAATCCTTTGCAGCTCTCCCTGTGGCAATATTAAACAGAAGCTCTTTGTTTAGGGTTCTGTCGAATGGGTTCATATTATTTTTAACTGTGGTGATGAACGTATCCACGCACGCTACATGTTTCCTCATTTTATTAGCCTCTAAGTCTGATGTAACGTCTTGAGTCTTTTTCAAATTTGTTTCCTGCAATACATGAGATATTATTGTTGACCGGATAGCATGACTTTTTGCCCAACGTTGACGTGCCGAAATGGAATTTGTAAAGTGTGAGACTCTAGTCAGTCTTCTAGCTGCATCGGCATTAATTGTTTGTTCGAGTGTAAGATCTATGGGCTGTCTCGAGAAAGGTTTTTCAGTTTTTTTAACTCCAAAAGAGCCTTTCTTGAATTCTTGGATCAATCCGGGATGTGTATTTTCTACATTTTGCAAATTGTCATGGTATTTTACTAGCCAACGTGCGTAATTTGGCTGATTTAATATGAAAAATAAATTAGAAATCTTGGGCAAAATGTATTTGTACAATATAAAATCTGCTGTGCGTATGCTTCTGGATAACATTTGATAGTAGTTAATGAGATTTGTGTAACGTAGGTAAAATTAAGCTGTCTTACCAAATTTGCCTGTGGTCGTTTTTTCTTTATATTCAAAGTATTGTTCCATTAATATAGAGATTGGTCCACCATCGTTAACCGCAGTATAATCTCTTTTTTTTCGCATTTGTTCAAGTTCAAAATTCATTTCATCAGAAAGTTCGATGGATTCATGCTCAATAAAAGCTTCAAAATGCATCATTTGAAGTCCCAATGAAACAATTTGGTGTAGTCGCTTGCTTCGATTGAAGGATTTACCAGTTAGAAAGCCATCCACTGAACCATCAGCTAACAAATCACTCTCAACCATCATGTGTGACAGACCACATTCGTCGATAACTTTGCCAACAGCTTTAAAAAATGCAAGCATAATATGGAATTGTCCCATGTGAATAAAGACGTTGTTGAATTGCGGTGCTTCCGTTGATTGAAGTTGTAGAGCTATTTTAGAAATAGCCAAATCATAGGTAACTTGTATATATCTTGGACAACATTCCTCGGCAATTTTTTTACTTTGATTCAAGGTGTGTAGCACAACAGAGTTATTAGTCGGAGAAAGATTGATCGGAGTAAGATATGCAATTTTCTGTTTTGAAGTGTTATCTTCATAGATTTGGCTGTTGAATCCTACCCACATTGGCGAGTTCGGTATTTTTAGAGCATGTGAAAACATCCAGAGAAAATCTGTTTTAACTGCTGATGTTAAGCTGTCCAAATAATCTTCACTGATGTTGTTATCCATTGGCAACAAACAGTCTATCATTCGTGGCTTCTTATGGTATTGGACTATGTCTGGAATAATTGCGTCAAACGTTCTTCTCTTTCTTAGAGTATTTTTTTTGACAGGTATGAATAAAGATGTTTGTGCGTCTGTGTCTTGAAGATTCTTAGTTATAGGATACTCAAACAATTCATCGTTCTCTTGTTCGGATATTTCGGCTGGTGATACAATTGGTAATTCAGCAGATAGATGTTCTGATTCTTCGCTGTTAGGTTGCAAAAACTGAAAGATGATCCCTACTGTATCGTGCAAAGTATCTTTGCCACCGCTGGTTTCAACAAACCTATCGAAGTTATCGAAAGCAACCCCTATGCAGAGATTCGGCTTTAGAGATATACCAGCTGGGCAGACCTGGGAACGTTCAGTTGCAGCAAAAGTCATCTCTGTTTCGAGTTCTTCCACCACGTTATAACTGCAGCAATGCCCATACTTATTGATGATGTCGACAATTTTACGGCTGCTTGTCAAACTCTTCAGAGTCAATCCAAGAGCCATGTGTTTTGACGTTTTTACTTGACCGTTTTTTACAAAATAAATGATGTCTTGAGCCAATGAATTGCATTTTCGCAAGCGATTAGTACTGGTTCTACGTCGCTGAGCAGAACCACACGTGAGAGTGACTGAGAATTCATGCAATGATTCCGGTATCGAACATTCACCTCTTATAATGTCTTCAGTGGTCAAATCATTTGGTAACTGATTCGTCTTATATTCAGTACTTTTCTTCTCAACACCAATGCAGCCTGATGCAATAAATCGTATTCTTTCAATGACGAGAACATCTCATCATTAAGGTCACTCTGTATACCACCTGTAGGAATAACTATTTTTTTTTTACGTAGTCTTATAATTTTAATTTGATTATGGAAGCTTTTTAGAATTTTTTGCTGCAGTGTTGCTGAGAATACGAGTTTTCATTCTTTACAAATTTCGCGTGCGTTTTATCTTCTAACATATCCCTGAACATTGAGCACAACGTCGACAGCATAATGCTATTTCGGTTCTTCACTATTTCAGTCTGTATATGAAAACATAATTCATCGAAAGCTTCTTTATGAATTGATTTTCTAATTCTCAGGGGTGTATTACTTTTCGCTTGCACAGATGAGATGCATTTATTCTGGTATTCAACCCTGCAAATAGTATGATAAAACAATTCTTTGGATGTTGCACTTTTTTCCACCAATTTTTGCAAAAACTGAACGTCATCAATTTGAAGTGCGTATTCTTTAATATTTTTAAATGAAGATATCGAGGATTTAGAAATATGTTGTATCTTTTTATGTAGAGTTTTTCGCTCTCGATCGCAAAATATACACGCCTTAGAGGTATCCTTTGTTTCAAGCTTCGCTGTTCTATCCTGCGACGATTCTAATATTGAATTTTCATCGTGCGAAGTAGAAGATTGGGTGCGGTCATCCTCATCTGGCTGAGTCTGTAGCGACGTGTGCTTATGTGCGAGATATTTTTTTGATATTGCAGTGAAGCTTTTATAACAGGATGGATGGTAACCTTTTAATTCATCTGGGGCAGACGGCAAATGAATTTCACAATGCTTCAATTTGTGCAAAGTTCTGACTGTGAGAGTACTATTACACTTCAGCAATGTTGATTCATTAAAAAGCACAATTTTTTTATAACTATCAAGACTGCAAATCAAAGAGCACAGATTTGGTGAAGACATTTTTTAATATTATTGATAAGAATCACACAGTAACCTCCAATAAAATAATGCGACACGATAGTTGCCAGCGGTGAAAATACAAAAAAAATGAAAGTTACACCTTTAAATCCGAAAAATATGAAAAAGTATTATATGCTCATCCTTTTTAACGGTCCGTACCCCCTCCACAAAGCCCAGCCCCTACATCACTGTTTCCTCGCACCCCTCAGTTACCCGCGGAAGCCTACATGTTGCACGCAAATTACTGAACTTCGAAGGCTTTTTTAGACATGATGACAACATAATTGTGATCTGGCATTTTTACGAATATTATGGATAAATAATACACCTAATTATAAAAAAAACGCCAGTCGATATACTATGACTTTAAAAAACTTCATTTTTAAACACCCATAATGAGCTCTGCCAATAGTTTAACAAGGAGATAGCGGTCTGTCAATTTTCATTTCATAATCTTGGAACATCAATGATGGATTAAATAAATAAATTGATCTATATGAGCGGTTCCACGTCACTTCACTCGAAAATAAACCGTCAAGTCACGGATTTTTGCGCCATTCAAAATATCTTTAGTACTATGAAAAAAAAAAATACAATTTCAAGGATTTTGAAAAATTTTCAAAAATGGCGGAGTTAAAGCTATGTGAATTTTTGTAAATCGCTGTTGCACCGCTATGTTTAAAAATGTATATCTCCGAAAGTATTCAACGGAGCGGACTGAGCTTGGAATCATTTTGTTCGTAAAAAAATGCGCTTTCATGCAGAAAATTTCAATTTCAAAAAAAAAATTCCTTCACTTTTTTTCGTCGTTTTTTTTTTAATTTCACTGCCATTTCCGCGGGACTCACAGAAATTCATGGAGATAATTTTTTTTGGACACCTGGATCCTTCCCCTTCAATCCTAAGAAAAAAAAAATTATGGAGAAAGTACCTAGGCCGAAGAAAAAAAATAAAACGTCTTGTCGCGCGTCGCCGCGCGCGCCGATTCACGTCCGCGCTACTCCCGTAAGCTCGTTGTGTTGCGTAGTGGAGTTATGACTGATGGATCTTTTGCAATATTTTAGTGACTCTGAAGAGAGCCGATGTCTTTAGTGATGATTTGCTGGATGACACTTAGTAGGACTCCTCTGTTTGAAATCAATTCATAATTTTAATCGAATCAAATTTTTCTGATGCGAAAAATAATTTCGTTTTGACGAGTTTATGGGATATTGGAATAACCGCATGTAATTTCAGGGTGCCACGAACTGTCAATGCTTCATCGAATCGATTTTGTAAAATAGATTCTTCCGCTTGATGTTCTGCAGACGTACAGTACGCGAAAGATATGCTGCGAAAATAAGAACACGCCCGATCATCGTTGCAAGGAGCCTTCTCAAATAATTTCATCAATGATGTTACCTATAAACAGTGGATATCAGTGGATCGAACGGCTTTGGAGACATCACCAAAAAGTCCGAGGATTTCAATTCCTATAGAAAAAATAATTTATTTCTCCGCTGGAGCAGCTTCCCAATATAAGAACAAAAAGAATTTCATAAACATAACACATCACTTTGAAGACTTTCGACGGCAAGCCGAGTGGCATTTCTTTGTTACATCACATGGGAAAGGGTGGTGTGATGGGTTAGGCGGAACTGTTGAAAGATGAGTTTCACGTGCGAGTTTACAACTGATTGGCAACTCCGATCCTATTCAAACACCGCTGGATCTATATAATTGGGCATGTTCCTATTTTCGCAGCATATCTTTTGCGTACTGTATAATCTATTTTACAAAATCGATCCGATAAAGCATTGAGAGTTCGTGGCACTCTGAAATTACATGCGGTCATTCCAATATCCCATAAACTCGGCAAAACAAAATTATTTTCCGCATCAGAAAAATTTCATTCTATGAAAATTATGAATTGATTTCAATCAGAGGTGTCCTACTAAGTTTCATCCAGCGAATCATCGCCCTTTTCAGAGCCACCAAAATATTGCAAAAAATCCATCAGTCATAACTCCACTATGCCAGTGGCGTATTTACTCTAGGGCCATGGGGGCCATGGCCCGGGGCGGCAGGCTCGAAGGGCGGCGCAGGTCGCCCCTCGCGCTCATCTTTGAGCGCCTTTTATAGTCATTATTTACACTGAGAGAAAAAATAACCTTCATAAAACCAATATTTTTTTAATACAATAATCAAAAATCTTTTTGCATTAATTAACTATATATTTGACTTGAAAAAATATTTTCTTGGCAAAAGAAAGTTGTAGTTTATCATTCCAATTTGAAAAAAAAAAGATGATCATAATATCTCGAATCAGAGCCAGTTCTCTTTTGTTAAAAAAATTATCTTTAATAAAATTTGGAAATTCTTCAAACAAAACTATACAGGGTAATAAAAAACTGATGGAGAATATTTTAACGGGTAATGTAGTATCGGAAAACAAACAAATCCCCGTTTGAATTTTTTTTCTATTTCACAGTTCGTAAATTGTACTCCTTTCTTCGCAGCGCCATTCAAAAAACATACGTAAATAAACACCTAGATACCTATGTCATCATTTGCATGGGAAATTTCCATCCTCCTTCGCAAGTGATAACCCGACAAGCACGGGGCGTTCGTATTGCCGGCCGGTGTGTCCGTTGCGACTCGGGACTAATCGGGATATTTCTCGTGTTGTTTTCGTTCATATCCCGAATAGGCTGGCACAGGCGGAGGCGGAGGTAGTTAGTGGAAACAATCGCTCGCAATTCTCGCTTCACTCATTTCAAGTTGTTTCTAACCAGCGCATCAAATTATTAGGTTTTGGTGAATACTCTGAATACTTACCTATCAGTGTTTATAAATAATTTTATCATATTAAGCAGTTTGCAGTTTATGTTTTGATTTGATTTGCTGTTACTAACATGGATCCGACTAAAAAAAAACTAAGCGGCCGCGCATACAGAAGAAAAGCTTTAGAAAAAAAACATAAGGAAGAAAAACTTGTCAAACAAACATAAAATTCATAGCTTTCTCAATAAAAACAATGACACAACGTCAAGTTCAACTGAATTGAATGACCTAATGGAGGTCACGGTAGAAGTAAGTACATTATTTTATTGTTTTCCAACTATTTTTAAGAGTACTTGATGTACATCTTTGTTTCAAAGATTCAAGGATGAGTTCTTCTTTGCACTTGTACTATCGGGCTGCGATCAGAATGGCCCGCGCCTTTTGATCGCTGCGCGTAGTACTACAAATAATATTCAACAAAAATAGAAAAATAGGTTAACCTAATTATAAGTACTTCAGTATAGCTACCTCCCTAATAGGATTTTGGTCTATCGTTGAAGTAGATACCACCCACGCCTGAAAATAAATGTCTGACATGAGTTTTTTGCATTCTTGTTTGAAATTTATTTGTTCAAGGTGTTACGAAATATTACTTTGCAAACGTTCATATTTATATTCATACATATAACCATATTTTACTGGAGTGAAATAAAATATGTAGGTACTTTTTATTCCAGTATTGTGAACTGAGTCGCGGGCGTGGGCATTGTTGCACTCGTTAGTAAATGATATACCTAATATCGTCGTATAAATTCAAAACTATCCCAAACGACCAACGATTAACATTGGCGTTTAGGATAGTTTCGAATCCATACGACGATATGTATTATTATTTCGATTGCATAACAATTTAAAATATTTTTCAACTTTTCTAGTAGTTTGTCTTTGTTTGTGGTAGTTTTTTTTATGCATAACGCTCTATATTCGACTGACTTACTCACCCTCATGCAATGTTAGGACTTTTTCTTTATTCTATAAAGTGTAGAAATAAACGATTGTTTTCTTTATCCTTGCAGACTATGGTTGAAGGTGAAAATAACCACAGTAACAATTTAAAAGCAGCCAATTTAATTACGCAAGATCAAGTAGCTACTAATATTACTAACGATTTTAACACTGCTGCTAATACTGTGACTTCCTCCGCATCCTTAAGTGATTTAAATTCAATTGCTTCGCTGTCGGCACCTTTGCATGAAGATTCTGTGTCCACCAGTAAACCTCAAAGTACAAATTCTTTTGTAGTCGAAAATGATCCAGCTCTGTGGCTAGTAAATGAAGACTTAATAGATTATTTTTCAAGAAATAACTTTGAACAAAATATTGAAGGTGAAAATTTTTCGAAATCTAAAAGAAGAGCCAATGACCGATATCGCTTTTTACACAAAGATTTATTCAAAACAAATCTTATAAACGGGGAAAAGGTTTCTCGAAATTACCTAATTTACTCGAAGTCACTTGGGTCCGTATTTTGCGGACCATGTCGTCTTTTTGATAGCGGAAAAAGTCCACTTGCTTCAGGTCAATGCTTTAGTGATTGGAAACATGCATATGAAAGACTTCATGTACATGAAACTAGTTTAGGGCACAAAAATTCTGTTCTAAAAATGAAAAATCGAGAGCAAGCCAAAGCCAGAATTGACTCCAAATTATTTGAGCAGTTAGAAGATGAAAGAAAATACTGGCGCAATGTGTTGCTTAGAGTTGTTGTGGCTGTAAAATCTCTAGCTACGCGTGGTCTTTCGTTCCGTGGCAAGACAGATAAATTTGGATCTACAAATAACGGAAATTCCATGATGCTTTAAGAAGCAATTTCCGAATTTGATCCGTTTCTGGCAAAACATATCCAAAGTTTCGGCAATCCCGGAAAAGGAAACACGTCATATTTGTCCTCTGCAACGGACGAAAAAATAATAAAAATTATGGCAGCCAAAGTCACAATGACAATAATGGAACAACTTCAAAAGGCTAAATACTTTTCTTTCAGTGTAGATTCAACCCCTGATATTACAAATGTAGATCAGCTTTCTTTAATTGTGAGATTTGTTCAAGATAATGCAGAACCAGTTGAACGATTCCTTTGCTTTCTGCCAAACACTGGTCACAAAGCAGAAGATATGTTGCTATCCATTATGGACACCTTCAAAACACTGAATATCGACATTGATAATTGCAGAGGTCAATCTTATGACAATGCTAGCAATATGTCTGGGCAGTATAATGGCCTACAGGCTAAGATCAAAGGAAAATGTCAGTATGCAACATACGTCCCTTGCGCCGCACATTCGTTAAACTTGATCGGATCATCGGCAGCTGAATGTTGCCCAGAAGCTACAAAGTTTTTCGGGTTACTGCAAAATCTATACGTATTTTTTACAGCATCAACGGAATTACGTACGAAATTACTGCAATCATTTTTGACTCAGCCTGAAAATGTAACTGTGAAAAATTTGTCACATACGCGATGGTCAGCCAGAGACGATGCCTGCGCCAGCCTTAATAAAGATTGGAACCAAATAATAGCGGCTCTTGAAGCTATAAAAAGTAACTCTGCCCACCAAAAAGCTTTGGTTAAAAATGAAGCTACAGGACTATTGGCTTTACTAAATTCCCTAGAAACGGCCATATTATCGGAATTTTGGGGATCTATACTAAAACAATTTAATATAGTTTCCAAAATTCTACAAGGTGTCGATACAGACGTAGAGGTAGTTTCCAGGCTCTACGAGTCACTCACCACTTTCGTAGAAAATAAACGGGAATCTTTTGATGCTTTTGAAGAGGCTGGCAAAAAAAGTCCTCAGAAGATTACAGAAGCGATCATAAGAGAATTATTAAGAGGAAGAAACGAGACGATGAGTGTCGCGAGGGAGAAGTGTTATTACAAGGACGTGACCATTTCAGGGTTAATACCTTCTTCCCAATATGCGACCAATTGTTGAACGAGTTGAGGAGACGCAAATCTTCGTATGACGCAGTAACCGCCAATTTTGCATTCTTATGTAAATTGGATACAATGTCTGAAGCGGAAGTTAGAGTTAACGCCATAAAACTTCAAAAATTATATCCAATTGATCTTGCGGATGATCTACAAGAAGAATGTGTTCTTTTAAAACAATTCTTGACGTCACATGAAATCAAAATGAGTTTAAGGCAACTCAACCTATTTATTAAGCAAAAGGATTTGAAGGAAAAATTTCCATACACAGAAATAGCATTACGTATGTTCCTGTGCACTGCAGTGACAAATTGCAGTGCAGAACGTTCGTTTTCCGTACTGAAAAGAATAAAAAATTATCTACGTTCCCGGATAAGCGAAGAACGTTTAAACAGTTTAGCCATCCTTAATATAGAAGCTGACTTAACAAAATCCGTTAATTATGACAGTGTTATTGACGAATTTGTCAACCAATTTGTGCATCGCAAAAAAATGTAAATATTCAATAAATAATGTTTATTCTTTTGTATGGCCGTTTCTTATTATTAAAAGATTTTTGCTTTTTTTTCGTTAATTTATGGGGCGGCAAACTTTATAGGCCCAGGGCGCCAGATCAAGAGACTCGGTAGAGTCTCGCGCCAAGTACATTAAAAAGAATTTTTAACGTGCAGCGCGAGACGAGACTCAACCGAGTCTCTTTACCCGAACGGCAGCTCTTCGGCGGAGTGGGGGATCATGTTTCTTATTTTTCAAGCGTTATTGAAGTCGCTTTCAGGATAAACGCCTGATTTTCGGAATCAGGGCCAATTCAGTTTTAATTTAAGACCAAAATCAATACAATCGATGCACGGATAGCCGATTACTGATAATTCACAAAATCGAGCAGGCCAGTTTCACGACGAAATCTTGGTCGCGTCCGTCTCCGTCGTCGACATGACGTCATCAAAAGTTGTATGGGCATGAAACTACATAGAGAGTACCTCGATGAGACGAAAATGACATAGGTCTCAATTCAGGAGGAGCATGCCGCTCTAGAGGTTCATTATGCCTTGTACATATTCTATGGTCTATGAAGCAGACGGTCTGAAACTTGCACACGTACTATAGCACGCCCGTAGCTTGAGATGACAGCTGAGAAACATTATTATGAGTATCCCAAAACTGTTTAAAACGATAATGTTTGATATAAAAGCGAGCATTGATGAGATGTAAAACATTGTTATTGTCAAATTTAGCCCCAACTTCTAAGAATAATGAATATTGGTTATTCAATTAATCGTTCATTTTACGAAGCTGAAATTTTTGAGGTTATGTAATTCATCTGTCACATTGATGCTGATTTCATCAATGTTGCTGTTTTTATAATATCTGGTTTGCGTTGTAGACTATTTTGCATTAATTTTCATTCCTGCAATCATCTCAAACTTCTAGACAAGTGGTAATGAATGGGTATAGGCCATTATATCACTATAGAACATTATCCTTCGTGGAATGTGTTTTAGTGTTCCATATTAAATAAGAATCATTACATCACAACATTCGTGAATACTGTACTTAGAGCGCATCGACAGGACCAAGAGAATACCACCGAGTTCAATTATTACCTGAGCAAAATTCGTAATTAGGGCATTTTGGAAGATTCAGACCACGCTGATACATTTATACATTCATTCCAAGACTGCAAACTAGATTTTTCACAACGGAATTTATATTTTCCTGAAATTCACAGCGTAGCCTTATGATGACGAGAACCAAGTTTCATACAAAATATTATTGAGCTACAGCAATCACATCATATTCTTCAAGTCAAAGCTACAGTTATAGGTGTTTTGATTGATCTACTTTGGAATAATAATTTTGTAAAGATGTTCACGATGTGAAAGAATTAGCATTTGATCTCCTAAATACAAACAACTATCGGATGCAGCTGCGAAAATTATGAGGAAACAACTCGGAAATGCTGTACTCATTATTATCGACAAAGTCCCGATGATTTCAAATATTACACTTGTGTACATACATCTCGGCTTAGGTGAAAATTTGATACTACAGACTGCGAAGATGATTGGTTCGGTGAAAAACATATTCTGTTTTTTGGTGATTTGTTACAACTCCTACCTGTTCGCGAAGGACCTATTTTTGTACAACTATCGAGTGCTCGTACGGATAAATTCCCAGGGTTAATAGGAAGTGTTAATCTTTGGTCCAATTTGTTGAGTTATGATGAACGATTAATATGTTGCAACAAAACGATCAATCGTACTGCGAAATGCTTCCGAGAATACATCTCGGGATCGTTACCATTTCGGATACAACTACATTAGATTCAAGAAAACTATAGTTCAACACATTGGAGTACGCAAATAGGCTACGCAAATTATGTGATTATATGAAGAATCTATCAAACGACACAGCTGGTCTATTTACCACTTGTCGCATGTGTGATGTTCTCAACGAAGCTATGTTGAATGAAATCCCAACTGAAGAAATATAATTGTTAGCTCACGAGACAATCGACTGTCTTCCATATTTAAAAAAAAGGTGCAGAAGATGTTGAATACAGATGGCGAGGATAGTTCTCGAACTGCAGGTCTGGCAAAAATGGTCACTAAGATCAGACGAAACATAGACGTTGGGTCTTGTTAATGATAAAATTGGTACAGTTAATTCAATATCCCAAACTATTAATATTAATGACATAGAAACAGTGCGGGTAGTTTTAGCGAGCGGAGTCGAACATTACAAAGTAGAAATGGCTGAGAAGTGCTCAAGATGCATATATATGTTCTTTTTACAGCAGATCTAATCACAGTAAAGAAATCGATAGACAATTATGACGTTGTGCCGAAAAGATACCAGGAACTATAACACGGCTGCTTGAAAGTAATTCTCTTGTTGCCAATTACATCCCTGGATTGAAAATAAGAGTTGCACGTAGGGTTACATGTTGGGAACATCTGTTTATAATTCACTACAGACAAGAATAATTATCAACCAAAATGGTACAAAAAGTAGTGAAATCCCCCCAAAAGCACCTGCCGTGCAAAAACCTTGCGCCAAGTACATTAACGTGGGCACTCTATCTGGAAACATTCGCCCATTCTAAAAAGTATGGTAAGCATTTAGCAAAATACTTTGTTCCTCATACAAAAAAGTATTGAAATCAGATATTACTGCCAAGTACATCGTCGGATTTAATTTATCTCCAGTATATAATTAGACCGACTTATGCGAAGATTCTCATTTAGTATCCATGTACAGCAATTGGAGAAAAAACGTTATCAAACGAAGAAAAAAAAAAATTAGAAACAAAAATTGGAGGAAGTGGTACTTGGCGGGCTTTTTGAAAAAAAATCACAAAATATCAGCCCGCCAACTACCACTTCCTCCAATTTTTGTTTCTAATTTTTTTTTTTCTTCGTTTGATAACGTTTTTTCTCCAATTGCTGTACATGGATACTAAATGAGAATCTTCGCATAAGTCGGTCTAATTATATACTGGAGATAAATTAAATCCGACGATGTACTTGGCAGTAATATCTGATTTCAATACTTTTTTGTATGAGGAACAAAGTATTTTGGTAAATGCTTACCATACTTTTTAGAATGGGCGAATGTTTTCAGATAGAGTGCCCACGTTAATGTACTTGGCGCAAGGTTTTTGCACGGCAGGTGCTTTTGGGGGGATCTTAAAATACACCACTGCTGACTATGCAACACAACGAGCTTGCGGGAGTAGCGCGGACGTGGATCGGCGCGCGCGGCGACGCGCGACGAGACGTTTTATTTTTTTTCTTCGGCCCAGGTATTTTCTCCATAAATTTTTTTCTTTACGATTGAAGGGAAAGGATCCAGGTATCCAAAAAAAATTATCTCCATGAATTTCTGTGAGTCCCGCGGAAATGGCAGTGAAATTGAAAAAAAAAAACGACGAAAAAGAAGTGAAGGAATTTTTTTTTTTGGAATTGAACTTTTTTGCATGAAAGCGCATTCTTTTACGAACAAAATGATTCCAAGCTCAGTCCGCTCCGTTGAATACTTTCGGAGATATACATTTTTAAACATAGCGGTGCAACAGCGGTTTACGAAAATTCACATAGCTCTAACTCCGCCATTTTTGAAAATTTTTCAAAATCCTTGAAATTGTATTTTTTTTTTCATAGTACTAAAGATATTTTGAATGGCGCAAAAATCCGTCACTTGACGGTTTATTTTCGAGTGAAGTGACGTAGAACCGCTCATATACTATGACTTGAAAACCCTATTTCTTTACCTGACTCAGGTGAGAGAACGCAGCGGCTGAACGGTCCGGCATATAGGGTCTCATAATGGGGGGGCCTCTTCGCGGGTATAAACCAGAATTTGAGCTATACGAAGTGACTTAGTGAAATATGTCGCTGGCTCTGAGACTATTATGTGACAGGTGAGCGTGGTTTTTAAATATATGTGTATATCGTTTGTTAATCCGAGCGGTTTGTTAATAAACGAATCTACTAACGCTGTTTGCTCCCGTCACAGGCTGAATAAAAATAATTAAAAATAAAAAGAAAGATCTACCTTACGATAGACCGGTAAATGGGATCGTTGCCACCTAGCCCTATACAGGACTCAATTGAAATGCTTAAATTATGGTTGAGGCTATTTGTTATAATTAAATGAAAATGAGGTGATTAAAATGATTAGTGAAATATTAACTGGTAAAAACAATAATATATTCTTGAACGATTAATTAAATGAAATGGTAATACTGTGCAACTCGAGAGATGAACAATGAAATATCTCTTGAGTGAATGATTAACAAAATAAAATAATAAAATATATGAGTTACCGACGTGGGGATCGTGGAGCTTTGTTATATAGGAGAAATACTAATATTAAATATTAACATCAAGAAAATAGTTACTCACGCTTCACACATTAGCAATATAACGATTGAATATATGATTATAGAATATAATGAAAATTGGAACTCTCCCTCTCTCTTAGAATATTAATTAAAGCGTGAATATATGTATATAAGCGTCAATAATCTTTGATTATAATATATGGTAATGAAAGTTTGGTCAAGTCGGGTCTTGAGAAACTAAGTGACCTTTTAGATGTGTGAGGGGTCCCTCACAGGTCCTTAGAAAGATTAAATAAAAGGGCACTATGGAAATACCCGGGATTAGGGAACTAGCCCGAAATATATGATTATATTGTCCCGAATAATTACACTACTATGTCTCTTTCCAACTTAATAGAAGTCTTTCCTATATGTGTGTGTCAATATGCTAAATCAAGGAAAGCAATAAGATAAATAATCGGACGGCTTTACTGGCGGGTACCAACAACAGGGGTATGACCAACCTACGAATAGCCCTAGCTCGCGAGTCAGGTATAAGGGAAATAACCCGAAGTACTGGAATTACTATACCGACCCTTTGAGCGGAACACCCATAAGGTTGTAATACTAAGAATGAAAATATCTATAGGTATACTGGTCCTAACGGAATACTGAAAAACGTGTAAAGCTATGGATAATATATGTGTAGTGGGTCATGCCCGTCTACACGCGTAATATATATGTGTTATTACTATGCGAAAGTAAAGAAAATGAAAGTTGGTGAACGAACGCAGTGACTTAGCTTCGGTCGACTCGGCCTTCCGTCAAACGGCTGGAGAAAGGGTGGAAATTTGCGCTGCCCTCACCTTCGTAGAAACCTCGTCGATTTGTCGTTGAACCACGGATGTGTCACGTAAATTTAGAGCGAGTTTACGAAAGGTCTAATTTGTTTAAAATTGTCCGAAAGATAGTCTAGTAAAATGTCTTTTGTCAAAACGAAGTATTTATGCAATGAATTTAGGTTGAGGAAGAGTTTACAGTAGAATGATGTAGACTAGAGAATTACGATAAACTAGTAGATTTGATTATTACCACGAACAATTACGGAACGAACGAAAGTCTTGATGAATTTTAAGGTATCTTAAATTTACATACAACCCTTAATGAGCGTATGGCGCGAACAGAAATTTGGATCAAAAATTATTAAATGAAATATGTGTCCTTGCACTGAATTTAAAGCTAATAGACGGATCACCAAACTTTTAGATTCTATCACGTCGATATAATGGTTGACGAGTACCGAGTCCTTTGTATCACCACTAGACTTTGAAAAAGCGAAGTTCGAATACAACTCACGGCTCTAATAGTACACGCTTCTTTACATCCACGCACCTCGCGATTTGCCAGAAGAAAGAGCGGTCAAAAATTTGTAGATAGGATATTTGTAACTAAAATCTAAATTTGTTGACGAGTACTAAGTCCTTTGTGCTACCACTTGCCTTGAGAAGAAAAGATTGTACACAACTCTTGGCTCTATTAAGCACACGGGTCCTTACGTCCACGCACCTCGCGATTTGCCAGAAGAAAGACGCTAGTTCAAGTTCAAAGGCGACGAGGTCCCCGCAGTTGCAAAGATGCATGTATTACTCCGCGCATTGACTTGACCAATTAGCAACTTGCTTATTTTCTATGCGCCCATCGATTGGAGGGGGCCCTAGCCTTAGTCTGCGTAGGCGGATGGTCCTCTTTGCGCTGCACGGTCCTCAACCGTTCGACGGCTCACCTATAGTCGACTCACACTAGCTTAAATATATTATATTTAATTCCATTTACAATCCAATCTTATAATGGAATTTCACACACATTCATCCATTCACTAATTTAGAGTAATTCCATATAATTTTTAGTATAATTAATTAATAATTAATTGCATTTTTCATAGTTTTTATGTAAATTGAGAGAGAGAGAGAAGATGCATTTACTTATAAGTATTAGTGTGGTAGAAAGGGGCAGCAACGGTTGGGGGTTTTGTATTGCCTCTCCTTACTCCACTGCCTTTTTCGGGTGACGCTATGCAGGCCTCGATATCGGCGCCTACGTGACGGTTATTAAATATGGGAGATCTAAATTTTTTTTGAAAGATAAGTATCGAGTGTGAAGAAAAATATTGAGTTTAGCTTTCGGCTATCGTTCCCTATGTAACCTCAGAAATATAGGATTGATAAATAATTCTTCGAAGAATAAGCCAATTATTTAAATAATTATTGATTTCGAGGAATGAAAGAAATAATTATTGATTTGGAAAAATATTCAGGGAAAACGCAGGTAACTAAGTTACGCACGTAACAATTTTTTAACACAACATTTCCGACTGACCTTCTGAGTTCTGAAAATTAGAAGAACAAAATTCGATCACTAAAATACCCACCGTAGAAAATGTCTCTAACGAAAGTCCAAAAAGTCCGCCAACCATCAGCTGCATCGGGCGTTGCATGCGGCACATCATAATACGCAGGGTGTTTTTAAACCTTGGAGAACATGATGTCCACTGGCAGTGAAAAGCCGCGGTCATCAACTCTGACGTCTGTATAAAATTGATAATGCCAATTTTTTGGTCAGTAGAAATTCTGTGTCATTTCAATTGGATAAATAAAGAAGAAAAATTAATTTCGATAGATTTCCGATGGATATTAACCTTAACGATTATCCCATTGCCGTGCCAGCAGTAACAGTATATTTGAAAGAACATGCAGCCTTGATACAGCAGCATCGAATAGAACTGTAAGCTCGCGGGTGATATCTGTAAAATCAGTTTGAACCATAATATGATCACGTTGCGGATTCGGTTAGAAGATTGCACCCTAAGGCCCAGTTCCACAATTTCGTGTTTGAACTACGATTATGTGAACTCAGGTTGAAGTAAACCATGGATTAAATTCAACTATGCGTTCCACAGTACGTTTGTAATCGGAGTTTTCGTAAACCTATAACCGATTGCAGTTAACTCTGCTTTCCGTATGAACTTCCACCAGGATTGGCTACTTGAGTCGCGCAGCGGAAAAAGCGGGAGAACGTAGGTGGCGTGCGTTCAAATTTTTTGTAGAGCGTGATATTATAGCGCTTGTCAGTCTAAATCACAACTTCGTCCAACATCACAGCCAAGACAACAAATGACATCAAACGCAAAGCGGAAAAGGACGCTAGGAGCAACCAATTCGAGGCGAGTAAACGCCACCACACGCAATAAACATTTTGCCGATTTGGCGCAATCGGAGTTTGAATTAGTTGAAATGATGAAGAAAGATATGCGTGCCAAGTCAGAGATCGAAATGGAGATATTGAAAAGGCAGCTAGAGAAAGAACAACTGGAGGTAGAACTGCTGAAACATGAACTTCAAAAACGAAGGAGGCAGAGTGAGATTGAAGATTGATACTGTTCGAAGTATTACTTAATTTTTAACTTTGATTGAGTACTTCCTTGAGTTTAATAATCTCATTTTTAACTATATTACATAAAAAAAGTTCAAGCTGTGTTATAGTACGAGAGCCCACGACCAAGATTTTTGACTGATACCATCCCGACCAACACCGTATAGAATCGATAGATTATATTACCCTGAACTAAAAAATGCGAGTTTCAGACATTTCGCACGTAGCGTCTGATTTGAGCGCATTTTCAAAAATGTCAACAAATTGAGCCGACCTGTTCCATAGCATCCCGTCTGATTTTCGGAATGTGGTTATATAATAGTTTTGAGATACCAATAACACGTTTTTCAGACGCCGATAGCGTAGCGCGTGTCCAGTAGACCATTGCAAAAAAAATGAGACAAAAAAAATTATGTATAGCATCCCGTCTGAAGATCATTGTTATAATTAAATTATGGTCAGTCTGTGCCAAAAAATCGATTTTCAGAAAAAAATTGCACCGCCTCACATATTGAGAGCATTTTGAATATGTCAACAAATTCACCTTGCATGTTCCATAGCATCCCGTCTGTAAACTGTTGGACATGATAAAATAAGTTGCCTACATGTCGAAAAAATAGTTATCAGACAAATTGAGTGCAGCACCTAACCTATCAGACAACTTTTAGCTAGTAAAAAATCGTTGTAAAATAGTATTTAGACGTATTATGGTCTACGTTACGAACCGATCAATCAATTGCACCTTTTGAATTATTAGATAATGATTAAAAAAGAGGTTACCCTAAACTGTCAAGCTAAAGTTGAAGGACTTTTTAAATAAATTGTACAAAATGTAACTGGGATGAGGTATGATTATTTATTTTCAATTAAAAACGGTTTGAATCTCGGATGCTATTTTAGCCGGGATGCTATGAAACATGGTTTTGGTCGTGAGCTCTCGTACTATTAATAAACACGTATTTCTACGTTATCTACAATTTTATCAGTTTAAAATTACTTCATAACTTTTCGTTGTGAGAATAATTATTACAATTTTCTTGATAACTTTTCATTTCGAAAAGTTACATTGTTTATCTTCTTATAAATCAGTAACAAGTGTCCGTATAAGCATATGTAACAGTATAGTAGTAGTAGTAGTAATATTGTTTATTATGCCGCGTTATGCAAAGAATAAGATATCTCCCTGGTTTGTGAAGATACGCTTGCGACACAGTGGTGATGATCTGGTAAAAGAAGATGCCGGTACGTACGGACTGCACTGTAGGCTTCTTTTCACCAACTCACTCTATAGCCCAGACAAATTATACCAAAAAAGGTGCTGACCCGGAAAAAATTGTAAGTAGCGATTTTTCTTCGCGAATCGTTGGGGGGGGTCACTGGCAGTCTACATTTCAGTTTTCGGGAATCGCACCCCCTGGCTTCAGCCGGAATCTTGAACTTAAGGGTGAATTTTCATTTATTGAATAACTCGTTTATTTTCAATTTCACACGAAAAATGGTAATGACCAAAGTTATTTGGAATTAAATTTTCTATATTTTTGGTTCTTATCATTTTGTCCCTAGGATCAATATTTTTCGATTAAGACCCGAAAGAGGGTGTGAAATTTAATTATTGAATTATCTCGTTTATTATTGATTCCAACGTCTAAACGATAATTAGCAAACTTGTTTGAAATTAAATTTGCTACAACTTTGGTCCTTATTGTTTTTTCCGTATGATCTATATTTCTTTATTTAGACCCGAAAAGAGGTGAGGGTTAAATTTAATATTGCATTATCTCGTTTATTACTGATTTCAACGTATAAACGATAATGAATAAACTGGTTGTGAATTAAATTTTCTGCAACTTGGATACTGATATTTTTTTTGTATGATTTATGTTTTTGGACGCACGCTTACGGTAAAGGGAAAGAGGGGTGTAAATAAATCGTTTCTCGAACTGTATGACTTTTACAATGAAAAAAATGAACATTTATTTTTTATTAAGTACATTTTTTAAAACCCTTCGAAATTGGAATTATGCCTGTTTCGAACGTTTAGCCGATGGTCCTGCCAAATTTTGGTCATCTGATTCTTCCTCGGAAACATCGATATCTTCGTCCCGGAGCTCAGGAGGGTCAGTGGTGACTCGTTCTGAAGGTAGATTTCCGTCACCATCGATGTCATCTTCATCGAGCAGCTCTCGAATTGTGACTACGTTCTCGCACGTTTCTCCGCCGCAATTGTGGCATAAGACAGAACATTTAAGTCCTGATCTGCGACAACCACACATTTTTCCGCACGTCGTTTTGCATTTGCACGAAATCGTCTTCATCAAAAATTCTGGTGCTGGATCGGCAGTTGTAGCGACAGGTTCTAGTCCACGATTAGTTCTCTTCCACCCCCACTCCGTAGCATCGGCTTCATACTGCAGCCACATTTGCACCTGCAGGTACGTTCTGTATGTATGTTGTTCTGCTGCTGCCGAGGTAGGTGGAAGCGTCGCAAAATTGAATTTGCTCCTCGTGACTGATTTTGTGAAGCTTTTGAACCGCAGATTGTTTAGTGATTTAACATTTTCATCGCCTCCAAACAACGCGATTAGAAAACATTCCCCAGCTTGAGCCAAGCAATGTTTGTGAATGTTTACCTCGCGAAACAAGCTCAGAGCTTTTTCCAAATTGTCATTTTTCTTGAGAGTGTTGAAGAATTTTATTTTCCCTACGTTGAATATTGAAGACGTAGTATCGCATCCGCTGAAGGCATGTAAGAATAAGATGTGTTTCGCTACAGCCTCTTCATATTTAAAACTTGCTGGCGAATATAATTGTTCCGGAGTCCGTCCTCTGCTGGGTTTTTTGAAAAATACGTTTTTCAAATGATACCCTAAGCCAGTCAGTAATACGAGGAGATCGATGTCTTCGCCGATGATCGTGACTTCGTCGTAATTCGCGGCTTCTTGAATTGCCGTTTCGACGATAAAAGAATCTGCGTCTGTCGGTGCCTGCTGAACAACGACATCAGAATCCTGCAAAGCTTTTTTCAGAATATCAATAAGCCTTGTCTTGTTCTTGTCGTTGCCCAAAAATTTTTCCTGTGTCGTAGAAGGAAACGAAGTAGCGTTGACAACCATTTCAGGCGAACGGTGCTTAGCTGCGCGTCTTCTCCGTTCCCACCCCTTCAAAACGACTGTTTCGGAATCTTCAGGGTAACCATCGAATACAACTACGACGTTCTTCTCGAAGTGTCTCTTTACATATGACACGTAGTTATCGCATATCGTGTTGAACGTCGCATTCGAGCGAGGCCACACAACTTTATGCAATAAAAAGCCTCCGTCAACGACATCGAGACATTTTTCTCCCAACACTGCAGAACGTTGTAAAGGCTCAAAGGCGCTGTAAAGCGTAGACTTTGTACCTTTTCTCATTCCTTCCTCGTTGAATAAAGAAAGAGGGTATGGTGAAAGCTCATAGGCAAAACAATCCTGCAGGTCTTCATTCGATTGTTTGGAAATACTAATTCGTTGGAAAAGTAGGAGAGGGTTTATAGGCACAGACGTTTTATCGATTGTTATGCTGCTGCTAACTGTTGATAACGGTGAGACTTTATCTTTTCGTTTGAATTTCACCGAATCGTAATTTGTACCGACCATATTGCTCACCATTTTTGCACCAATTTCTGAAGCAAGATGACAATTAATATTTTCAGTGCCAATTATACCCGAACTGATCGACATTATTTCAGAATCCACAGGGAAAGGATTGTGGTCATCGAACCAGTGGTCAAATTTCTCCATATCTGAATTGTCTCTACAGACACGAGTCGGTCTGAAATCGACGTGTTGCTCAGTTGTTCCGCTATGAACATCGCAAAAATCTTCAATCTGTTGGCAAATATTTTGCATATGTACCGAACTCATGGTCCACCTTGCAACCACACTCTCATCTGCTCCCCGCTTAAACATTCCACCATGAATTTTTGATTCTCTATTCAGCGTTTGCTCAATTGTTTGATCGGACATGATGCCTGACCAAAATTTATTGCTGCGCCTTATAGTGAAATATCCTTTTGTTGTGAATTGTTCAAACTCATCTGCCGGCATTTTGCCACGTAAACTTTCCATATCTTGAAGATATAGGTGAGCGCTCTTCGCGTATAGAAGGTGACCGCTGGCGTGAAAGAAGGGCAGCATCCCTCGAATTGTGTCGAGATGGAGTTCCCAGTTACCCGAACGTTCAGCCTCTATAAAATGTTTAACCAACGTGACCATTCTAAAGTACTGCGCCCACAGTTTAGCCGTGGGTCCGTTCTCTTCGGATTGGTTGAGCGCCGCTTCGAATTTTCCGACAACTTCTTTTACCGCATCGTTTTCCCCAGCTGCGAGAACAACAGTCCGATCTGAGTTCAACAAAAGTTGGTCAACTTCATTACGTTCGATATCTTGAAAGTCGATCGTCTCCATGATGCGCTTCGCTAAGGACGCATGAACAAGGCAATGAGCACGAACTGCTCTCGAGTACGCATTACCAGATAGAATCTTTTCGACGCTATTTTCAGCGTAAATAATTTTCAAAAGATTCTCGAGTCCGCTGCCACTCATTATGTAGCCGATGGCCCCCAGAAATGAAATTATAATGTGGAATCCCCCGAGGCGAACGATGATGGAACTCATTTCAGACGAAGGATCGGCGTTCGAAACAATATCGTGAGCTTTCCAAAACAGCGGCTGGTCGAATGTAACGATACATGATTTGTACTTAGAAGCCTTGCTCCTGTCAAGAGCAGAGCAGAGCGTCGTGTATATCGTGTCGTAATCGGAAGGTGAACCATAAATGAATGGGAGAAACATGATTTTCGACCTGACGAAGCTTTTCTGGCCAGTAACTTCTTCCATAAAGCCATTCCACCCTGGTATGCCAGCTATGCAGGCCCATTTTCCGTACAGCCACATGAAATCACCAATGGTTGGAAGACATGTTTTAGAAATAATGCCCACGTTCCCAATTTCGGCAACTTCAACTTTTCGGAGACCAGCCAATTTCTCTTTTCCGTAGTAACGAATTTCTACATGCCCTATTTGTGCAACTGCCGCAGCAGATTTTTTGTCTGAGCCTCGACTCATTTCTGTATCCGGTTCTATAGCGTCGAATGGTGTTACGCATTGAATTCCTCCCATACAGTGAAAAGTGCCATGCCCGTCTAGTGTATTGATATTGAAATCCGCATTGTCGTAAACAAACTGCATAAAAGCCGTGTCTTTCACTTGGCGCTGTGGACGCATGATGGAAGTAGCTTCGTACAATGAAATGTCTTCATACGATGAGGAAAATCCCAACGATGAAAGAATGTTAATCAAAAGTTTGGACCCAAATTTTTTGTACAACAAAGCGCCAACGCCGATTTGTAATGAAGAAATGAAAGATCGAGGACGAACTGCCGATATAATAGCATGCGCGATAGAAGTACATTTCCTTTTCCAAGATTCAAACGATCCCTTTTTGGTTTTGAGAATGATTTCTGAGAGTAGCACGTCGAGAGAAGTGGGGATAGAGTTGTCCACGTTATCCATGAAATTATCGGAGGGTGGATACGCTTTCGTATCATACGGTCTTGAGCGTATGTCCTCGACAATAATGGCAGCTGCTTCACGAATAACTCTCAACCTTTCTTCCTCCGGATCGGAATTGCTTGCCTCGTACCAGGCTTTTGAGAGTATTTTGTAACCAGTATTACGAAAACAAATTATACTGTTGACTCCGTTTTTGTCGAACAATAAAATTTCGTTACCGTAATCTTTCTGTAAGCGCTGCTTTATAGTTTTTACATCCGGAATAAAATCTCCTTTAACAGCTTCCTGCAGTTGTTTCAATGTAAATTGACATTCGTCGCTATTCTCTTCGATGTAGTTATAAATGTACTCCATAGCACGATTTTCTTCGTCAGAGATTGGTCTCCCTGTTCGATCATTCACAATTGCACGATTTATTTTAACGAAACAAGAGGTATGATATCGCGCACCAACGGCTGTAAGGTCACTAACATTTTGAATGCGCGCTATTATTTCTCGTGCAAAGGCGTCGGTGCGTGAATTACAATGATTAAGAATCGTATCTCTGCACGAATTTCGCGTAACAGTTGATACTGGCTGTTATTTAACGGATCTCGCGACCCAGGCATCACGCTCGCTCTGGGCTTGCTCAACTAATCTACAACCGTTACCCTCCCGATAGACTCAGGTCGGAGACAAGAAGGGGGGGGGCTGGGATCCATTGAATATTACTAATAAAATAACTCCGCAGGAGAGTTTCCGCTCATCGTTTATTGGTTAACTCAATACCATGGTCGATGCTAACTCGATTCGACTGGTGTCAACTTGGGCAATCTTTCTGCTACTCGCTCTTAAGCGCGAGTCCGTACGCGCGGGCAGAACTGAAGTAGGCCGCGGATAACCGTTTAATAGGAATTCTTTTTGCGCTTAACAGATTTTCCGTTTCCATAACCGTCCTGCGGGCTGTATATCCGTGCTAGGCCCAGCCAGTCAACCGCCTCGAACATCTCATCAAAATTCGAGACTACTACGAGGCGGCCAGCCCGCAATGCCCGGTATTCCCGGTACGTTCATTTGACTCGCGAACTGTAATATCCACGCTGGTTTCCCGGCGTGTCAACCATCCCGGCCAGTCTCACTTCTTTGAGACCCCGGGGAAGGCCAGCCCGCGAGCCCCCTACACTCTTATGTTTAGTTCACGGGTTGTAATATCCACGCTGGTTTCCCAGCGTGTCAACCATTCCGGCCAGCCTCACTTTCGTGAGGCCCCGGGGAAGGCCAACCCGCGAACTCCTTATTCCCTATTCAGTTCTGCCCTGATTGCGTATAACGATCCCGCTCTCGAGACGGAATCCTATTTATTTGACAAGTTGATAGCCCAATGTTCACACCCACTACACCATGTATCACTTGCGCACGTGACGCATTAATTTAGCTTGCTTACGTCTACTCAGCTCACAGGTGAATTTCATACTGCCTCCGAGAGTGAACTTTTCATCCTTTGTTCTTGTCTCGATTTGCGCACGCAACGAGTACTCCCTTCTTCCTTAGACCAGGATTACCTGGCTAATCGCGCGATGCTTGACCGCGTGCGTTAAGATGTGAGAGAGATTATCCTACTTAGGATTTGGTCTATCCTTACAGTATCGGGCAATACTCTCCGACATATGTTAGTGTGCGCCCTTTCAATAGACTTTCACTAAATACAGTTTGAACAGATATACGATAATAATCCCGGTGACACAAAGCTCGTATGGAACTTGGTCCCGTAACTATATAAACAATTCACTTTTCAAGTAAATATCTTTACGCATGTTTTACGATATGAGGCCACTGAAATAATATGGTTTTTAATGATTTTACTGCTAATAAAATGGTTTAATACGCCAGTCGCCAACATACCCCCAACCGTACAGGGCTACTTGTCCCCTGTACCCTATTCTTCCGTCTTTAGGTTCACTATTTTGGCTGCCGGGCGAGTGAATGTTCCTCGGCTCGTGCGCACCTCGACTACTCGCACTCGTCCATCCGCGCCTGCATGTGTCGCCTCGATGATGCCTCTGGGCCAAGTATTGCGTGGCAAGCCGTCGTCGGCGATGATCACGACGTCCCCCTTTTTCAGTGCTTCCACTTCCTGGTTCCATTTGCTCCTTGGCGCTAACGTTGGTAGGTATTCCTTCATCCACCGTTGCCAGAATTGATCCGCTAAGCGCTGGGCCACTCGCCACTGTTTTCTAGAGCACAGGTCATGCGCCTCGAACTTGCCTGGCATGGCAACACCAGATGATGTTCCAATCAAAAAATGATTTGGAGTCAGTGCCTCTTGATCCCGATGGTCTACTGACACATGTGTCAGTGGCCTGCTGTTCACCGTATGTTCAGCTTCGGCTAGCAATGTAGTGAGAACTTCTTCTTTCGGAGCCCGTTCGTTGAGTGCAGCCTGCAGTGCCACCTTTATGCAGCGCACCATTCTCTCCCAGCTACCCCCCATGTGTGGGGCCGCTGGTGGGATGAATTTCCATGCCATTCCTTGGCTGGTGGCATAATCCAGCTGCTTTTGTTCGTCCATTTCTTTTAGGGCTCGTTGCAGCTCGTTGTCTGCGCCTCTGAAGTTCGTCCCATTATCCGAATACATCTCAGCTGGGTGACCCCTTCTAGCCGCCATTCGCCGTACTGCCATGATCGTTGCATCTGCCGTCAGCGAGCCAGCCACCTCTATGTGGACCGCTCTCGTCGTTAGGCAAGTGAACAAAGCACCCCATCTTTTTTCTTGGCGCCTGCCTATAGTGACATTCATCGGTCCGAAATAGTCTAGGCCGCAGAACGTGAATGGCCGATGATGATGAGCTACTCTTGCTGCCGGGAGGTTCGCCATTCGTGGTGGTTCTGCCTTAGCCCTTCGCTGGCGACACAGTAAGCATTCTCTCGCCACTGATCGCACCGTCGGGCGTAGATTCAATACCCAGTAGCGTTGCCGCACCTCGTTCACCACTGTCTCTTGGCCGCCATGCCCCATATGTCTGTGTTTCATCTGAACCAACAGCCTGGTGAACGGGTGTCGCCCGTCCAAAATCAAGGGGTTTGTCCTAAATTTTGGTAGGCCCTTGACCGCCACGGACCGGCCTTGCAGTCGCATGACTCCGTCGTGGTCGATCTGAGGTGTGAGTTGGATAAGTCGGCTGCTTCGGTTGACGTTTCGCCCTTGACGAAGGTCTTCTAATTCTGTTGCGAAGCTGTCGGATTGTGCCTTTTTTATCCACAGGATCTCAGCCTTTGTTGTGTATTTCACAGTGAGCCCCGTCTTTGTTTTTCCTCTACATAGGTCCGTAAAATATAATACCCATGCTGTACTCCGAATCAACCTCCACCAGGATGAGAACCTTTGTATGTCGGGTAAGAAGCCACTTGAGTCTTCTACCAGAGCTCCTACGAATTCTGGTCGCCTCTCTACGTCTGGTTCATCTTCCACGTGTTGAGCTGGCGCCGATGGTTGTTCTGGCCAGTGCGATTGCGCCTCTCTGAGGAAAGGTGGGCCTTGAAACCATCTGATTTCCCCGCTGAGACTGGTTCGGATATTTCTTGTGGCGTCGTCGGCGGGATTTTCGGCCGTTGGAACCCACTTCCATTCGATGGTGTTGGTCAACTCGTCTATTTCTCCCAACCGGTGCGAAACAAATGCTTTATATGTCTTGGGGTCTGAGCATAGCCAACTCAATACCGTACGGGAGTCCGTCCAGAACGTCCGTTCCCCAACCAGGTAATCGTGCTCAGCTATAATCGTTTGTGCCAATCGGCTTGCCAGTAGGGCCGCTTGTAGCTCCATCCTCGGAATGGAGAGTGGTCGTAGGGGTGCCACACGGCTTTTGCTGGCGATGAACGTAACCGTAGCCGGGTCGTTGCGATTTCCCATGCGCCAATAGGCCACCGCTGAATACGCCGTTTCGCTTGCGTCGCAGAAGACATGGAGTTCGATCCTCGGGTTGCTCGTAACTTTGTTTAGGTAGCACCTTGGTATAACGCATTCCTGGATACATCTTAAGTCATCGGTCCAGCTCCTCCAAGTTCTGTAGTCCGCGTCCGTAAGCCTTTCGTCCCACCCTGTCCCACTCCGCCACACATCTTGAAGCAGTATTTTGCTGCGTACTGTGAAGGGCGTGAGAAACCCCAGCGGGTCGAAAATTGACATAATCACTCTCAGCATTTGACGCTTCGTCGGCCGTTGTTCTCCGTTCATTATTTCTGATGGAATCTTTTTCAAACTTATGTCAAAGGTGAACGTATCGCTGCCCGGGTTCCACTTGAGACCTAAAGTTCTTTCCCAGTGTTCTGTGTGTTCATCTAATGACAGATCTATAGTTCCCGCTGCTCGTCTGTCTTCTGGTATGTAGTCGAGAACGGACTGGCTGTTGCTAGCCCATTTGTGCATTTCAAAACCTCCTTGACTATTTATGTTCGTTACCTGGGCGACGAGGCTGATGGCTTCTTCTACCGAGTCCGCGCTATCTAGGTAGTCATCCATGTAGCATTTCCTTACCACAGCCTTGGCCGCTACTGGCATGACCCCCTCATGTTCCTTTGCGTTTCGATTCTTCACGTATAGGGCGGTACAAGGCGACGACTTTGCGCCGAATATCAAGGATGTCATACGGTAGGTGTCTGGTCTTCGAATTCTATCTCGTCCTCGCCACAAGAAACGTTGGGCATTCCGATCTTCCGCACGAATTTTGATCCGCAGGAACATATCTTTGATGTCCCCCATAAATGCAACCGGCTTCTGTCTGAAGCGCATCAACACGCCTAGAAGCGACGTGAGCATGTCTGGTCCAGACAGAAGTTTATCATTGAGGCACACTCCCCGCGTGGTCGCCGCTGCGTCAAATACCAGCCTGAGCTTGCTTGGCTTATTTGGGGCTGTCACTCCGAAATGAGGAAGATACCAAGTGCGTTTATCCTCCCTTATGGTGTCATCGATTCTCTCCGCATATCCGAGCCTGATCAATTTCTCGACTTGCTCGTAATATAGCTCGGCGTACACCGGGTCCTTGTCCATTTTATTCTCCAGGTTTTTCAGCCTCACGAACGCGTTCTCGCGACTTTCTGGAAGTTGTACGACGTCTTCTTTCCAAAGCAGTCCTGTTTCCCAGCAGACACCCACACGTTGCGTGTTGTTTTCCAGTAATTGCTTAGCGCGCTCGTCCAGCGTGTTGGTGCGTTCGAGACGCGCCACCCCGATGGCCTCTAGCCGAAAATTGGCTTTGACCAGTTCGTGCAGATCCGAGTCATCGGTGACTTCTTGGCTTCTCCCTTTTTGTGTCTGCTGGTAACTATGCAGGATAGTGTCTTTTGATGCTATCTTGCGTTTGACCGCTGTGTGACCATGGACAATCCATCCCAACGATGTGTAAGACGCCACTGGCGCTCTCCGGGTTCCTTCGCGCAACTCGCGTGATACAATTAGTCCCCCGTTGTCCTGGCCGAGCAGGATCATCGGCCTGACGTTTTCGTAATATTCTATCTCAATATTGTTCAAATGTGAGTGACCCCTCACTTCTTCTGCTTGTAACGTCTGTTGATGGAGCGACAAACCTTTGACGGTCCGAACACCGCTTAGTTTATGAGCTCGCTTGTTTTTCGTACTGCTAATATATAATCCTACTTTCTGGCTGTCAGCTTCCACCACCCCCGTCTCTTTGATACCTCGGATCGATAGTTTAATTTTTGGTCCTGTGGCCCCAATCATCTTCGCGGTGTCTGCGTCTATAATCGACACTGTCGAGCCTTCATCTAATAGCGCAAAGGTTTTAATTTGCGTCTTTGCACCTCTGAGCAGGACCGGTATTATTTTCAGGAGTATTTTACTTTCACCATATAGTCATGAGTTAGTTATCGGCTGCGCGTCGTTACCAGTGGGGGCAGGTTGTTGCGAATCTTCGGCTGCGGTCCCCCTCTCATTTTGTTTTCTCGTTGCGTGTAGGAGAGGGTGATGTTGGTTTTTACACCCGTCTTGGGTGCAAGCTTCTACTTGGCAGTGGTCTCGTCGGTGCCTGCCCAACAAGCATCGAAAGCAAATGCCCTTTTTCTTCGCCCATTGCCATCTCCGCTTTAGCGGCTGCGCTGCAAATTTATGACATTTTACCGTCGAATGGTTAGCCCCTCCGCAGTACCCGCAATCTGTTCGCCCCCTTGGCTCTTCCTCCCGTTCTCCACCTCGTACCTTGGATTCCTTAGCCACCTCGTCCTCGTCTTGGCCACTCAGTGTATACACTGGTGCAGGTTTTCCGTGAGATTTTTGTCTATCGCCTTCCTTGGCTTGTCGCCTCTCCTCCTGTGTCGACGTCGTGATGCGGACCGTTCCCGCCCTGCAAGCTAGTTCTGCTTCTCGGTACAAGAATTTCGCGATGGTTCTCAATCGCGGTTCCTCTGGCTCGGTGCATTCACCCAAGTAGTGGTTGTAATTGTAAATCATTGCAGATGACATCTTGCTAATGATGTCTTGGGCCAACTCTGGGCTATGGAGATATCCCACGTGATTCATCGCCTCCATCGCTGCCACTGCGTTTTTTATTTTTGTAGCTAGCACTACTACGTCTATCCGCCCGGAGTTTATTTTCGGAAGCTTTTTGACGTCCTCCACAATTTTTTTTAAAATGACATCGGGATTTCCAAACCGCAGCTCCAGAGTTTTCATGACTTGGTCGGTGTTACTCGCCGTTAACATTAGCGAGGCTACTGCTTCCCTCGCTTCTCCCTTTAGGCAGTCATAAAGGCGAGACGTATTTTCGCGCTCCGAATATTCCCCTACATCGGTAGAAAGGTCAAACGCTTTCTTAAACCTAAGCCAGTCAAGTCCATCTCCGTCGAAGTTAGGCAGACCTTTATTCGCCGTTAATCGATTGATTAGGCGGTTCGAAGCTTGACTGGTCGAAGCCTCGCGAACGGCCATCAAGGTCTCAGTAATGGCCTGGCTTAGACGCGAGATGTCCGTCTCGCCCATGCCTGGTGGACTAGTACGTGGTGTCCCCGCCGTAGGATCCTCTACGGGCGGATCGCTGAGGTGAGTTGCTGACTCCTCAAGCCAGGCATGTACGCTACGCGCGCTGCGACCACTACTCTGTCCGACTGCGTCCTCCTCCACTTGAGCCACGACCATGTCAGCTGCTAGCTTGTCCTCTACCAACTGCAGGTCTATTTTTTCCCGCTCTTCTGCGGCTTGTCTACGAATTTTCGCCTTCTGCTCTGCAGCCTCTATCATGAGGCGTCTTTTTCTCTGCGTCGAGCTTGACCCTGGCCTGTCGGGTACGGTAACAAGGGTATCCTCTCTCGATGAGGAGAGCCGTTCCACTTCCGGTGTTATCATCGTGGCCAGCGTGCTCGTAGTCACCCCTTCCGTCCGCCTTTCTGGCTGGCCACCCGCTCGAGTGTTCATTCCTACTGCTCTCGGCTCCCTGATCATGCCTGGTTCATTAGCGGTTCGCGTAACCTCCCAGTTCGAGGTTGACCTCCATAACCTTCGTCTGGGCGTCAGTCTCTTGCCTTGTCCTCGTCTCATCGTCATTGTATTTCGTTCCTCAGCGGCACAGTCAACGTTTCAATCTATAATTTACAAAACACTCGCGGGCTACCAACTTGTCGATATCCCTTACCCTCATTGGCTAGCTCGAGATCCGGCTCGAAGGACCATGTTATTTAACGGATCTCGCGACCCAGGCATCACGCTCGCTCTGGGCTTGCTCAACTAATCTACAACCGTTACCCTCCCGATAGACTCAGGTCGGAGACAAGAAGGGGGGGGGCTGGGATCCATTGAATATTACTAATAAAATAACTCCGCAGGAGAGTTTCCGCTCATCGTTTATTGGTTAACTCAATACCATGGTCGATGCTAACTCGATTCGACTGGTGTCAACTTGGGCAATCTTTCTGCTACTCGCTCTTAAGCGCGAGTCCGTACGCGCGGGCAGAACTGAAGTAGGCCGCGGATAACCGTTTAATAGGAATTCTTTTTGCGCTTAACAGATTTTCCGTTTCCATAACCGTCCTGCGGGCTGTATATCCGTGCTAGGCCCAGCCAGTCAACCGCCTCGAACATCTCATCAAAATTCGAGACTACTACGAGGCGGCCAGCCCGCAATGCCCGGTATTCCCGGTACGTTCATTTGACTCGCGAACTGTAATATCCACGCTGGTTTCCCGGCGTGTCAACCATCCCGGCCAGTCTCACTTCTTTGAGACCCCGGGGAAGGCCAGCCCGCGAGCCCCCTACACTCTTATGTTTAGTTCACGGGTTGTAATATCCACGCTGGTTTCCCAGCGTGTCAACCATTCCGGCCAGCCTCACTTTCGTGAGGCCCCGGGGAAGGCCAACCCGCGAACTCCTTATTCCCTATTCAGTTCTGCCCTGATTGCGTATAACGATCCCGCTCTCGAGACGGAATCCTATTTATTTGACAAGTTGATAGCCCAATGTTCACACCCACTACACCATGTATCACTTGCGCACGTGACGCATTAATTTAGCTTGCTTACGTCTACTCAGCTCACAGGTGAATTTCATACTGCCTCCGAGAGTGAACTTTTCATCCTTTGTTCTTGTCTCGATTTGCGCACGCAACGAGTACTCCCTTCTTCCTTAGACCAGGATTACCTGGCTAATCGCGCGATGCTTGACCGCGTGCGTTAAGATGTGAGAGAGATTATCCTACTTAGGATTTGGTATATTCCTTACAGTATCGGGCAATACTCTCCGACATATGTTAGTGTGCGCCCTTTCAATAGACTTTCACTAAATACAGTTTGAACAGATATACGATAATAATCCCGGTGACACAAAGCTCGTATGGAACTTGGTCCCGTAACTATATAAACAATTCACTTTTCAAGTAAATATCTTTACGCATGTTTTACGATATGAGGCCACTGAAATAATATGGTTTTTAATGATTTTACTGCTAATAAAATGGTTTAATACGCCAGTCGCCAACATATGAAATTCACCTGTGAGCTGAGTAGACGTAAGCAAGCTAAATTAATGCGTCACGTGCGCAAGTGATACATGGTGTAGTGGGTGTGAACATTGGGCTATCAACTTGTCAAATAAATAGGATTCCGTCTCGAGAGCGGGATCGTTATACGCAATCAGGGCAGAACTGAATAGGGAATAAGGAGTTCGCGGGTTGGCCTTCCCCGGGGCCTCACGAAAGTGAGGCTGGCCGGAATGGTTGACACGCTGGGAAACCAGCGTGGATATTACAACCCGTGAACTAAACATAAGAGTGTAGGGGGCTCGCGGGCTGGCCTTCCCCGGGGTCTCAAAGAAGTGAGACTGGCCGGGATGGTTGACACGCCGGGAAACCAGCGTGGATATTACAGTTCGCGAGTCAAATGAACGTACCGGGATGGCTTCCGCATTTCAACGGACAACTTCATTTGAGCCGACAAATCCCGGATTCTTTCCGCACAAAAAAAGCAACGGTTTTTAAAATCAAACGTCGGTGGTACTTGCGATTCCACTGTTGACGACGTAGACGGTTCAGCCGTGTCACGGCTTCGTCGATGTATTTCCGCCGATCTTTCATCAGCGTAACTCTTATAGCACGCTGGGTGCATAGTAACGCTATTCACAGATTGGAGCATTTGCTCGTGTTCTTTATCACCTCTAATAATGCTTGTCATTAAAAGTGTCTGAACACCACGATTTCTCACCGTTAACTCATTCTCATCACTTGTAGATTTTACGCACACAAAACAGTTCGCCATGTTAATTGAATACGTAAGCTCACCAAAGAATGTATTTACACATGGAAACGGTTTATCTACACCCCTCTTTCACTTTACCGTATAGTTGCAGCAAATTTAATTCTTAACAAGTTCTCCATTAACGGGGAGCCTATACAGATGATTTGGTCAATAACATGAAAACAATCGATTTTCGTTTTTTTTTTTTAAATTGTTTATAATAATACTTTTGCAGCGCGATCTATGGTGGCATATGCAAAGCGCGCCATCGACTTTAAAAAAAAAATATAAAAATGAAAAAATATCGGTCCTAGGGAAAAAAAGATGAGAACCAAAGTTGTAGCAAATTCAATTTTCAACAAGTTCGTCTCCAATTGTTTATACGAAAAAATCGATATCAAACAAGATAATACAATATTTAGGTTCACCCCAATCTCTTTTGGAGTCTAAATAAAAAAATATGGATCATATGGAAAAAACAATCAGGACCAAAGTTGTAGCAAATTTAATTTCAAACAAGTTTGCTAATTATCGTTTAGACGTTGAAATCAATAATAAACGAGATAATTCAATAACTAAATTTCACACCCTCTTTCGGGTCTTAATCGAAAAATATTGATCCTAGGGACAAAATGATAAGAACCAAAATTATAAAAAATGTAATTCCAAATAACTTTGGTCATTACCATTTTTCGTGTGAAATTGAAAATAAACGAGTTATTCAATAAATAAAAATTCACCCTTAAATTCAAGATTCCGGCTGAAGCCAGGGGGTGCGATTCCCGAAAACTGAAATGTAGACTGCCAGTGACCCCCCCCCCCAACGATTCGCGAAGAAAAATCGCTACTTACAATTTTTTCCGGGTCAAATCCTAATTTGACTGGGCTACTAGCAAGCTGAGATATGTTTTAATTATTGTATTGAATCATGAATGCTATTGTACATGAAAGTCTAAGATCCCAGATTGGACGAATTACACATACTGTGATTGGTCTGGATAATAGTATATGACGCAATGTACCTTTGGAAACACTCGTTAATTAATATGTTTTGTACATGATTATTGGCATTCCCGTGATTTGCTGCAGGCATAATTTCTTGTAACAGCGGTTCATCCCACGGTGCAGGCAGGTTAAGATCTCGATCATCCGGTGGTAGTGGATCACTATTATGCAGAACAGCAGTTGCTACAATTACTGGCAAAGTCTTCTCTATTGTTTGGAAGCGACTTCCAAGAGATAACATTGGGAATCTTCTCTTCCAAATTTCAAAAACACGCTCGATGGTGTTCCGTGTTCTTATCTGCGACTCGTTATACAGTTGTTCAGCTCGAGTTCGAGGGTTCTGTAGTGGCGTCATTAAATAAGATCGAAGTGGATAACCACCATCACCGAGTATAATAGCATTACTAAATGTCCCAGCTTCAAACAATGCACGTATCCTTGAATTATTAAATATCGTGCTATCGTGTACAGAACCTTGCCGTCGTGCTACTATGTCGATGAATTCCAAGTTGGCGTTATAAACTGCTTGCACATTCATGGAAGAATATCCTTTACGATTTCTAAAATATTCCACATTTTCTCCGCCTGCATCAAGAGTCAACGTAGGACATAATATCATTGATTACGTCACATGTTTTGTACACATATAAACGGAAATCTGGTACATGACAATTACTCACCAAGCGATTGACATGTGTGCAGTCCATGCAGCCCAGCACTCTCGGAACTCGTGCAATATGAAAACATCGGATTTGTTCATTTCTGATTTCATCAGGCAGCATAGGAAAACGTATAAGATTTGGTCGAAGGCGAGCAATCGCAGCAGTTACACGATACACGATGCACGATTCTATGCGCACTTGTCTGACTTAGGCCATTAAAATCACCTGCTGAAATCAAATGACTCCCAGTTGCGTAAAACCGTAGCGTCAAAAAGAGCTGATTCATTGCAGATATAACATTATTTCTGAAAAACAAAAGCACAGCCAGGGTGACATTACATCCATCACATTTTCGAAAACTAATTACATATATCCAAAGCAAATAAAGTTCTGCGATACCGATTTTCAGTGACAGAGGCAATAAAGATAATTCATTGTTCAAAATACATTTCACGGAGCAATGTACTTACTGTTCTGTTGCTTGTTGTAATTCATGCTGAATATTCACCAGCACCGCATGAACAGTTTCTTTTGTTAACCGGAATCGAGCTCGGAAATCAACTTCGTCCATTTCGTCATGAAAATTTGGACGTCTCCGAAATATTTGTGGCCTACGGTCGACAATATCAACAAAATCCTCATCATCCCATGATGACAAGATATTATTTATCATCGCCATGGCTCTTACATTATTAATAAATGTATATGTATTTTACGCGCGACCCGTAAATCGAGAAAAAAAGAGCGTATATAACCTGAAAAAAACCGTACACTAGTTTTCGTTTAGCAATACATTCTTGACGAGTCGCGCGTCTCTCCTTCGTCCAGCTGCGTGGCGGCGCCGCAATATAACCTCGTCGTAATCCTAGTTTAAGAACGTAAACCCACAAAATCCAGGGTTCAGTTTTAACCCAGTTTAGCGGACATTGAACTGACATTTTGGTATTGTGGAACGCAAAGTAACGGTTATATTTTGTTAAACCGAGTTTATTCGGTAAACTAGGTTTAACGTCAAGTTGTGGAACTGGGCCTAAGAGATATGGATAGAAGGGATATAACAGTTCTGGATCAAAACTTCCTTACCGACCGAACCGTGATGGTAAGTTATCATCCGTGTTTCTTCCTTACCGCATGATAACGATTTTGGATGATTTTGACGATTGCTGTATTTTTGTTACCGATAATCGGCGTGATAACTCATGGATTTGTTGGCTAAATGTTATGGTCGATTTGTGAACTTCTTAACCCTCACCCCATGAGATCGGTATGGTAGCCTGTTGCGATTTTCCGCCATGTGGCAGCGCTACTACTGATCTCTGCATGCGGATGTTACCATCCGATTTTCTGCCATGCAATAGCGCCACTACCGATCTGCATTTTAGGCTGTGTTCTACTACTATATACTACTAATCTACTGCCAGTACTGCGAGTGTGTCGTCACACAGTCAATTGCATAGAGCGTTCCGTTTTTACTTTGAGTTTCAAGTCGCAGTAAATAACGGAACGCTACACAGTACCGCGGGTATGACGTCACACATTCAAACGAGCGCTGCGTTTCTACTTTGAGTTTCGCGCATTCAAAACGTCGTACGCTACACGAAAAGTGGTGCATATTGCCCTCGTACCATTTCTCGCATGTTCGATATCTTCAATAGGAAGAATTAATTTGAATTCTCCATTCGTCTCCGCTTCAACTAGAATCAATTCATCCGAATTTGGCAACATTCTTATAATAAATGAAACTGCCTAACGTACCGAACCGCAGTAGTCGCAGTGTGCTACGTCACGAATTCAATGACGTCATTGACTAGCTGCGGTAGACTGGTGCCTGTTTTCCGGACGCGGTTGCCAGTACTCGCGGTGCTGCCAGTATATTTCGGAACACAGCCTTAGATGGCTGCATATCTGTCCTGTTGACAAGCGGGTATATTATCATCTGATTTTCTGCCGTGCGACAGCGTCACTACTGATCCGTATTTCGATGTTATTTCAATTTTCAGTTATGCAACGGCGCCATTGCCGATCTCCGAAAATGGCCCTTCCTTCAAAAAATTGAAATCTAAGATGGCGGTGTGATTCTCGAACTGTAAATCCAAGATGGCTGACCACCCAAAATCTTAAATTCTCAGCTTATATATAAATATTAGCTGAAATGCTTGAAGAGTGACTGGGTATTATATGCAAGCAAGCAATGGCACCAATCTCTTGAAAAATATGCGTTTATTCAATATTACTTCAATACTATTCCAAAATACAATATGCCTATTCTAAGAATATAATACTGTTGATAATAATAATTATTATTATAATAATAAAACAATAATTATAATAACAATAATAATCAATAATAATTATTATAATAATCAGATCTGAAACGGAGGAAAAACAAAGTTAGGTATGTCATTACGATTTCTCAATGATAAGTCATACGCACCATTCCTCACTAAAACCTTCGTCAAACTCATTATCAAACTCATCATCCATAGCCACATCATCATCATGGACATCAGCGTCATCGTCGCTTTCATTCTCCATGTTCTCCTCTGTTCGATCATCACCCATTGAATATCTTCAAAATCCGGGTAATACGGATCATCAGCCGCTTTTCTGAACCACCAGCAGAAAATCTCGCAGTTCAGTTGAACTATCGCGGGGGTTGTTTATTGTTGAACGGGCACCCAGCACGCCACTTGGCCTGTTCCTATATGGGCGCAGCAGCTCCATAACCAAATCGTCCAGATACACGAAAAAAAAGAAACAGCGAAAATCACAGGGGCACATAGTTCGCGTTAGACTCGAGCACTTCGTGATGCGGAAATCACAGTGCAAACTGCATAAAAAACAGGGCAACCTATTTGATTTTATAGCGCAAGAGAGTATTTTGTTGAGTCCCTTATCACTGAATCGATCGAAACCTTGTAGATTCAATATTAGCTTCATATTGACAACCACGTGTGAAGTCTCAAGTATAGGCAAAGATTGACTGACATGAGCCGGCCGCTGATTGCATGCAACCGGCACACATGCAGGTGTGCAGACGGCGCCTTGCGAAAGAATGTGGAAAATCCTGGCGTTCTGAACGATATTTCATGTTCTATCCATTAACCGATTTTATCTATGGGTGATAAAGGATCACACACACAGATGCGCAAATATTCCAACGTTTCGAATCGCAAAAGAATGTGAAGAAAACTTTCGAGTGATATTTTATTGCTCTATGCATTGGGACTTACCGATTTTTATCTGGGCCCATATTGGCGGCGGTATGGATCACACACAGATGTACAGGCGGCGTTCCGCAAAATTCAAGCGTTTCAAATCATATTTTATGGTGGGAGGTAATTCAAGGACTGTTCTTGAATTGGCTAGACTTAATTTTTTTAGGCGTGGTGTGCAGTCGATAGAATGCAGCCCTCTGCCAGTTCAGTTTGAGAAGAAGAAGACAATTTTCAGTTTTGAAAACTGGTGAATAGTTAAAGTTCATAGAATCAGTGGAAAATGGCACCGTAAGTATAGCCTGATGTCTTCATACAATTTCATTTTGCATTAATTGATTCACGTTTATTCTCGTCGTAGATTTCCATGCGCGGTTTGATTGGGCATATCCAATGGAGTTGGTACCCGCTGGAGCTTACACGAAAAAAAAGAACCAGCAACAAAGATCTATGACGAGAATAAACGTGAATCAATTTATGCAAAATGAAATTGTATGAAGACATCAGGCTATACATACGGTGCCATATGTTTGCAAAATTGCGAGCCATCACGATTTACGATTTTCCACTGATTCTATGAACTTTAACTATTCACCAGTTTTCAAAACTGAGAATTGTCTCTTTCTTCTCAAACTGAACTGGCAGAGGGCTGCATCCTATCGACTGCACACCACGCCTAAAAAATTAAGTCTAGCCAATTCAAGAACAGTCCTTGAATTACCTCCCACCATAAAATATGATTCGAAACGCTTGAATTTTGCGGAACGCCGCCTGTACATCTGTGTGTGACCCATACCGCCGCCAATATGGGCCCAGATAAAAATCGCTAAGTCCCAATGCATAGAGCAATAAAATGTCACTCGAAAGTTTTCTTCACATTCTTTTGCGATTCGAAACGTTGGAATATTTGCGCATCTGTGTGTGTGATCCTTTATCACCCATAGATAAAATCGGTTAATGGGTATAACATGAAATATCGTTCAGAACGCCGGGATTTTCCACATTCTTTCGCAAGGCGCCGTCTGCACACCTGCATGTGTGCCGGTTGCATGCAATCAGCGACCGGCTCAGTCAATCTTTGCCTATACTTGAGAGTACACACGTGGTTGTCAATATGGAGCTAATATTGGATCTACAAGGTTTCGGTTGATTCAGTGATAAAGGACTCCGTTCAACTCCTTATGGAAAATGGCTCTCGGTCAAATTTTTCGGAACTCTGGGAAATGTTAGTTCGTGAAGTGTAGAACAAAAGTCTCCATGGCCGCAAAGCTCAAAAGCTCTTAGTTTCAGAGATATTCCATCTCCTAATGTAAGGGTGCAGATTTCGAGTAAAGTGGTTTGAAAATATAGCATAAATGAAAATTGTATCAGACGACTCAATGTGGGAGTTTTTGGGGTCACTGATTGCGAGCTTGACAACCATTTTGTCCTCAACCCCATTTTTGGGGGTGAAAATCAAAGTTGGAGGGAGTGATAAGTAAAAATATAATGCATCAGAACCTATCTATACAGGAGTTTTGGGGGGCGCTTATCGTGAATTGGGTGTGCGAAAAAAAACAAATTATCAACTTTTTCATGCCGAAACAAAACATTGACCGTGAAATACAATAAATTTGAAGAAATTTCTAATTATTGACCTTTCTATAATTAAATAACAAGAATTTTATAATCGCGAAAATTCAAATTGTATCACGTGATTATGAAACGCGACGCCATTGGTGGCCTGAGTCGACGACGTCACGATGTTACAGCCGAAAACGCGGCAGTCGACGATACATAGCTTTCAACGTTCTGTCAACAAGTTTCGATTATTACAAATACTCAGAACACGATTTACTACCAAGTGTATGCAAAAATGTGCGACACGGGTTTTGTAAAGGCAACTGCTAGTGACTTACCGACCATAGACATATTTATGGTCGTAGAATTTTTAAAAAATGATGACCGATTCAATGCTGCAGAAGTTCGGGGTGCCAAAGCATCAATGTAAGTCTCTGAGATGTATGATTGTTAACACTTTACCAACAAATATTATGTGTTAATTGTAAAAATTCGTTCTAATAAACTTTTTATTCGATCATAGGGCATCTCGCGAAAGCTACGGAGATAAAGCCATAGGATATGTACAGCTGAAGCGAGAAGGAAACGTCTGCACCGTTAAATGTCGTGTATGTCCTGAACATAAAGTTCGAAGTAAGGCTTATGTGGCGACAATAACGATAAATGAAAAAGATAACGAAATTCAGAATGTCCAATGTCATGATTGTGCTGCCGCGGCAGGTTAGAATTTACTTGTTTAATAATAATTGAGGCAGAGAACTTAGATTTCAAAATCGTAGATGCTTGTTGCTGGAGTTTTGCAATTTTGGGGTTCAGATGCATTATAATACGTTGACCCTCTACGAGCAGTTATAAATATTCATTAATTTTACAGTAATTTTTTTTTTATGGATTTATAGAAAAATCTTCTCACAATAAACCTCTCATCGAAACAACCTAAAATTTTCTTTGTTGCCTTCCAAATGTATGATAAATCAAATTGCAATATGAAATTCCTGACATTTTGTTCTTAAACCCATTTTGAAAATTTGATTCTTTTAATCAAAAATATTAATTAGATCTCAAAGCATTTATAATTTTGCCCGCGATATCAAATTGTACTGTATTTAATTTTTATTATGATTTATTTCTGGTATGCAGGTAGATGTAAGCATGCCCTGGCATTTCTCATGTGGTTACATCGACGAAGCGAAGACCCTGCTCCTACGGAAGTAGAATGTTGTTGGAAAAAATCACGGTTATCGGGTGTAGGAACTGCTATTAAATATATCGAAGCGAAGGATCTAGGAAATCAAGGCACAAGACCGGTATTGAGTCATCTTCCAAATAATGAGACATTCTTGCAAAAAGTACTGGATGTAGCCAAGATGCAACAAATTGATGGCCAGATTTCACGATTGTCCTTTCCATTGATTGGTGAAAGAACCAGTAACTTATCATTGCACAGACTAGCTCTTAACTTTTATTTACATGGATCATGTCAATCAGTAAACGATTTTTTAACTTTCTGTACCAATGAAATGACGAAAGACTTGTGTAATGAAGCTCAAGTAATTACAAAAAAGCAAAGTAATTGCCCATTGTGGTACGATTTGAGGTATGGAAGAATCACAGCGTCCAAACTACACGAAGTTGCTCACTGCAAGACGGATAATGGATCACTTGTAAATCAAATTATTGGAGTATCGAAGGTACATGAAACAAATGCGATGCTACGTGGAAAGGAACTAGAAGAGGATGTGATGAATCAAATTTAAAGTTTATTGGCGACAAATATTCAAAATGCAGGACTTTTCCTCCTTCCCGAATTTCCCATTTTGGGTGCATCACCGGATGGTTTAACAAAAGAATACATTGTGGAGATAAAATGTCCTTCGAATGAAAAAGCTTTGAACAGATTTCTTTCCAACGGTGTTATCAATCCTCGCTGCATCGCACAAATGCAGCTACAAATGTTATTGAGTGGGAGAAAAAAAGGATTATTTTGTGTTGCTGATCCATCCTTTGAAATTACTAAACAAGTTCATATGCAGTGGCTTGAATTCGAGGCAGCAACGATACAAGATTTGATTAAAAAAGCTACATTATTTTGGACCACTAATATATTTTCTAAAATAATGTGATCTGTACAAAAATAAACTTGACTTAACTACCTAATAAACTCTGTTTAAGTTTTATACTATTATAACTTGAAAATGTCTTATAAAAATCTATTTTGCTTCTCCTTTATAATACAGTTCCTGTATAAAATGTAAATTTAATGAACATACTTATTAAATTATAAAATTATTAGATTTTAATTCAAGTAGTGAAAGTTACATTTTGATTATTGGAGATTGTAAATTAACTAATGCTGATGCGATGGTGATAATATCATCAGTATAAGATAGCATACTGTGATTAATGACAGCATGTGGTTTCAGGAAATCAAATTCTCTCGATCTGCCAATGACTCTTTCCACGTGGATGCGCAAGCTGGCAATACGCTTTGTCTCTAACACTTCAGATTTTTTAGGTTTAACTGAAGACGATACACTAGGCGGTTTTAACAATTCGAAATTTTTGATTGATAGCAAGCTCTGTATATTTTTAAAGCGTCGGTCTGCCATTACACCACTATTTTCAGGAAGTTTATCCAATATACCACATTTTTCGAATAACAGAACATCTGAAATTCTACTTCCGTATCCGGTAGAAATATAGTTGATGAAAACATCAGGCGAACAAGAAATTAAATATTTTAATGTATTACATTTCTTATATTCTGACCAAGTCAGTGCCTGATTGACAGGATCAATGGGCTTCTCAATTTGAATTTCAAGAGCATCAACTATAGATTGAACATGGCTATATGTGCCTCTGAACGCTATTGGTGAAATTCGTCTAACTGCGTTACGGTCTGGAAAAAATATGAAAGCTTTTAACATGTGTGCCAATATTGGAGTTGTCTTCCTGAAAATGAAGCTCGCATCAGAAGCAGTCATACCAAACTGTTCTCCCAGTCTCTGAAACGTGTCTTGTGTTTTAATTTTCATCAAGCATAATTTGATATTATCGCTTTTGATTTGGGTATCTGTGCTTAGAATATCCAGTAAAAATGCCCACTCATTCGGAATTCCTATGTACGACTTCATATTTGCACTGATAAAGTAGTTTGTAAGTTTTACAGAGTCTGAAAATTTTTTGGGCGAACTATCTGTATTACTCGAATTGGATACTTCTGTAGGCTCATAAAAATCACTGGAACTGACAACTTCACTGACTGATCGTGAGACTGTACTGGATGATTGTAAATCGGTTTTTTGTGTTTTAATTTTTGGTATTACCTTTAAGGAGATGTTGCGCTATCCACAACATTGCAGATTTTGATTGGCGAGGAGCTGGTATGACAAAATGATGGTATTATCTTGCACATCGTGGCAATACTACGGAATCGTTGTCGGATGTTAGTTTGTACACCAACACTATGCTTAGTGGTATTATACTCGGTTTGAGTTTGGGCATCCACTTTCACAGTCGCTGTGTCTAATATTCTGGAGTCACTGATTAAATCGCTGTTAGGATTTATATCTTCCAAAGATCTATCGAGTGCTTCGTTCTGTCCTTGTGACTGTGCAAATGTGCTTGGTGGATTTTTAGAAGAGCAGGGTGGAATTTCAGCTGCTAACATTTCATTAATTTCGTGCCATCTTCTTCTTTTCTCTGCGACAGGTCGTGGAGGTCCATCTGCTGAACGTTTGCGATTAGGTTGGCATTCGAATTTATGTGGAACTACAGATAATTTCATTCTTGCTGAACCTCCCTTAGATGTATAATACAAATAGTTGTCCATATCTTCTCGTAGCTGTAAATAAAGTAAAATTAGTTCTCGCAGAAGTTCAAACTTATCGTTCTTGAGGTTATTGGGGTTAGGTCTAGGATTTGTTTTTTTTCTGACTAAATTTTCATATTCATATAACTGTTGTTGTAAATAAAAAAGGCACAAAGGATGTATGTGTATATTATAAGAAACTGTACTTACATTGAAATGGTCTTCGCAGCAAAAGTAATTTGAAGATCGCGACGTGCCGAATCAAACCATTGTTTTCGACGTTTCACTTCTTTTGGCACTGTTACGAACACTTTTTCAGGGGTGCTTTTCGTTGTGTTCTTGCACAAGGGCACAAAACACACTCTATAAGTTTTTATTTTGCTCATTTTAACGAAAAATTCGTAAATTCGCCTTGGATTCTGTGCCAACGCATGTATTTAGCCTATATTGCTCGAACTCGTATAACATCTTGACGTCACTACCGATTCGGCCAACATCGGGTATCTCCGGCGCGTAGTCGGCTATGCCCAATTACGTTTGAATGAGTAAAATTTCAAAATTCGATATCTCGGCCAATTTTGAAAATTTTGCAAAAATATTAATATTTTACTATTAAACTTATATGCAAAGAATCGAACGAAACAATAAAAAAAATTAATTTGACGACCCAATTTGACAACCATTTTGTCCTCAAACCCCATTTGAGGGGTGAAAATCAGGTCTGGGGGTGAAAAATGAAAATCTGTGAAAAATGCATCCAACGACTCTATACGGGGGTGTTGGGATTGCTCAGGGGTCGACTTTTTTTTAATAAGAATCTACCTTCAGCGTTACCCAGGATTAACGACGTGGATGGACGTAGTAGATTTCTATTCCCATCGGGGTGCTTGTTTAGCGTGAGTTTCACCCCCTAAAATGGGGTTGAGGACAAAATGGTTGTCAAATTCGCAATCAGCGACCTCCAAAACTCCCATATTGAGTCGTTTGATACAATTTTCATTTATACTACATTTTCAAACCCCTTTACTCCGAATCTGCACCCTTACATTAGGAGTTGGAATATCTCGAAAACTATGAGCTTTTGAGCTTTGCGGCCATGGAGACTTTTGTTCTATACTTCAAGAACTAACATTTCCCAGAGTTTCAAAAAATTTGACCGAAAGCCATTTTCGATAACGAGTTGAACGAGGCCCTTTGTGATAACAGAGCTGGCTGCAATAGGTATTCGCGCGCATGAAGAATATAAGCAGGGTATTGCACGTGTTGTAAACCCAACAGCCTTCGCAATGCAGCGGAATGTGCAAGCGCAACTCAGCAGGTTAATGAACCGTACGTTGCGCTATGCTAGAGAATTTGCGGACGCAGCTCCCAAAGTTCATAAAAGACGGAAAGCAGGGCGCTCCGAGTCAGAACATCGAGACCAATAGCCAGTCATAATTTATCAGAAATCAGTTAAAATATTCAGAAACCTTTGTAATGACCTCAATTGTTATTTAATGAACTATTCACTTGATTGTACGACTGAGTCCCAACTCTCAATTCAACACGAACCTATCTCAATAAATAGTTTTACGAAAGATCTCAGCATCCCGATGACACACGCATCCTTTTCGAAGCACCATGCTCCTGGGTGACTCTCAAGCGAGTATAAAAATCTCAATTCGTGACCAACACGATTTCATCATGGAATGCCCTGGAATGCTGGAGAAACACCGTACAGAGATGCGGTGACAATCGTGAGAAAAGTTGTGCAAGATGCGAGTTACATTTAAGTGAAGGGATTGTAGAAGAAGCATTAGATGGAAGAAATCCTTAGAGTCCAGTCGAATGAGACTTGACTCCTATTCTTTTTAAGTATAGTTATGCCGATTTTTGTCTAAGTAGATTTGATCTCGACAAAGGAGCACCTGATTTCTCGTGTTGATTGAATAACCGGAACATTGTTTAAAACAATGTTTAAAAAAAAAATCGCAATTTTGATTCTCACATTTTTTCCTATGCGTGTGATGGAAAACTGTTTAATATAAAAGTTGTAGGTCTCATCTTCGTGCATAAGGAAAAAAAAATTTTAATCAAAAAATTTCGGTTAGTTTAGCCGCAAAATGTAAAAAACCGATTTTTCAATTTTTTTTCATTTCAATCCAGTTCCCTCAATTATCAATGTAAACCTTCGAAACGCACATGCCACTTATGAAATCTGTGCCCCAAGAGCCAGTCCAAAAACCATTAGATTATCTCGCATGTTATGGCAATAAATAGCGATTTTCTAAAAAATTTTGGATACTCATAGAATTAGAGCCAATGGAGTTACAGCGTCCAATAAAAATTCTAGTAGTAGTTACAGATATGGAGATTCATAATGTGTTTTTTTAATAATTTTTTTCCATCAACGAAGGTCTAAAAAAAAAGTTAATGAAATTTTCATTACTTAACAAATACGCTTATGACTGAAATTATTGACTTACGAAAACCATTTCTCGATATTGTTATTTCAGTTTTTGATGCGGAAAATTATAAATAAAAAAAACCTCTTCATCTTTATTAGCACCGAAGATACACTAGTTTTACTTGTTTATGATTTGTTATCAATATTAATAATGTTAAGACCTGAAAAAAATATATCAAACCAAATAATAGATCGACCATGAGTTTTTTCATTCAGATTTGAGCTTAATTTTTTTCAAAATTAATTAGTGGATTGAGGCGAGCGCGAGGCGCGAGTCACATTCAGCGGCGAGGCAACGCTGTTGGGGGGGGGGGGGGGGGGGGGGGGGCGACGTGGTGGGAGGCTTTTAGTTGTTAAATAAATATCTCCAGTAAAAATTATCGTAGAAGGATCATTTTTTTTTAATTCAATTATCTTTTGCTAAGCAATCAGAATATATCAGTTTTATAATTCGAATAATGTTTCATGATTTTTTTAAAATAACACATCTATTTATTTCAATACAACCATCCTATTCACATATTTGTAGATATACCGAGAGGAAATCTTGAAAGTATACATTCGACTGCGCATGCGCGAGTTTTGTCGTCTGCTGAAGCAGGCTGGCCATCCCGAGTTTCGGTTGTCAAATTTTGTTTTTGGCGCCGATGTAATTGATACGAACTTTTGAGGTTAGGATCTCAATGAATTGCGTTAGTGATTCGGAAAGGCTTGGAAAGCTTTTATTGTTGAGATTGAAACCTGATGTTCTGAAAGAGCCGTCGAGATTCATTCCGAACAGCTGATTGCTTGTGTCGATTCGATGGTATTGGTTTATTTATAGAGGATTTGTTTTCTTCCAATTACAATCAAAAACCAGAGGTCTAATTGTAAATGATGAGTGCTAGGAAGAACCAAAGCAGCTAGGTGGAAACAGTTTATTCAATCGTGTTAATTTGATACAGTAGAGATTAAATTAAAATAAAAAACAACATAACCTCAATTGACTACTTTACGCGCGAGAGTTCGAAGCTCTCGCTTCATTTCTTGCAAGTTGGCACCCATGCCTCGTAGTTTAAAATATCAGCGCGGGACGATCTCACCGACCAATAAAATCCAATTATTTCGCGCATGCGCAGTCGACTGTATACTTTCAAGATTTCCTGTCGGTATGTAATAATATCTGCTTACATCACTATTTATTTAAATATAATTACACGTTTATTCATTCATTGAAATGAATCCTAGTCTAGTCGTATCTAGTCCTATCTACTCATGCTAGTCATATTTAAAATGAAATAACAACGATAACAACAATTTACGCTAATTTTTCTCTTTTTGGCCTACTACATTCGGAGAAATCATTTTCGCGTTCGCTTTCGAGATCTGTTTCGTCGCTCCCACTGTGGTATATTTTCTCATTTTCACGGTCGTTATCAGTCGTCAAATCGTAGTTTAGTGTCTTCATTCCTTTCGATCATGCCAGTCATTTTTACAAAATCATTTTCTGTTTCATCATCGCTAAGTATAACGTACATTTCACCTATATTTTCGCAGATGTCGCCGTGACACTTTTTGCATAATATAGTGCAATATAGTCCTTATCTCCTGCATGTACAGTTGAACGCGCAGTTCCCTTTGTCACAACTCCACGAAATGATTTTCAATAGGTTTCCGGGAATCGGCTCTTTCCTACATGTAATGGGGGTTCGAGCATTATTTACTCTCTACCAGCCCCATTGCATTGCATCTTTAGATTCATCACCCCGCCATTCCGAAATTTCTAAATATACTCGCAATGCGTGTTCATTCGCGGCCTCAAAAGTTGGTGGAGGACTGTTTAAACTGAAAGTGCTCCGTAGCGTCGATTACGTGAAACACAGATGCCTGAATTCCTCGAAGGTGCGAGTATCGTCGCATTTACCGCCAGACAATACAAAAATTATTCGTCTACCGGCTGATTGTACTAGGTTCCTATGGGCGTTAGGATTATTGAAAAATTCAGCCTGATCTCTAAATTTGGCATCGGTTTTTGACAATTTTATTACTTTTGCTTTTTCTTGTTTATACAATGCAGACGTTGTATCACAGCCAGTAAACGCGTAGATGAAACGAATTAGATGTTTAATCTCGGGATGGACGAAACTATTTGAGCTGAATATCTCTTGTTCAATTCTGCCGCGACTGGGCTTTAGCATATAAACTTTATCTGTAGATTGGCCATTTTGCGTTAACAATACCATTAAATCTACGTCTTCGCCTACTATATGTATGTATAAACAGAATCGTAGCGGTTAGATGCGTAAAGAGCTGTATTGACGATATCGTAGTTAGCGTCCTCAGCAGCTTGTTCCACCCCAAAACCCTCGTCTCGCAATCTTTTTGATAATATATCAATCAAATGAACTTTATTTTTTTCATTTGATTGAAACTTTTCTTGCGACAGCTTCGCGGATGAATGCGCCTTGCACATAACTTCAGGGGCAAAATTCACTCGACTCCTTCGAAGCCTTTCTGCGCTTTTAATGTATTTGTTGTAGGCATTGTCGGGTACTCATCGAAGACTACGGTGCAATTTGACGAATAATTATTTTTTATGTAGGTGATATATTTTGTCAATATCCTATCAGAAGTCTCATCTTTTTTCCAGACGACTTTGTGCAACAAAAAGCCGTCGATTACATATAAGTCGTTAGAGCTTTTCATGGGCGCTTCGATAGGTTTGAAAAAATCATGAAGCTTGGACTTTTGGCATTTTCTCATACCTTTATCGTCGAATAGCGAAAATGGATATGGCACAAGTTCATAACTCAAGAATTCTTTCAATTCTTCGTCAGATATTTTCAGAACGCAAATCCTTTGAAAGAGTCATGACATTTTTTCTCTCAAATTTCATATCTCTTACAGTCTTTGGGAGCTGGTCTTCTCCCACTGTCCACATTTCATTTAAATATCTTAAACCTACCTCTAAAGCTTCGTGGCAGTTAATTGTGCCGTCACTTTCTAATCCACTGCTTAAAGATATAAGACCCTCAGATTCGGGAAAGGGGTTTCAAACCACGCAAGTAATTTTTTAACATCTACATCGTCTCTCGCGATATGGGTTGGTCGCGCGTCAACGTGTTGTTCAGAAGTTGCCGAATAAACATTACAAAATTCGGTAATAGATTCTGTTGAATCAAGTAGAGCCGGTGTACCTGATACCCATTTTGACAGCACACTTTCATTCAATCCTCGACCACGTGTTGGAGCGCCTATATCTTTTATCGATCTCATCAATGTTTGTTTCACAGTCATATCCGACCATATACCACTCCAAAATTTATCGGTCCTTTTTATTGTAAAATACTCATCGTTAACAAATCGCTCGTACTCCAGTGCACCTATTGTGTACTTTAAATCGTACATGTCTTGTAAGTAAAGAGCGCCGCCTTTGCATAAAGAAAATGACCTGTCGCATGGAAAAATGGTAGCATTCTTTGAGTAGATTGAAGGTGGAGCTGCCAATTCCTGCTTCGCTCCGACTATATGAACATTTTTATCACAGATACCATGTGAAAATACTGGATCCACAGTTTGACAGTACCACTTTTTTTGTGCAAATGCTTCCACCGTTTCCACAAATTTATTTTTAATACTTCTGAATTTCAAGTCATTATCGATATTCCGAAAACTTTCTTCGGGATTGTCCAGTACTACTTTCAATTCTAGCTTTTCTTCTTCCGAAAACTCTATCGACGACATAATGCTGTGAACTAACGCATAATGAGTCAAATGTTGTAAACCCAATAGCCTCTCGCAATGCAGCGGAATGTGCAAGCGCAACTCAGCAGGTTAATGAACCGTACGTTGCACTATGCTAGAGAATTCGCGGACGCAGCTCCTAAAGTTCATAAAGGATTGAAAGATAAGGCGCCCCGGGTCAGAACATCAAGACCAATAGCCAGTCACAGTATATCAGAAATCAGTTGGAATATTCAGAAACCGTTGTAAAGACCTTAATTGTTATTTCATAAACTATTCACTTGATTGTACAACTGACTCAACACGAACCTATCTCCGTAAATAGCTGTACGAAGGATCCGAGGGCCCCGATGACAACAAAAGTATGAGCTCTAACAGCCCTGGAATACGCCGAACCCTGTAACATTTTGTCGACGGTTGCAGGCGCGTATATTTCGGAAAACAATTCCTTTAGGCCACTGCCGTCCATTAGATTACCGATAGTGCCCAACTCTGACATCAGTAAATGAAACCCGCCCAATCTCGGAATGATCGACTTCAAGTCTGGATCTTCAGAGCAGTGTAAGATTTCTTTTACTTCCATGTATATGAGCAAATCCGCCGTAATGAAAGCTACAGTTCGTTTTTCATTTTCATTCTTTCGATTGCCATCTTAAGAGCCGTATAAATTGTGTCTACATTTCCTGGCGGATGATTTATGAACGGAAGAAATATAATACGTGATTTTGCGTAATGTTTGTCGGTAGTCAATTGCTGCATAAAGCTGCTCCAACCCTTAATATCAATTCAGCGCACCTTGTGGTTGTAAAGCCATCAAAAGGCTGTGCTAAATATATCGAAATCGTATGTAACCGTCGGATTTTGTTCATTTAAATTTTGTACGACCTCGTTCCCAAGTCCTGTCTTTTTGTATCCATGTACAAATTTTGAGATCTATGGTCCCCAAAGTTCCAACAGTATGTGCAGAAGGTATTTTTTTTAATTTAGGAATTTTAGATCCGCTGGTCACAGCTGAAGTCGGAGTCACGCATTTCATGTCACCCATCACGTGGAATGTGTGCAGCCGTCGGTCGTATTTATATTGTGATCCGCGTTGTCGAACACGAATTGTGAAAATGATTCGCTGTCAATATTACAATCACTTGGGTGTGACAACACGGATGCTTCGGAAAGTAGACTGTCATCATATGAACAGCAAAAACCTAGAGCTGATAGGATGTTAATCAATATCTTTGAACCGAATTTTTTGCTGAGCATTGTACCTAAGCCTATTTGTAGGCACGACGAAAAACTGCGTGGCCGGGCGCAAGATATAATTGCATGTGCAATTGAGACTATTTTCGATGACAGTCTTTCCTATTTTCCGTGTTTATTACTTGAAATTGTATAGTCCAAAAACGTTCTCAATGAGCCGGGATTGTGTGCCTCAACGTTTTCCAGAAACGAATTAGGGAATGGATAATGATCAGTTTCGTATTCTCCTGAGCGAATATCGTCTGAAATAATCTTCGCGGCAGCCTTAATTATTTTCTCACGCTCACTCTCTTGAAGTTCAAACTCTTCGAAGTGTTTACATAATACTTTGTGGCGCGTTTCACGTAAATAAATGATAGGTGTCTTTCCGCGATTCGATGTGCTTTTGACTCGGTGACTCGGTACTGCATGTACGCGATCGAGAACTTCGTTGGCCTATTCATCATTCCGGTAGCATGAATGTTTTACAATCTTTTCTACTGTGTTTTCGGTGTTGATCAAACGTATAGCTTGCCGTTTTTCCGGTTTGTTCTTTGACTGTGCTTTTATGGATGTGTCAGACGCATCGTGCGCACAAAATATTCATCTATTGAAATCAAAATTGCTAGCCACAGAAGAGCGTGTACAAGCTGAGCTTGACGATGCATCGGCATCCACATACGTTTTTATAATGCCCGGAGATGTATAGTTTTTATAACATGCTTCATGAATAATGTGTAACGATGGTGTCAGAGAGGTGCACCACCGCACCCTATGGCGTTTCTCCAATAAAATTTGAACTTACTAAATAAGCTTGCCAGCGATATTCTCAATAATTTTGTTGGGCGCCAGACGCGACTGCGTCAATCGCAGATAGCCAAGATGATTCAACTAAAGCGGTACAGAAATATTTAGCGGAACGACGGCCTTGAAGCCCACGGTTAGCTCGGGTGCACGAAGATAATAGTAGAGTAGGTAGGTTCGCCTTAACTAATTAATAAAATGAAGTTTGATACACCAGATAAATCCTTCAAAGGAATCAATAATTCCGTATATTATAGCACTCAGCGATAACAGATAATTCAGCGGTAACAAATAAATTCACTTCTATAACAAAGTAATACGTTCGGAATGATATAAGTGAGATCATATGATGAAATGATATGATATGGGATAAATACTGAGGTACAAAGAAAAAGATATATTTCAACCACGCCTTATTCTTAACGCAGCGGTATAAAAAACATAAACACGCCCATCGGCTAGCGAGCGCCTCAGAAGCGATGCAAAGCAAGCTATACTACTTTCCAGGCTACGTATCACCGAGCGATACGATACTTTATAGCAAGCTATTATAGTGGCACGCTAGGCTAGCGATATTAATTATAATATTGGCGATATTACTTCAATAAATGACTCCAATTGATTTTCTTAGATAACAAATTGAATTCGGATAAACTAAGATAGACTACAATCGAATGGGTTCTCAAAATGCGGAAAATTGCTTATCTCAGATACGATGATTTCACAGATATTCAGCGAGATTCGGATTAAAAAGATTACTCATTAACTACTTATTGTTAGCCTATGACATCTACGTTTAGTCAACCCTCGGGGAGTTGAAAATTAATGAGCGACACACCATACAAAATAATATGTAATACACAGTTCTTCAGCCATTGTCGTGGATTTTATACAGCTTACTTATACAGTGATTGTAACCGAGGCCTCGTAAGGCCTATAAAGAATACGACTAAGACAAGAAGGGTAATATAGAAGAGAAATACGAAGAGAGAATTAGACTTACGAATCACTGGATTGAATTTCATCCTTCGTTTACGTAGATTAATGGTAAATACGAGGGGGTAACTACTCGTGAAATTCTTGGAACAGTCGACTATGAAATACAATGAAATGCCTGTGAATGCTATGAAATGCTATGAAATGCTATAAAATGCTATGCAATGTGTGTAAAATACTTGTGAAATGCTATGAAATTTGTATGAAATGGTCATGAAATACTATGAAATGGTTGTGAAATAGTATGAAATAGGAGAAGTTGAAAATTTCGCGAGAGACAGCGCGCAAGTACGAGAAGACCGCTCAGTACGAGGCTTATGGTAAGTACCACAATCTGACGCTAGAGGCTTTATTTAATTATTTCTCGATTGTCGCGTTCGCGGTTTTGTTAATTGTTATTTTTACACAAAATCACTTGATTTGTACCAGTGCAGTGATTGAGGCTCGATTAGATTATCACTTGTGAAAATGGGAAATCCCAGAGATGTCCTAGAAGAAATAGATGCTTCGCCAGGAAAAAACATCACGGAAACGACGAAGAAGAATCGTTTCTGGTCAATTGCTGCGCAAGAACTGGGAATAGAGGTACCGCCGTATTTGAAGCACTTATGTGCGTTTTTGGGATTAGACTCAGCGGCCGCAATGAAGCATTTCGATCAAACATCTTTCGTAGAAATAGAGAAATTCGCCAGAACGGATATGCGGGATTTCTTGTCACATTCTGAGCTGAGTGATCAATTCTACGGCATATATTTCAAAAATCCGCAAAATTTTTGCATTCTACCAGGACATAAAAACGTACTATTAGAAATGAAACAGATCTGTCAAGATGGAAGTAAGTTTTCGAAGCGCTTCGCCTGCAAACCAGAGACGAAATCATTACCTATTCATGTGTCTGCCGATCGATCGACATCAAGATCAAACCAAGTGGAAAGCAGATCGAAAGAATACTCTGCAAATCTTACTGACAACTCTGCCTCAAAATTTCAAAACTTGGGTAACCAACAAACTGATGAACTTGTGAATTCTAGCCCGCAGCAGAACATTCTGTTTCAAGAAAAAAAATTATATCAACTACTGAAGACCAGACATAATGAAATAGATTATGGCCGCACACATTTAAGAAATTTTTCGAGAACCCGAGTAACAGGTTCGTCAATGTGTCTGTCAAAGAAAATGATCCAGACGATGTTACTGACATTTTTACCTACACAGCCAAAGTAACCTGTTGTCTTTGCCAAGCACAATTCGCCGCGCACAAAGGGGAATACGGCAATAAAGATGACAGGCCTCGAAAATGGAGATGGATCATATCAAATTTTTTTAAAACATATCAAAGTCAAACACACAAAGCGCAAACAGGGGAGCTCTCACTTCAATGAGGGACAAAAAACTGCCGATGTGGTTCAGAAAACTAACATTCAACCCAGAATTAACATCTTCTGTACTACGAACAATACTGCAGGAAATGAGAATACTCTGAATACTGCTGGTCCAAGTTCAAGTCACACTCAGCACAACGTCAACGGAAATGAAATGCGAGAAGAAATAAGGAAGAAAGTTCAACACAAGGGAAAGCGAGTAAAGAATCAAACATCATGTGCCGGTGTCGAGCGATCAAAAATCAGAAGCATGAGCGATTCGAGTGATTCAGACATAGATATTCATGAAGAAGAAATTCGAAGACCTGGTTTTCATATTTCGAACGATGCAGAAAATCCTTCCGCTGCCCAGGTAGCCAATCACAACGGCACAGAAAAAGAAGACGTCGAAAGTCCGGGGAAGCCGATCTTGAAACAATTTAGGGATGGATTGTTCCAAGGACGTAGTCACAAAAATCATCTCAGGTAAGATACTGGACGGAATAAAAGACAAGAAACGGGACAATAGGTCAAGACGTGATAAAGAAATTAGGAAAGCACTCCGTAGTATATCTACAGAAAATAGACTTCCATTTTACTTCAAACGATTGAATGAAATGGAATTTCTATCGAAAGATAACCAGAATCTCCGAGAATGTGTAGAGTCAATGTTGTCTGAAAACTATTCGAAAAAACTTGAAATGACTCGAAAAAAAATGTTCTACACCGTAGAAAACAGTTTCCCATTTGAATTTGATGATGGAAACATCAAAGAAGTACTAAATTAATAATAAATCAGGTTTGAGATCCACGGGTGTTCAATATGATCCAACGATACAAAAGTTTGCCTCGTATTTATACCGTGAGAATCAGGTGAAACCGAATGGTCCATCCGCCCAGACGGTGAATATTTGGTATTTTTAGGGGGATAACCACTCGTTGCGCTGAAAAATCCCTAGTGTGATCTTGGCGCGCGGTCGATAGAACTCTGCATGCCAAAATCACCCTAGGGATTTCCAGTGCAACGAGTGGCTATCCCTATAAAAATACCAAATATTCACCGTCTGGGCGGATGGACCATTCGGTTTCACCTGATTCTCGCGGTATATGATCGGTGGAAGATTAGCATACGAAACTCTCTGCAATAATTTGCCATTACCATCGCCTTCGTTCGTATTTCGATATTTATCAGAAAATGGTCCGACTATTATAGAAGCACAACTGCGTTTATCAGAACTCAAAGAGCATCTGACGTCAAAGAAATGTGCACCCGAGGTATGGATTAGTGAAGACGCCAGTGGGATCACGGGTAGAATACAATACGATCCTAAAAGCAACCAGCTTGTTGGATTTGTTTTAACGATTAACTCAATTACATCAATGCCAATATCATTTTCATACGTCGCCACATCCGCTCAAGTGATTGAGCAATGTTTTCAAAATGAAAAAATTTCATGACTAGTCTATGTTGTTATGGCACAACCCCCAGTAGAAAATGCATTACCATTCTGCTTGACCATATTTGGCACAGACAACAAATTTAAAACGGCAGATGTAGAGAGTAGGTGAAAGCACATTGCTGCGAAATGCGAGAAATATTGCATAAAAATTGTAGGTTTTTCGTCAGATGGTGACCCGAGATTACTAAGGGTCATGCGAGTACAAAGCCAATGAGGCATTACAAATAAAGAAAGTGATAGGTCTGCGGATGTTGGTTGTATTAACAATTGGTCTTGGTTCAATAGTTCGATCGACGATCAATCCCAATATGTACAAGACACCATACATATTGGCACTGTAACATTGCATGTTACAATACGCTCACCTTCCCTTCGACGACCTTAGTGAAGGGTGTAACGAATGCCTGCGCAGCCGTGTGAATGGGTTAGGATAGCCACGACGCTAATGTTCACTCCGAGAGGCGACCGTGACCGATCTTAGATTTTTGAGTTAAGACTTATTCTTTTGTTTTTTTTTGGAACTTTTTCTCTGATATGTGGGAGGCACGGCCAAACGTTTGGTGGAGATTCCCAATGTCGATTGACGGACGAATGACTCGCCGAATTAACCGCGGGTTGGCATGAGAGCCCCGCGGACAACGCTTTTTGATGACACCTGACTACGGAAGCTCCCTCACCTACGGTCAAGGACACGGGGGAGTGCCGAGGGCACTCAGCAACGAGGGAAATCGGTGGTGGAAGAGATTCCCACCACCCCCAAGAGCCGGCGAACCGTGGGCCTACTACGAGGACTTCCATCGTCGATGCGAATTTTGGGTTTTCGCGCGGCACGACAATACGCCGCCAGGTGTTAGGCGATCTAACAATCGATCGTCTAACGAGGGTGCTAACGACCGGCACCTTGCGATCAAAGGACACTCTGCCGTGGGCTTTGCCTTGGGCTAGATCGTAGTTGAGAATTTAGCGTGCGTTTTGTAGTAGCGAATTTGTTTGGCGATTGAGTTTCGAGTCTAGTAGAGTTTTGAGTTTGTGAGACCCCACGGGGGAAAGTTGTGGATTTCTGAGGACCCCCCCGAGGGATTGATTTGGGATTTCTCCGGCGAAGGAGACTAGTTCATCAGGTGGCTGGCCAACGGTAAGCGATAGCTCACTTAGCCCACGAATAATTTGAATCCGGCAACGGCCGTCAGCCATACTGCCTTGTTCGCAGCCACGAGGCTCATTAGAATTTGGGATCAAGTTAAACCGATCTCCGAGTCGGTAGGCCGTCACCAGGGTCCCAGAGAAGAAGTGCTTTCGAGTCAAATTTTGTTGGACTAACTTTTCGAGCCCGATATAAGATTTTTGTAGAGTCAAGTATCTCCGCACACGAGTGCGACAGAGACAGAGTCGGTCACCGTCGCGCTCTCTCTCTTACTCCCACGAGGAGAGTCAGCCGTTAGGCTAGACTAAGACGGTTTTGAGTCACCAACAAGTTCGTTATTGTTTATTTTATTGCATTTTATTGTATTTTTATTTGCGAAATTCAGAGTCCCATTTATTATTTTGTTGCCCCCGAGGCAGAGTTAGAATAAGTTAGTTAAGTAAGAATTGAAAGAAAATAGGTGGTCGGTAACGCAGAGGCCTAGCCTCCAGTCGTCGCGGTTGCTGCCTAGCAACAGCCGTGGCATAAATTTTTGAGTTGTTTCTATTATTTCCTCTATCTTTCTTCTTGTTGTTTTGATTTTGCGCTACCACCACCGAGTAGTTTTAAGAATTTCTGAATTTAGTCATTAACTAGTTGTAATGAGCCGCATGGCTTCGATTTTTCGAGATAATTAGTTTGTTTTCTTCTTTTCTTTTTTTTTTGTTCTTTTTGCCTGTTTTTTTGTTATCCCACGTGGAAGCTTAGTTTTTGGAGTATGATTTAGTGTAACGTAACGTTTGAAACCCCGAGGGGAAGCACCCCCGAGGTGTGCGATTATTGTTGAAATTATTATTTTCTCTTTATTTAATTTTTTTTTATTGTTTTTTGTTGAATAAATTCTCTATTATTTTGTTTAATTCTTAATATCTCGAGTCGTTATTGCCTTAGCTAATCCCTCACATAATCCCGACCCCTCTCCGCGGTACTGCAGCTAGCCGCCGCTTGTAAATATTCGTGAGGCTTTGTTGTTTTTCTTAATTTTGAGTTTCGTGGCGAAGATAGTTCGCCTGGCGCCCAAACATTTAAAATTCGAGTTTTTTTCTATAGCTGTGTGCGCGTTGGATTGACCCCGGAGGCTGGCTATCCGGTCCAGATCCGAGGGTTAACAAAAATCCTCGTCACAGCACTTAAATGCGCAATAAATTCACCAAAGTATCGTCTATATTACCACTAGGAAATAGAGTCGTATCGACTACGCACTTGACAATTCTAATAGATACTATATCAAAAGATAAACACTGCTCGACAAAGCATGTTTCATGTCCGAAGGACAAAATGAACTTCAAATCGGTTCAGAAAATTTGCGATGACCGTGTCTTAAACAACTTGTCAATTGTACTAAATTCTCAAGGAACTGCGATGTTTTTGAAACTTACACGCAGAAAAAAGGTATGTTGGGTCAAGCAAATTTCAGTTGTTTCAACTGAATGGTTTGTTCATCGGTGGCGAAACACAAGTTCAGTCAACTCAACTAAACGATTTAGTTGTCTCAAACACCTTTAGTAAGGCGCAGTCAATTAGTTTATCATTTGAAGTGAGCAGAATTTAGTTCACTGAACTATCGGCGAAGAAATAGATATGACGTCATAATGATGACGTCACTGAAATTCAATTATAAGAATTCAATATTCAGTTTCAGGAACTAAATATTCAGTTCAGACAAATATCCGTAAAATAAGCAGGTACCAAGCATGCATTTGGGGCGACTGGCAATTACTTTGATGCAATAGAACATATGTTTGATAATCCTGACTTTATCTGTTTGCAGTAATTAATTATGTTGTTCCCACAACAAAGGTATTGCCGCTATTTACTTAAGGGTAGGAGATACTGGAATCTGCCCATCCCAAAAAATTGCAATTTTCAAATGAGGTTTTACATACATGTTCTCCATCTCAAAACATAGACTTTGTGCAAATTTCAAGTCATTTGAACCGATAAGTACAGAGTTACTCCTCACAATGCTTTGGAAATAGCTTTTTCACCACACCTGCACCGAAAGTGCGACTTTCGGCCCCTCGCGTGAACGGAAAGTCGTACTTTCCGGTGCAGGGGGTGGTGAAAAATAGTATACGTCACACGGGAGTAAAAGAGGTCATCCCAAACTGCGTTTTTGCCACCCTCGCCTTCGGCTCGGGTGTCAATCTCACACGCAGTTTGGAATGGCCTACTTTTACTCCCTAGGTGCGTAATGTACTATTATTCGAACACCTCCCTGCGCTCCAATTATTCTTGAATCTTGCTGGGCTTCCGCACACATACTTTTGGATACATAAGATACAAAACTACGTCGTATTTTTGAGATCGGTGCGAAACTCGTTTTTGACACTGGTTTTCATGAAAGGTAAAAATTTTAATTTCAATTATTTTTTCTAAAATCCGTAATTGTTTCTCGATTTACATAATCTGACGTAAATTTGTAGCTAATGTATGTAAGAATGTGCCCTGAAAATTTCAGAAGTCTACAACAAAAGCTTCAGCGCAGGGAGATTTTTGAATTGGCAAAAACATAGTTTTCAGATAAATCGATTTCGAGTTTTTTTTTAGACTATTGACAAAATTCAAGATGTTAATTATTGTATGAACCAAACTAGTTTCGGACGAGATTGCCAATAGTTTTGAAGCATGTTACGTTGAAAAAAAATTTCTCTCACAATATTCGAGTGGAATTCACATTTTCATTATACATGCTACATTTCAGAAATTACGATTTCAAGGAAGTTGGACGGAATTATAAAGGATATAAATTATTTCAACTTTGAAGAATTTGAACATATATTTCAGCAGTTCGGTTGATATAAACTTGGCCTCATCGACTGTGAGCAATTTGACCTGCGGGCAGCGAATCGTACGGTTGATAACTTGTAAATCTGGTTCTGTGGAATGAATACAGGCGTTTTGAACTGCATGTCGATCACCATACTGACAGCTTTACAGGAACCGTTTCTGTAAATACAAATATCAGAGTAAAACAAAATAATAATTATGCTTTGAAGAATAATATAAATAATATAATAGAAAAGGAAATGTACACAATTAGATATTCAGGTGTACTTATCTTTTGAGGCTTGGTGAACAACATCCTTCTTTGTGCGAAATGCAATTTTGTCAAGACGACTCTTACGACTTGCTAGCTGAAAATAAATCAAGATTATTACACCATATGGGTCATATCACTAATACAACTATAGCAGCATCATGAAACCATGACGATCACGCACTAGCACGAACACTTCTTGCCTTTCACAGTTATTGCACTTCACGTTTTTCACTAAATCCTGTAAACACGAAGAGTAAATTAGTAAAAAAATCACCTGCTTGAATAGGTGGATTTGGATGGGGATTAGGATTAAGGTTAGGGTCGTTCGAGCCGCTCGGCTCTATTTGATGTTCTGCCTGTTCTGCCCGTTTTTCGGCCAGAGTCCTTCGAGCATCTATCGCCTGCTGCTGCCGAGCGCTACTTCTCCCTTTAGGCTTTAGCCAACGTCTATGAATTCGATGCATTTTTTTATTAAAGCACGTTATTCGAGTAGAGCACACCGTGAATTTCGCTCGTAATGCCCGACTTCCGCCTTCGCGGTATGCCTATCCAACATGAGTGCCATCTCACGCCATCGACTAAAATTATAGATTCAGAAACTTCATTACCGAGAACATCTTATGTGAATCACTTTAGTACGGTAGCTGGATGAAAAAATGCATCTCAAGTTACTTTTTTTACAAATTGAAATAGCGATAACCGAAATATAGAAAAATTGGAAACTCCTGCTGAAACACTATACGCTTTATTGAGTAAACGAGGCATGATGAATTTTTTTTTCGGTTCGAGGATTTGTATACGTATAGATGAGAGTTCAAAGAACACTTTCCTGTAAAAAACCGAAAATCGATTTTTTTGGAATTTTTGCACTCAAATTTCAGTATCTCCTACCCTTAATATGTATTTGTTCCAATCATGGATTTTGTTAGGGGGACTACAGATGAGATAATAAATACAGAATATTTTTTTGGTTCGACTGAATATTTTATTTAGTGAATAGTGCCACTCATAACGCATCAATTCTGGGACATCTGATACACTTGACTATAAGGTTAGAACAATGAAAATCGTGCGTCCGAGGATAGCACAACATAGTACAGTGGTCGTCTTGATATAAAAATACATAAAACCTTATACAATATTGCCCTAAACTTCAAGCAAAAGTATAATACTGTAAAATTACATATTGTCAGGTCAATTATATAAAAGGTACAGGTAGCAATCAACTTAAAATAATAGAAACTCTGTTTGCATTAGTGCCAGTCCATTTAACTTTACTTCTACGATAAACTTTGAAAAGTGAAATCAACTGAAAATAATATTGTCTTTCATCTGATTTGCATCAGACTAAGATATGTAACAAAATAAAAGGAACCATCTCTAACATATTTGGTATAATGTAAAAAAAAAGAAGATAATAATCTCTGAAAAGATATGACTTGTAAGAATATTATATAATATCATTTTACATGAAATTCGAAAATACTCTATCATGTGCGATTTACAACTCTAATTGAGTAGTTTCGTACATTTATACGAAGACTAGAATGCTTAAGAAAATACACTCTACATAAAATATCTTTGAAGTAGAAGAATATAAAATTCGTTACAGTGCAAGAAATAACTTGTATTTTTGTATAGAGACGATTTTAATCACATGGCACATAATATTTGCCATCCCCATTGCAATGAACGTTATATGGAACGTGATTCCTCAAGCTCTCTTGTGCTAAGAACTTCCATGTTTCAGTGTATTTAACTTGAAATGCATGTACATGCTTCGAAAAGTCTATCGTGTCCATCTTCAATATAAGAAATTCTACTTTGCGATATTCATACATGAATATATATTTAATGTTCCCAAATTGTGTGAGGCCGTTTTCAACTCCGAATGAAATTACCATGTCTGGCTTATAGCGTGTCCCATTAATTTGAATCCAAGAAACTAAAAGGTATCGATCGTCATCTAACATACCTGGAGGTAGGACATTTTGGAATATTTGAAATTTCTCTAAATTACGAATCATGTTTCCTTGATACACTCCCCAAGTGAAGCGTTTCTCAAATCCCTTATTTGCAAGAAGCCTGTAAGTCAATTGTAGCTGTTGTTTTGTTGCTAACGTATGTGATATATTTCTACGAGAATATACAACTTTAGCGTTATTTTTGAAATCTCTATGGTTTGCTTCGAATCGCATGCATGAAATGTTTTCGAGCGGATCAAGTTTTTCAATAATACCAGGATAGTGTAACAAGTAATGATGCTTTAGTTTTAAAGGTTCTTTGAACAATTTCAAATACATGCGATGGTGTTCAGAAATTAAAGTTTTTAATGAACTAATAGTTTCGATTGTATGTGATGGTGCCATCACGATGCAATGTATTTGTCTGCGAATAACGAACAGTTTCCACGCTTTACTATCTCTAGGTACAAGATCACCTATGATCAATCCGAGATTGCAGACAAGAGTAGACATTTCCGACGCTGACAGTATTAAACACCCTTTTTTTAATGCATCATTGGATATGGCTGGAGGAATATTTCCCTTGAAAGTACTGCCATAATTGAAATATCGGATCCTATTATTCAGTGTAGTTAAAGAAAAATATTTATCTACGTTTATCGTTCGGTTCAAGATTTTCGCTATGCCGTAACGTAATACACCTTCAAGATTGTCATGCATGACATCGCAGTATTGATTAACCGTCGCATGATATGACGGTATTTTGTTGAATATACATGGTTCTTTCATATCAACAGCACAATTAGCTGAATGTTCTGCATAGTTTTCTTCCGTACGTAACATTTCCGAATCCTCTAATACCTGACTTTGAAGGACCTGTTTGGGTGCAATGCAGAATCTACATGCATAGTTAGAATTGAAACTTTTTAAAAATCCAAGGATATCATGCAGACCTAGGTTGTCACATGCTAAAACTGCCAATGCAAAGAAAACTTGCATCTCCTTTTCATCAATGTGAATTGTGATACCATTTTTTTCAAGATCAGTGATTTGTTCTATAATCTTATGGAAAATATGTTCGTTGCCAAAAACTGACATATCTTGTGAATTGTGAAGCTGTGCATGAAAAATATTTTCAAGCCTACAATATTCCGAAGGCAGCGCGGCGATAGTATAGTATACGCCGCCCAGTTTATTAATTCCCGTGTGGGTACCTAGTGGATTATTTACCTCAAACTCATCGAAATATACAATTAAAGGCAAAACTATTTTGTTCTCGAATTTCTGCTCTATTGCTCTCCACAGTGTTCCTTGTACAAGCGAAACTAAGCTGTATCTAGTTTTAACTTATCCATGTAAACAATTATTGTTTCAGAAACATTTGGCAGTTCTAGAAACTTCTTCAAGATCTGGGCCATTGGCACGATTTGCGAATAGAGATTAATTACATTCATTTGCCTTATATCATTAACAGTAATTGGATTCAGTGATGTACCAACAGAAAATACCTCAGGTTTGATGAAATATGATGAAGCTTCGAAATACTTGAACCTTTGATATTCGGTTTGTAAACTTTTAAATGGCTGGGCCAAAACTTCAAGCATTTCATTGAAATCGGATTTGTTTTCATTACATTGATTGCAATTATACTTCTTTTTGATAAATTCAATGCAAGTGACACTAATGAACTCAGTGACAGCTTCAATAATCTCTTGCACAAGGGCACGTGTTACAGAATTATTAGCATACAGTTTAGCTGCAAATACTGAGGCACAATTTGTAATCATTAATTGATATTCGTTTATATTCAAACACTGACAGTTATTTTCAATATTCAAAGCAGGGCGATGAAAGACTGATATTTGTGCGATATCGGGATCGATAAAAATATTTTCGTTATCATAACTACGTGGGTTTGGACGTGAAGTTTCACCTTGACGGTGTTTCGATTTTAGGTGCTTATTAAAGCCGTAAATATTGGGAAACGATCTAAGACATTCATCTTGCTGACAAGTGCACCGTGAATTGATCAAGGTGTAATGCTTGACCTTGCAGTGTAATATAACGGTTCGAGGATCAGGAAATGTATGTATACAGAATGGACAGTAGTATAAACTCATTTTTAGAGTTTAAAAGTAAGAATTTCGTTAGATGGACACAATAGACATCAACTTATCAATGAAAAAAAAAAGCTTATTGCAAATTTTTCTGTATCAATGGCAGTAGTTCCATTACATACGAGATCGGCTTATCCCATTTAGTAGCAAATTTGTACACACTGCGTTGTATAATGTACCAGAGGTGTTCACTTTCCGGGGGATAACAAGCATTCAGTGCGTGAAACGCCTTGAAACATATATCAAGTGCTCTTAATGCAGTAGGAAGTTTGTACACAGTTTCATCAATTGACACATAGATGCTATCCACACTTTTCACGGTAGGGCCTACCACGATTATAAACGGTTGAATAGTCAGTCCAAATTGTCGCATTTTTTCCCTCCGATCGTCCTGCAATCTTTGTATATCTCCGGGAATCTGTAATAAATTTTTTAAATAGAATATGTATACGAAGCGAGCACCAGCTTGATTCAGCACGTAACTGCAGGGGGCTTTTTGTCAATGGTAGATAATGAAGACTGAATCAAAATCCGTGGTTATCGAGGAAAACTACCTTTGCATGTTGAATGAGGCCTTCTTCGCACTCAATCAATGAAGGCTTCCAGTGTTGTTGTTTAACTCTGATTCTACCTTTTGGTGGAATTAGAATCGGTAAAAGAAGTATTTGGGCAATAACCTTGCATTCTGAAAACATATTGAAGGCAATTAATTATCTTTGCAGTATTTGTATCCCAATAGATATCCAGTCAATATTTTATCAGCAGTGTTGGTATCGTCATCTAATAACTTGCATAAGAAAGATGCACGTCCAATGGTTGACTTAGGAGTAGATTTGACAAGCGCGTCAAAAAACTTGACCCAATCATCGATTACATTGACATTTTGGCAAATGTTTAGCGCTTCAAAATCTTTTTCAATCAGCGTATAACCCAGGGGATCATTTAATAATGGCCATTTTACATAAATGTCTGAGACATTCTTACTGGGTCCAGTATCAGCAATTCTAAGCGGAGCAGTGATTAACCAGTGCTGCTGCACAGAGTCCCATGGCTCTCGATTATGGCGTAGCCATGAGACGCTTTGCTGCATTTGTATGTCATCTGTAATTAACAATCAATGAATAGTCTGAGCATTAGTATATTTTCATTTTTTGGTTAGCATGAAGCAGCGTTATGAAAAGTTGAACACTCTCTGAAAATCGTGCAAGTATAAGAATACCTTCATGTGCAGTGGTTGAGATACATGGCTCAGTTGACTTTAACAAGCCGGACAATTTCCTGAAATCACGTAATTTGTTCCGATATTTATCTACCAGCTCTCCGCTGGCGCTGATTGATTTATCTGTCCTTGAAAACTGCTTCTTGATGGGTGGGATATAATACGTTTGGATATTTTCTGTTGGAAACAAGTTGACTATTTCCTCAGCTAATCGCTGGAAGTCTGTGTTTTGTAAGACGCTAGAAATATAAAGAACTCTATAACACTTGTTACTTTATTTATGAGTCTGCGATGTATGGATGTACCTATGCGGATCTTTTAAAGAACTCGAAATTACAACTTCTGCTATTGTCTGCCGACATTTTCTGGATAGGGTTTCTGATTTCTTGTACCCTCTAAGGATACCTCTACCTTCAATGCTGCTATTCGAGATAGATCTTATTCGTGCAGAACTTTTCAATTCTTTACAAGCGGTCTCGTAAGTGTTTTCGTCATTGAAGCATTTCTGTCGTGTCAACTGTTTTTCCTTCTCCTCATCTATGTCTGTGGAAGACTGACTTGACGTGTCATCATGATCAGAAGAATTCTGCCAAAATATTTAAATATATAGAAATCGAAACTATTCCAAATAAATATATATCACCCGTTCTATAAGTCAGTTTGAAGTATGAGTGAAATATTTCGTTCAGTAGTCAAATGTGTTTTGATTCGGGAAACTCTAAAGATTTTTTTTTAAGAAGTCTACTTTCTTTTTTCTCATAAGTTTGAAATCGAATTGATTTAAAGCATTATACATTAGTTGTATACAAAAGCACTTACAGAACTATTGGTGCCTGCTTTATCACTTATATTTTGATTGAAATGAGCTTGCCATTTCATAGTAAACCTCATTCGCGTACCGACGAGAGGGAGTAACTCCTCAATTAGGTCAAACGTCAGATCTTTTAGAAGAGGCTCGGTAATACCATTATCTGAGTGGGAAAAAATCACTTAATTGTGAAACTATATAATATATAATTGTGAAAACATATCATCCATATTCAATTCCCTATTATTTGACATAGATATATACAAACGACTTACACGTGCTTGTTGTGTAGTCAAAAAATCAGTAGAATGAAATTCGAAAAACTACGAAATCATGGCACGATTTCAAAGGTAATGTAATGTCATATTTCGGGGATGACGGGATGAAATGAGTGAAACTGGATAAAAGTAATAAAAATAAAAATTGAAAGAGCTGATTTAGTTATGATCATTATATTTATTCGATTGACTGAAGAGAAATTGCGTCGCTGTCATCCATTAGAGATCACGAATGATTTTCCAAGGGTGATAATCTAGAGATTGAAACATGCTTCTTTATACTTTATAACTTCTTACTGGTGGTAGTCATTAATATGCATATTTTACAAAAAAGATTCTACTATCTTAGCTGGAAAATTTCAGCAGAGGTCAAACGGTAAGTGGGCCTAGAGCGTACAGACGAGCTATACCGTAAGAATCAGATGAAACAGCTGGATAGTTGGATATAGTAGACTTTACTTCGATCAACTGATTATTTGGTCCCAGGAACCGAATGTGTATTTAACACTCGATAAGGGTTTACTCAAGTTTATCCTCTCTTAACTCTTCGTATTGACGCCAACATGACATACTATTTATAATAATTGGTTATGTTACGTGTGAATTTTCCCAACTTACCTCTGAAAGTGTCTATTACGTCCGGCAAGTCCCACTCTTGTAATAGACGCTTGCATTCTTCATCGGCCATGACGATTGGCGCTGAAGTTTTCACTCCCAAAAACTTGAAATTAAATCCACAACAAATCTGTGAAATCTTGCACGTACGTACAGTACAGATACGGTAGACTTATTGTAGAAATCACGGCACAATTGTAAAGAAATATTGCAGGACGCAACGCAATGCGGAACCGATGCTACATAGCAGAGAGATGGCGTTTGGCGTCGTCAGGCTGCCGGGGACCGCATGGCGCGCGTAACAGCGCATGTGATACGAGGGCCCACTTCCGCGCGTTAATTCGCGCCAAAATTATATATTGAGCCTATGCAACTGCATGTTCGTTTTATTGATGATGCATTAATGCTAATATTTATATAAACAGTTTATTTTATAAAATGATTACTTATAGTTCGTAAAAATAAATAAATTAATATACATAATAGATTGTACCACGCTTTCCGGTTGGCGCCATCGTCGATGCGAACGCCTCCATGCCATCAATGGAAGCTACTTTGTTTCATAAAATAAATCGGATCAACTGAACATATTGTTCATTGGAAGAAATATTCTGGCTAAGAAAGTAGTTCGGATTGATTGTCAAACCAAGTTGACTATTTCAGAAAGAATAACTTAGCTCAATTCGATCGAAGATACTGCTTAGTAAACACAACGTAATCGTTTAGTTGTTTCATCTTAAAAATTAATTCAATTATGGTTGATTCGAATGACTCATTCGTCGTAGCAAATAGGTATATACTTAAACCGGCAGACACGTTCGGCCCAAATTATGCATCAGGTGGAAGTTTATAACGCAATTGGTCCAACCTAACCGACAAAGAAATTTGCTTCAACTGAATACATTTAGTCGGCTCAGCTATTCCTTTTTCTCAGTGTATAAATCTCATTCTCAATTCTTATTTAGACATTAACGCATGCCAGAAATTGGAAAAGATTTGGTAAAGCATTTTTTGTCTTGCGAATGTAGCGAAATTGGATTTTGCATAAAGGCAATTACACTCTCAGATACAACTTCCTGACTACAAACTGCTATATTTGCGGAGAAATAGATGTACATGCACTGGTAAATTTAATAATACAGTTACGGAATAGAAATCGGAATGATTTATTTTTGCCATCGTTGATGAGTAGGCAGCCATACGAGAGTTTTTTCAGACAAGTGCGATCTATGTCTACAACATACTCTACGATTGTAAATTGCAGTATGTTAGATATAATCCATCGTCTCCGTAGAATTCAAATGCAAACTGACATACTTAATAACGAATCAGACAAAATCAGCTTTCCCAGACTTGAGAAAAAATTCAAAACGGGTCAGGCTAGCGAAGTTACTCATTTGCCGTCCAACGTCGGAATTTACGCGACGATTGAGACTGTAAAGAAGAATGCTATGGACGATTTAAGAGATTTTGGTATTGAATGTGTCGAGGAAATTACGTGCCAGATAGACTTGGAAAGACCTAGTAGCGAAATCAGATGACGAATTGCAAAGTGATGAGGAATCCGTAGAGTCTTTAGACCCATCACTGAACGCTGAGGAGAGCGAAAATTTATCAGCGCATATGAATACCTTGCAAACTGTAACTGGCAATTTGGAATTACGAGATTACGTGAATAATAAGATCAAATCGAGCAATGCAAGTCCGTTTGCTATCGTAAGAGACTTTGGTGAAAAAGAATACGTTGTTAGAAAGTCATCTATATGTTGGCTTTTGAGTAAAAATTACACCCGATTAAGCAGTGATCGCTTAGAACGGATCGAGGAAATTGAATTGGGCAGCGATTTCAGCAATAAAATGGATAAAAATGTAAAAAGCGGGGGATGGAAAAAAGATTTTGAACGAAAGTGAAGTTAGCCTTGACGACTGGGTAATATTCGAGATTGATGCAGAGACTCGAGTAGAGACTGAAAATCATTTCATGATAGGATTAGTATTAGACTTCATTTATAATTTCGGGAAAACCATACGCCAAAAAGAGTATTCGAAACGTTAAGCTGCCAGTAATGATTCGAGAGTCGGAGTGTTATGTACTTGGTACATACTTATTAAAGACGACAGTTTGCAAGTGATTTCTTGCGACTTTCATCGTTACCAAAGTATGTGCCAATACAAATTTACCCTTCCGGCTCCTACTACTTCAAACTGCGGAATTGGCTACTCGGGAAAAATACGTTCCACAATACGGACAATTTTAAACAACGACCATGACGAGCGTATGGACAGAAACGAAGGTGAAAGCAGAAATGTATCAGGTAGGAATCGATTTCAGCGAATCATATGGTCTAAAATTCGGATAGAAATATTGCTCGAAATAAATGCAGCGTCGATCGAATTAATAAAAACCAAAACAGGAGGCGAAGTCACTCGTTAATGATTTTTGTAAGGCAGCAAGCCAAGCGTTGTCCTCGAAGTTGGTAGGTTGTGGATATGGGAGGACCAGAATTCGCCGCTGGTATATTCCGGAATCCTATATAAATAAGCTCATACTTTGATTTGAATGCCACTGGTTAATGTTTTCGCGTTTTTTTTTTTGATCTCTTAAAATAATTTTCGATTCCAGCTATTCGAACGGATATGCTGATGGACCAAGATATGCAGCAATACCCGTCAAGTGCGAACTTCGCGCGATTGTTGAATTCGCAACGAAAAGACGTAAACTACATTACGTAGGCTTTATCTTAGGAGCGGAAGAGGAAGATTCAGAAGAATTTACCATAAAATTTATGAGAAGAGTTGCAGGCTCAAATAATACTTTCGTTTTTCCGGATCAAGACGATATATCACCAGTAAATCTTTCTGATATAAAAAACACCCTACTACCACCGATTGTTGGTAACAGATTTCAGCATAATTTTCCTGGCGATTTAGAGGCGTATAGTTTTAAGTGAATATTAAAGTGTGATCGGTCAGTTAGTCAGTCACTTCAAGAAAGCCAGTCCAAAGTTAGTCATATTAGTCATATATACACACACATATACATATGCATATATGTATCTATAGTGTTTCAGTGATTTAGATTTGAGTGAAATGCAGCTACAGTATTTGTTTCCATCGTAGTAGAATAAATTCCATATTTTTATTCGATGTTCATTGTTATCAATTAAGTTTTTACTGGTTGTCTGAACAGTTTGAAAACCCGAGGCAACATGGATTGTCGTGAGAAGAAAATAGTTATTATAATTTTAAAAAAAGATGATTTACGGAATGAAAATATGATGTTTCAAAAGAGAAATCTTGACATTTCCAGTGACCGTATAATGATTTAACATTCATTCGTCTGACATGCATTGTACTAATTTTTCTATCATATTAATAGAAGAGTTTCATTTTGGGACACCACATTTTGAAGTAGTTATCCCTCGGTTGACAACGTGATTTTGAGTCAATACTCATGACGAATATTTTCTGTATTTCATTTTGCTTGACAAAGTTTTGGTATTCATTATCTTGATAATTTATAGAGCACTGAGCTAATATACCATACGTTCCATACGTTGTTACATATTAAGGGGAGGGACCAGACGATTTTTACCGACCTATCTAATTTCCGGAATATCTCCGAAACGCGGCTATCAATCGGATTGTCCTTTTGGCAGCCGATGTTTGACGAGGAATGAGTTCGAGCTAGCTCCCGAAATTCAATGAAATCGAATTTTTTTTTTTTAATTTTAATCGCAGAATGTGGGCGTGTCACTTATTTCGACTAATATCAGAGGCCACGCATCATTGACCCGAAAATAACTGTGTAAGCACCATTCTACACGGCATGACAAACACTCCTATTCAAAAACATCTTTGTTTTATGCCGGAATAAAGTCTCTATGTGAAATCTCGCAATTCGTTGTAATTAGCGATTGTAAATCGTTGGGAAGCCATGATAATCCTTAGTTCCCCCAATGCCCAAGAGAGAGCGCAGCGCGCGAACCGTGGGTCGGTATCGCAGGCCGTGGACTGCAGCTGGGCCAGCGTCAGCCAGCTCGGGAGCGTAACTATTATATTTATCATGAAGCCAGTGCCGTGACGAATATTTTTTGGGAGTATTTTTGAGCCCCGGATTTCAAATTTTTTTTTTTTTTCTTCGGTGTAAAGTGACTGGTCAAAAATTGAAGCAAATATGATATGAAAAAACATGCATCAAATCCCAGATGGTCAGGGCCCAAAATAATCATAATGGACAAGGGAGATTGTCGGCTGATATAAAATTATTTTTAGAAGTTGTCTGTGGTGTGAAGAAAAAAAAACGCAGAAAATTCTGACAGTGATGGTTTTCAAGCATAACGTTTTGCTCTGTGAAATGCACTTATTTTTAGATTTTCTGATTTATTGTCATCAAGTTATTCGTTATCGAGTAGCGCCAGTACTGTGTATGTGAAATCGGAGTGAGTCCGCGGATCAGGCCGTTGCGGCATACATACGACTGACGTTGCTCAAAATTGGATAACAGAGTGAAAAACATCTGATATTTGAAAATTATTCTGAAGCGTCGACTTCAGTCATCGTAATATGTAATAAACTATGTGATATGTATTGTAAGGCTTTTTTTATTACACCAGACTATTTTTTAATTATCCATACATGGGACATTCCGTGTCAACTTGGTTGACATCGGACCCTGACCATCTGGGATTTGATGCATGTTTTTTCATATCATATTTGCTTCAATTTTTGACCAGTCACTTTACACCGAAGAAAAAAAAAAAAAATTTGAAATCCGGGGCTCAAAAATACTCCCAAAAAATATTCGTCACGGCACTGGCTTCATGATAAATATAATAGTTACGCTCCCGAGCTGGCTGACGCCGGCCCAGCTGCAGTCCACGGCCTGCGACACCGACCCACGGTTCGCGCTGCGCTCTCTCTTGGGCATTGGGGGAACTAAGGATTATCATGGCTTCCCAACGATTTACAATCGCTAATTACAACGAATTGCGAGATTTCACATAGAGACTTTATTCCGGCATAAAACAAAGATGTTTTTGAATAGGAGTGTTTGTCATGCCGTGTAGAATGGTGCTTACACAGGTATTTTCGGGTCAATGATGCGTGGCCTCTGATATTAGTCGAAATAAGTGACACGCCCACATTCTGCGATTAAAATTTAAAAAAAAATTTCGATTTCATTGAATTTCGGGAGCTAGCTCGAACTCATTCCTCGTCAAACATCGGCTGCCAAAAGGACAATCCGATTGATAGCCGCGTTTCGGAGATATTCCGGAAATTAGATAGGTCGGTAAAAATCGTCTGGTCCCTCCCCTTAAGTCCCGTATAATTCGATTAATCTTGTATCGAGACGATTGTTGTGAATTTTTCTTATATTTTGTTATATTGTGTCATATATTTTGGATATGTGATTGTTAGTCTGTTTCCGTAAATTCCCGAATTTTGTCTGAATCACAGAATATAATTTTGTAAATGTTGCATTACTGATTCCCGTAATTGTTGCGGATTGTGCATTAGTTTTCCGTATCGATTCTGAATAAATCAGTCGAATATATAATTATTTGTATTGACTATTAATTGGCACCCTGCCCCTCTACCATTTAGTTGATATTGTATTCTGGCTATCTGGCTATCTGGCAATTTCCGCCGTCGAACTCTACCGTGAGAATCATCCTAGGGATTTTCAGTGCAACGAGTGGCTATCCCCATGAAAATACCAAATATTCGACGCCTGGGCGGATGGACCATTCGGTTTCACCTGATTCTCACGGTATATCTTAGTCTTTCGAATGACGTGAAAACGTCTGGCGCCCAACTATTAGTTTTCTTATTAGCTTTCGCATCTAAACGTTGACGCCGAAGTGCGTTCACCTCGTTGAAAATTGGTTCCACTCGGCGTGGACGATACCGCGGGGTGTGATGTCGGTATATGACGAGGAATAGTGCGTATGACTCATCATTGAGGAATCGTAATGACATAACTAACTTTGTTTCTTCTCTGTTTCAGATCTTAATATTATTGTTGTTGTTGTTGTTGTTGTTGTAATAATTATTATTATAATTAACAGTATTAATGTTCTTAGAATAGGCATATTGTATTTTGGAATAGGCTAGATTCAAGTAATGTTGTATAAACACATATTTTTCAAAAGACTCGTGCCATTGCTTGCTTGTATAGTATAATACCCAGTAACTCTCCAAGCATGTCAGCTAATATTTATATACTGCAACGGTACACTCTTCGAGGAAACGGTTCACCCTGGAACCGCACACTTCGGCGTCAACGTTTATTTAATACAAGAATGAGAAAAACTAATAGTTCGGCCCCCGACGTTTTCACGTCACTCGAAAGACTATAAAATACAGAATTTGACGGCAAAAATTGCCAGACAGCTCAGAATATAATATATCAGCTCAATAGTAGCGGGGCAGGGTGCCAATAATTAGTCAATACCAATAATTACATAATCGACTGATTTATTCGGACATAAGATGCCGATACAGGAAAACAAATGCACAATCCGCAATAATTACGGGAATAAGTAATACAATATTTACAAAATTATGCTCTGTGATTCAGACAAAATTCGGGAAATTACGGGATCAGACTAACAATCAAATATTAAAAATTGTTGGGATAGGTGTAAGCACAAGAAAAGGTTTTAGTTACTTTAGAATCTTTATTCAGATGGAACACACGTCTTGCTTCTAAGCGAGGCTCAACACGAAGTAGTTTAGAACGCATCCAGAGGCATGAGTCATAGATGGCACTGCACTCGCATAGGATAACATGGGGCCTGAGTGACGCAGTGTGACCAGCACTAAATCTCACACTCCCTCTCACACAAGTCACTCATGCTTAAAGAAATAACAAACAATATAATTAAGGACACGTAAGTATCTCAAGTTCAGTCTTATGTATATTTAAGTTTCATGTAATCCTAGTTTTACAGGTGAGAGTAAACACTCTGTCCGGAAGCAGCATCTATTCTTCATGTTCCTTGACTGGTCTTTAGTCCTTTTCTTCATCTATAACAGAGGACACAAATGATTAGTACTCATTCATGTTTAGTAATTTCAGAGCCAATCTTTCATGAGTCGCAAATGTAAGAGCTTTAGTAAATATATCCGCGAGTTGATCCTTAGATCGAACCCACGTAATATTCACATAGCCCCTTTTAACGCATTCCTTAACATAATGCTCTCTTCTGTCTACCATGTGTCTAAGTTTATTTGTCCCATCAACTTTCGCACAGGCTTGAGCGGCTAAATTGTCGCAGTACAAGTTCATGGGAAACAGGTCAGCCCTTAACATTAGTTTAATAGAATTATGCAGGGACATTAATTCTTGGCAAGTCTCGCTCATTGCAACGTATTCTGCTTGACACGTTGATAGAGCCACACTAGGTTGTTTGTGGGTTTTCCATGCCACAGTATCCCCGAACAGTTGAATTGCGAAGCCACAGGTCGTAAGAGCATTTTTGCAGTCTGACAAGCTAGCATCAGAATAGGCTTGTACACCTTCCGATTTGGCCTTATAGCACAGGGCATAATGTCTGGTTCCTGACAAGTATTGAAATACTCTCTTGACCATTTTCCACTCGAATTCGGTAGGATTCACTTGATGCCTGCTCAGGACGTTAACGGCAAAGGATATGTCTGGTCGTGTCGATCCAGCCAAATACAATAGAGATCCTACTGCTTCGCGATATAGTCGATCAGAAACTGTAGCAGGTCCACGTTCGTCAGTTTCCCTATTCTTCCTTTCTCTATTAGCCACTTGACTCGAAATCATAGGTGTTACTATGGGTCTAGTTTTATCAAATCCAAAACGTTTCAACATATTGTCTACAAATTTCTCTTGACTCATTTTCAACGTAGTTTCCTTTCTGTTTCTTTCTATTTTAATGCCTAAAAATTCTTTAGGGCATCCCAAATCTTTTATAGCAAATTTTCCACTCAAGCTGTCTCGAATTTGGTTCAACTCATCTTTATCATGTCCTCCCAACAATATGTCATCAACATAGAGCAACGAGATAATCATACCTTTGGGAGTCTGTTTAATGAATAGGCAAGGATCTATTTCATTGGATTGAAAACCTATCTCCGTCATGACTGACGTAAATTTATCGTTCCATTTCTTAGGGCTTATTTTTAATCCGTACAAGGATTTGGTCAACTTCCAGACATGATTTTGCCTAAAGTCTTTATCTATAGTCACACCTTCGGGTATCTCCATGTATATGTGCTCATCCAGATCTCCGTACAGAAACGCCGTTTCAACGTCCAACTGCTTCAATTCCAGATTGTACTTGTTAGCAATGGCTAGAAATGCTCTAATTAAAGGTAAGCGTGAAACAGGTGCGTACGTCTCTCTCAAATCGTAAGTATTTTTATCTTTAAAGCCTCTGATTACAAGTCTACTTTTGTGTTTTATATTGCCAAGTTCATCGTATTTACGTTTAAATACCCATCTTGAGTCTATGATGTTTGGTTCTTGGTTGTCTATTTTGGCTTTGGGACGGTCCACTACTTTATACACGTTTTTGGTTTTCAGGGCTTTCAGTTCTTCTTGAATTGAGTTACACCATTTGTCTCCCTCTGGAGAGTTGATCGCTTCTCTATAGGTTTGTGGATCTCCCTGTATTTTGGCTAGCAGTGCATGATAGGCTACATCGCTCTCTTTCTTATTGATCTCCTGATCATCTCCTTTTTCATTAAGAGTGAGGAGGATCTTGGGTTTATCGGAGTTCTTACGTGGTCTTCCTCTCTTTTTCTTCATCGGTGGTTCTACACTTTCTCCCTCTCTTTCTAACATTTCCTTATTGGATTCGGGCTCCTCCTCTTCCAATTTCTTCAAGCAGCTAAAATTTAGATTTTCTATTTCTGATTTGTTAATCTTACCGAAGAAATCTTTGTAAACATAACGTTCTACAAATCTGACATGTCTACTCTCATATAGTTTGTTTTCTTCAGGTACAAGGAGTACATATCCTGTCTGTGTGTAGCCAACCAGAAAACCTCTGATCGCTTGGCTGCTGAATTTTGTTCCTGCTTTCCTTGGAATCTTCAGATAGGCTAGGCACCCAAACCTCTTAAGCTGTTGAATTTCACAACTGTGATTGGCAGCTAACTTCTTTAGTGGTATTGCCATGTCGTTGGATTTGTGCGGGGTTCTATTGTACGCGTAAACTGCTGCTTTAGTAGCTAAGTCCCACATACTGGGTGGCAACCCTGAATCGAACATGTTAGTCCTAACTCTCATTTGCAACGTGCGATTGAACCTTTCAGCCACACCATTGTGTTCCGGTGTATCAGGACACGCCAGCTGTAGTTCGGCCCCGAACTTATTCAAAACTTCTATTGTCTCGTTTCCGGTAAACTCTGTTCCACGATCGCACCTAATATAGCACACCTTTTCATCTATTCCTATAGCGTTTCGCATGCTATTAATGCAATCATTAACTCGAGTGGGTACTTCGCTTTTATGTTTAATAGGATACGCTAACGCAGCTCTAGAAAAGTCGTCTATGAAAACTACAATAAATCGGTAACCTTTATGATGAGATGCTGGACTGATGGGCCCCATGGTATCCGCATGTATAATTTGTAAAGGTTTCAGTGCTCTTGTCCTTGTCTTATTGAAAGGTAATTTACAGCTCTTCGTAATCAGGCAAGTTTCACACTCCAAAATACTATCATCGATCAGAAAGTCTTTTAGATCAGCAACGTCAGGATATAATTTAGCAATTTCCTTTAGGTAGGATACCGACGCATGTCCCAAGCGCATATGCCATATCATGCTATTACTTAGTTTTCTGTCAGGTAACTTAGGGCTAATTGCGTAGTCTATTTCACGATTAGGATCTGTAAAACTGTCTTCGTTCAGTAAGTGGATTCTCCTATCGTTTAAGGTGCTCACTAAATCAGAGTGGATTTCAGGTTCGTCTGATGTTTTCTGTTCATTTGTATTATTATTCTCGGTTTTTTCACTTGTTTTTTCCATTGGTCTCGTTTCAGTCTCGCAATTACTTTCTTTGAGTGTTTTATGGTTCACAGTATCCTCATCACTAGTAGATTTAGTCAGATTACTACTCCTGGTATGATCGTCTTCATCTGTGAAAGCATCAGATAGATGTCTTTCTCTCCTGCTTTAGCCAGGTAGATCCTCTCTCCAGTGTGTGTAGGCTGCAACTTTAGCTGCGTCCATAGTTTTTTAATTAATTCTTTGAATTTTTCTTCGGTACCTAGGATTTTCAAGCGTTTCGTTAGTTTTCTACCTTTAACTTAATTGTAATATATTACACCTCTCAACGCCAAAGGTCTTAAGTCAAGCTATTCTTTAGTTTTTGATCCCCTCACTCCTTTCGTTAGACATGATGGCTCGAGCGCCAAGTGGACGCTAGTTCCATCAGTCTGTTTTCGCTTTCTCTCTTTGTTTCTCGAGTACATTGCTGCCGCTCGACACAGCTTCTTTTTTTTTGTGTAGTGGCACCATGGTGTGAGGCCGCTTTTGGGCCGTTCGCATGTGCGCCGCCAAGTGGCCATGTTATTCGCTCGCCCTTCTCGGGGACTATGGCTGCCTACCTACTTCCGTTTCGCGCCAAAAGGCACGTGTAGAAAATTCGGCCATCTTCACACTTGTCGGAGATGTGAACCTCCTCACTTAATTGCAGCTTGTTCACAGCTTTGTGCATGAGTCCCATTTCTTTAGTAATTAAGTATGAAATTCTTTACTTACTATTACCTCTGTCAGCGCTTGTCGGCACCTCTTTGTCCGCCATTTTTCGGTTTTCTTCTTCCTCTTATTATTTTTTTTTTTTTTTTTTTTTTATTTATTTTATTACAGCAGTTCCTAGCTTCTTAATCTCGCACTCAAAGAATATAGTATCCTATATTCTTTACTCGCACTCTTGATCTGGCTTCTGTGGCACGACCAACCGGCGTGGGTCGACCGGCAGAAGCAGCGCACAGACACACGGCACAAGAAGACTCTTCTGGTTCTTTTTTTTTTTTCCTCTTTTTTTTTAATTTATTTCACATTTCACTCACTTTCAGCCCGCGCAGTGGAAGCTCTCTGGGTCCATAACCTGTTGGGATAGGTGTAAGCACAAGAAAAGGTTTTAGTTACTTTAGAATCTTTATTCAGATGGAACACACGTCTTGCTTCTAAGCGAGGCTCAACACGAAGTAGTTTAGAACGCATCCAGAGGCATGAGTCATAGATGGCACTGCACTCGCATAGGATAACATGGGGCCTGAGTGACGCAGTGTGACCAACACTAAATCTCACAAAAATATATGATGCAGTCGCTCGATATGAGATTGATCAAATCTTACGGGACATAAATAAGAAAATAAGAAAAATATATTAACGGAACACTTATTAACTAAGAAATTAAAAACTGAATAACAATGCTTGCTTCTACGCTCGCTAACTCCAGACAATAGCTCGTTAACAGGTCGTTTGTGATCAAGAATGAAATAAGCGAGAAGAACAGAGAAAAAGAGGAAAATCTAATAGAATCTACCGCATGCCGAAGCGAAGAGAAGAAGCCACAAATAGTCACTAAACACGAGTCGACTCAAAAATCGGTTTTTAACAATACTAAATATAATAAACTCCAACCGGGACGAAATCTGAGGACCTAACGAACCATAATCGTGGCTTACGCCACACCAAGTATAACCTACTGAATAACTAAACGGGATTCATGAGCGATCTCGTGGTTTAACAGAAAATAGGTCTAACCTTATGAACGATAAATCGGCTTCACACAACAAACGGGAATAATAAAATATAACAATAAACTATAACTTGAACTTTAACTGAATAACAATAACGATATCTTTAACAAAATTTTTAACGCAATAACTTTAAGGGGAACAGTGTAATCAACGGGAACTCAGGAATAGATGGTCTAGACGTGAAGACGGACGAGCGTAGAAGTAGGCCGAGTCCTGCGTTACCCCACACTTTATAGGTGCGGGATCCCCTGGCTGCTATCGTAGTTAAATCGTCAGACGTAGATTTGTCGTCAAAACCATAGTCGTCAGACTTAGCAGTTAGCCGCCTTTGCTGGCGTGAGTTTCGGGACGCGTTGTCCAGGACGATCTAGTCTTAGACGTTTGTCCAGATTCTCACTCAACATGGCGGTAAGGCGGGATGTTTTGAAGGTGGTATAGCGGGACTCCTTGGGATTATCGTCAGGACGAAGTTCACCCTGGCTGCGTTTTAACGGGAAAAACGGACCAGACAGAGGATCTGGCGGAATTTCTGATGCCCCAATAACCGGATCTGCATCCAGAATTCCCCATGGACGATGTGGGAGGCTTACAAACGGGCGCCTGCCTCACATAATTGCAGTTCTTCTACCAGGACTTTTCCAAGGCAATGGATGACATGGTCTAGCTCGACTCCAGGTCGATAAGTTATTGACAACCGGAAGCTTTTGGTGGGTTTCTTGATGTTTCGCCCTGCTCTATTCAGCCATTGCCTAGACATCTAGAAACAGTTGACGGGGAGTGCTTCAGCACCAGGCTGATCAGTCTGCGGGAACGGGAGAGTTTGACTCCGGGGTCATCCTTATTCGACCGCTCCTGCGGCATCCACGATCGGGAGTTGAGAAAGAAAGACGTGCTGACTGGAAGCTGTGGTTCGGGAAGGACCTCGATTTCAGACGGCGAATGCAGTCCCTCAACGTTCCTGGCGTTGTCCTCCCGAGCTCCGCTATTATCGAAACTCGATACGAAGCAAATGGGGTTACTTAATAAATCAGACTATTATCATACTAATAACCAAACTATCAGTCAAACTAATAATCATATTAATAAGCAAACTAGTAATCAAGCTAAATTACGACCTGTGCATACTTCTCTGGAGCCATTCGTCTGCACTGCACGACGTCTGCAACTCGCGCGGTATTGGGACGGTTGCGAAATGCAACGTCACAATACATGCTAAGAATTTAAGATTTTGCGTGGTCAGCCATCTTGGATTTACAGTTTGAGAATCACACCGCCATCTTAAATTTCAATTTCTTGCAGAAAGGGACTTTTCCGGAGATCGGCAATGGCGCCGTTGCATAACTGAAAATCGATATAACATCGAAATGCGGATCGGTAGTGAAGTTGTCGCACGGTAGGAAATCAGATGATAACATACCATCTAAGGCTGTGTTCCGAAATATACTGGCAGCACCGCGAGTACTGGCAACCGCGTGCGGAAAACAGGCACCAGTCTACCGCAGCTAGTCAATGACGTCATTGAATTCGTGACGTAGCATACTGCGACTATTGCGGTTCGCTACGTTGGACAGTTTTATTCATTATAAAAATGGCGGCAAATTTGGATGAATTGATCCTAGTTGACACGGAGACGAATAGAGAATTCAAATTAATTCCTTCTATTGAAGATATCGAACGTGCGAGAAATGGTATTAGGAAAATATGCACCACCTTTCGTGTAGCGCACGACGTTTTGAATTTTCTGGTTGTAGCGTTACGTTTATTTACTGCGACTTGAAACTCAAAGTGAAAACGCAGCGCTCCTTTGAATGTGTGACGTCACACCCGCGGTGCTACGTAGCGTTCCGTTATTTACTGCGACTTAAAACTCAAAGTAAAAACGAAACGCTCTATGCAGTTGACTGTGTGACGTCACACTCGCAGTACTGGCAGTAGATTTCGGAACACAGCCTAAAATGCAGATCGGTAGTGGCGCTGTTGCATGGCAGAAAATCGGATGGTAACATCTAAATGCACAGATCGGTAGTAGCGCTGTTACATGGCGGAAAATCGGATGGCAACGTCCGAATGCAGAGATCGGTGGTGACGCTGCCGCATTGCGGAAAATCGCAACAGGTGACCATACCGATCTCACGGGGTGGGGGGTTAAGAAGTTCGCAAATCGGCCACAACATTTAGCCAGCAAATCCATATGTTATTACGCCGATTGTCGGTAACAAAGATACAGCGATCGTCAACATCATCCAAAATCGTTACCATGCAGCCGGTAAGGAAAAATCACGGATGATAACTTACCATCACGGTTCGGCCGGTAAGGAAGTTTTGATCCAGAACTGTCATATCTCTTCTACTGGTACGCTTCAACGTGTATTCAGTGATGTGAGAATGATGTTCGATTCCGATACAACTCAATGTATTTACTCACCAGAGTTAGCTTGAAGCACGTCAGGCAAAGTATATTGCTACTCACAGCGAACTGGACAAGAATTCCTATGCCGAATACGTCCTGAATTTCGCGTGCGAATCTGTGGATAACAATTCCAAGCGTTTGAATTACGTTAGCGTAAAACAGACAGCTTTACTGAAATTCTACGGCTGTTTCGTAATTCGAACTACATTAAAACTGACACACAGGGTAGAACTTACCTGATGATAGCATCGTGATGTTGGATGCAGCGGACGATGCGCTCATGCATACAATCTTGCTCAGTGCAAAGAGCTTCTTCGGAAATGATTTGGACTCTGTTCTTCTCCACTTTCACAACCTTCGATTCACGTTCGGCAGTCTCTGTTGCAATAGTTTGGTCGATGAAACTCTCCTCGCCTCTTAAGTTTGATAAATCATGGCGCAGCATGTCAAGCTGAGCCCCAGCCAGTGCCATAAAAACCGAGGCGAAGGTATCCATCATTGCATTCATGCATGCATTCATCTCAACGGCTATGATCTGATAAACATAAATTACCAAAAAAATAGGCGAGTTATCGGTGCTGAAGGGAAACCATCCTTTTAGAGGCAAACGTCGCACCTGTATCAATTGAAAAGTATGTAATAAATAATAAAACAATAGCGATCATATCTACAATCGAACCTCGCTCATTGCAAGACGTGAGAGTATTGCCACTCTTCCTACAGTTCGAGCGTGCATACGTTGTGTGCAACCCAGCGGAAGAGGGAAAGAAATCAATACCATAGACTGAAATAGATAGACTGCGTGCTCTATGGGTTGGTCGAAGCTCAAATTGAAAGAAGGCGATAGTTAGAAAGGAATGCTTTCCTTCTCGCACAGCCTGAGAAATGAGGGCTATAACCACTGAAATGTAATAATACTGGAATGACTTCTGAGGTGGTGGGGGTTCCGAAGAGAGAGATAGCTCGGGTGTGACCACCTGTCTTTTTCTATTCGTTACTGCGCATGCGTTGGACAATCCGAGCAAAAATACTATTCACAGTAACCGTGTCGGCACAAGATTGTGTGCACATACATGTAGTAAGAAAATTCGTGAGCGCGGCAGGGTATAAACTTTTTGCAGGACTGTGTGTGGTGCGAGAGAGACAAGTGGTCACACTCGAACCCTCTCTCTCGCCGGAAAGTCTTCCATAGGCCCGGCTATGCAGTGAGCATTCCAGTATTATTACATTTCAGTGGCTATAACGCGTAAGGAGAATAGGTTCGCGTGTACTCTCATGATTTCCCAGTATCCTGAAGCTTTCCCCACCAACTTACTGATGAGAACAAGACAGTTTCTCATGCTTTTGGTCTTGTCTTCTGATGTGTTCTTTAGCCCCTCTTAAGAAGCGGGCGTTTTACCTCTATAAGTCTATGATCGAGACAAACAGAGATAACTTCAACTCTCTATCAAATGGTTTGTAATCGTAACAGACGACCTCTCTGCGATGAGCGAGGTGCTCGCTATAACCGGAGTTGCGATAGACAAGGTCCGTCTGTACCTCGTTTTTCTCCAATAAAGGAACGATTGCCCAGGCCATGACAGTGGAGGTGCACATGAGGCAGAACAAGATGTTGTCTCGATGTGCGAGCCTGATGGTTGACTTGAGAAACTCACAGTGAGAAATATTTCGGGGAAGAAATTTCGCCTGGGAGGAGTTTGCGACAAGTCTTTCAATGCGTTTTCGACGCACCAAGATGTTCACCAGCTTCACAGCATTTCCAACGTGGGTTAGGAGCAGGAATAAAATGTCGATTATAGCTTCTAAATCTCCCCATATCGTTGATACGTAAATTATTTCTGTTAGAAAGTATAACAATGTCATAAGTGACATTATCACAGTACCGTAAAGGTTGTAGATAAATCTGAAAGTAAATCTCATTAATCTTTACTCACTATTCACTTCTATTTTCTATTCTGTTTTTAGTTTCTCGACTTCAAGATTGTTAAAACAATTCATATAATTTGAGAATAGAAACATTCTGCTCAAATGCAAACCTGAGTGTAGGGTCCCTTATATCCAGTACCCAAGCTCCGGTCAAGCGGAGGACCCACAAGTTAACAGCTAGAGCATCTTTCGGGCTGATCTCTTTCTCCATGTTGTCTAATAGGTGATAATGTACCTTGTTCTATTTCCGAGGTGGGTTAAACGAGGTATAATGAAGAACTGACTTGTTCGAGTAAGTGCTCCAGTATAGAGGCGGAGTTCGACTTGATTGGAATAGTAAAGTAGTGTAAAGCCAGTTTCGTTGCAGACTGCTGTCTTTCCTTTATTACCAAGTCATGAGTCCCCCCGCCCCCGTACAGGCCAAAGATTTGTAGATTTGTTGTGCATATACATTAGGGTGTCCGTTATTTCCCAAATTGACTTTTTTCACTTGGGTATGGTCCAAATCATTAGTTTATAGCCCTCAAAACAACTATGGAAAGAGAAAAAAATTTTAATCCCATTAACCCCTGCCTGAATGACGATAATTGTCCTATTAGATTAATATGCGATTTTTGCACTTTTTAGACTTTAATTTTTTTTTCGGTTACTATATTCATTACCTCATCAAATATTGTTGATTTTACTATTCTTCTGACCTATTGAGATGGGCGAATTTTTACATTGGAGAAAAAAAAAAATTTCATCAGTTTTGAAGAGGTCAAAATTCATTTTTATCGTTTTTTTCAATAATTTTCGTATATTTTTGAATTTATTGACTTTCCAATGCCTTTAATCTATTTCAAGGTTGAATATATGTTTTTATACGCTCTCATTACTGTTTAATATAAAGTTTGACCTCTTCGAAACTTTATATTAAACAGTAATGAGAGCGTATAAAAACATACATTTAACCTTAAAATAGATAAAAAGCATTGAAAAGTCAATAAATTTAAAAATATTCGAAAATTATTGAAAAATAGGGTAAAAATTGATTTTAACCCCTTCAAAACTCATGAAATTTTTTTTTTTTCTCCAATGTAAAAATTTGTCCATCTAAATAGGTCAAAACAGTAGAAAAATCAACAATATTTAATGAGGTAAAGAATATAGTGACCGAAAAAAAATTAAAGTCTAAAAAGTGCCAAAATCTCTTGTTAATGAAATAGGAAAAGTATCGTCATTCAGGCAGGGGTTCATGGACTGAAATTTTTTTTTTGTTCTTTCCATGGTTGTTTTCAGGCTATACTCTAATGATTTGGACCATACCCAAGTGAAAAAAGTCAATTTGGGAAATAACGGACACCCTAGTATACATGTAATTGTAGAAATTCTTATTTTCGTTAAATTCTTACTTTCTACACCATGAAATAAGGTGGCAGAGAATTTCATTTTTCGGTCTTGTCACAAAGAAAAAAAGTGAAACGGCTTTCTGTGACTCTAACAAGTAATGAGAATTTATAGGGCAGTGTCGTACAGTTAATGACTACGTTGCGCCAAGAGACAATCGAAGTACTAATTACGTAACATCTATATTGTCCCCACGTACTATCTCGTGCTGACGGAAGATTTAATCACCATTCGTTCGACAGGCGGAGTTTTATTATTCACTTACTCCGATCGATAGCTATCTTTGGAAAATCATCGGACTTAACTAGATTCAAATATATACGAAAAATATGTGTTTCACCAAATACCGCAAAGGTTTTCGGTGACAAAAATTCGATTCAGATGATGCCGTGGCATTTGTTCGTACACGGAAAGACCGTTTTAGTAATGGTTACTATCGCAGTTGAGTATTTCATCAAATTTCTGAGAAATTGGCACGAACTTTTGGAAGTATAAAAAAATGTTTAAGCTATTGCAGACAAAATCAGCAACTATTCCTAAGCTGCGTAGCATTGAGATATATCCAGAATCATTCTTCTACTGATGTGGCCGTATTATCTCACAACGGATGGAGTGCTAGGTATTATATACACGAAAGCATTGATTAGTACGCAACGTTTCCTTCCATCTAAAATATGGTGATCAGAGAACGATATTAGGTATAGCAATGATTCCCAGCAAAGTACAGCTTTGAACTCTATCGAGTATGTGTGTGAACCATTCCCACTCTCGCAAAGAATCTTTTTTATACACATACCTCAATCGTTACAAACTGTGTGTATAGCGTTGTGGCGTTTTTTTCCACAATTGACCGCTACAAATCTATGCTACATACGCCTAGTAAAGGCTGGCCTCATATGTAGTAAAGGTTACTAATACCGGACGGTAATGGAGCCAAACTCAAGTTTCAAGGTGCGCATCGGTTTCACCTTGGAGCAAGTAAAAAGTGTCAGTTGTATCACGACAATTTTCCGGGAAGGACGTTTATAATAACATTTAATTGATTAATATAAATCTGAAGTGTGAAACTATCATTAATTTCAAGGTAAGTCTCCTACTTTCATCTAATAATGTGCTAAGAGTACTACTCTGGCTTTGCTTTTGTATTTTCCGTGCTTTTCCGAGTATCCTGTATAACTCTGTTCTTATTTGATTTATGTTCATACGCGCATCAGGAAAAAATAGTTCAAAATACCCCGTGTGTGTATTCTAGTCGCCCACTACAAAGCCACAGAGCCATGCAGGTAATTTCTTTAACGACGCATTTCACGCATGCAAAAATGTGTTCATGGATGATATATCACCTACGCATTTCCCGCAGAATTTGTTTGGTAGATGTACAGAATGTGTGAAAATTATGTGTCACGTTTTTCCGAGTGGTTCTCCAACTCAAGATCGAGGGAGATCTGTAGAAACTAACACCCGCAAAATTTACATTGACAAAATCAAATTTTTCTTCTAACTCTGAAATTCCAAATTAAGGTGAACAGACCAGAAGTCTCTGAGAAACCATGGGTCTCAATCAAACTGTTCTCACCGAAAGATAACCATAAATTTGATAGTCATCATAATAAATTTCTTCTATCGTCAGGGAGATTTTCCGAAAGCAAGTTGAGTCTTGGATTGCGATCTATGATTCCTCAAAGGTGTTTTTTCGTCTCAACAACTGGAATTTCCATAGAGTCAATCTAGCAAATCTCTTAAAATGCCTTCAGAGTCTATACGGAAAAATGAAGTGCATCCGCCGATCTCTGCCCATGTGTTAAAAAGCTTTTCAATACTTAACTCCATCATCACGAACCAGATTAAATTCATCGCAAGAATAATCCTAAATTTTCTAGCACCTTACGCAATTCTGCTCGAGTGTTCCTGGAATTAGATTATCAGGAACGGGGGTCACAGGTATTGCTGTAAAAAAATGCTTTTCTCATTTAATTTCATATTATTTCGATGAGTTTTTTACACGAAAATTAATTCTAATATCCTGCAACTTTTTGTTCCGATGTGATATAATAATTCCTTACTTTCGGCTGCCTATTTCGTATGAATGTTAGTACATAAATTTGTTGTAGTTATGGCAAGAAATTATTTGCAAGTGTAGTTTATAAATGCGAGATTCAGTTTGCTATTATGATTTTTTTAATTTTTCTCAAAGTGAGTATGTATATTATTCTAGATGACAGAAGGGATCAGGGTCGTGATTCTTTCGATGAGCCATATAGCTTGACGGAGCTCTTAAACCCATTTATTTCGGCATATACTCATCATCCGGATGTGAGTTCGGTCGATGCAAACCTAAATATAGTAGAAAGTAACGTCTACAATCCGGCTACTGAGATCGGTAGTGGACGATTAGGAGTCACGTCTACTGCTTTGTCATATATGCGAGGCACTTCTAGCGTGGAAATAGCTGTTGAACAGCCTACAGTATATTGCGAATCAGTGAGAGTTGCAGACAAATCGATCTTGCTTGACGACACTGCCGTAAGTCCATTCGATTGAGAAAAATTGCTAATTTCGCTAAATTACATATTTCGTTTGTAGACATATGACGTCCTTCAATTCCTTAAGAACAATCCCAATGGTAAACTCGTACTGCTTACCTATGAAAACTGTGAGAAATTGACTCCGCATATGCGACAGGTTTTGGTACACATATTAATTGACAGGGAGAAGGATCTGGCATTTCAGAAAAGTGGCAGTGATACACGAATAAACGAGTTCAAGTAAGTCACGGGACTACTCATATTTTGTGACATGGAAAGGTGCTAATTTAGTATTTAATTTCATACCTAAATATCCACAGAATTTCGACCGAAAAGTTCTTGCACATTTCAAGAGAAATTTGTCGAATATTTCCCAAAGAACGTCCTGGAACCTATTATTCAAAATCCTGTACTGTGGCGAGAGTTAGAATATCACCGAGTGGAAAATTGTATGATCGATTCACCTACATGAAAGGTATACTTAAAAAAAGCAAAATCCTGGTGAAGAACAAAGAAGCGATTGCAAATCAGACGCAAAGCACCATCGATGCTGTGAAATCTCTCAATGGTAATAACGAACTGGCTTTTTTTCCTTTACCGTATTAGAAATCAACTAAAATTTCGTTCTTCTGGTAGATGACCAAGTACATCAACTTGAATGGCTCGAGGTAAATGTTTTCCCTTGGATCAAAGTAGCAGACTTTTGGGAAAAAACATTCGCTGCTCGTAGGGCGAAATTCACAGCAGAAAATACTACTGTTTCGCAGTACTACAAGCAGTATCGCTGTTTAACACAAGAGCTTGGTAGTGAATTGGTGAGTCTTTATTACTTCATAAGAATATTCTTCAAGATTTGCGTAACGGTTTCTGAGGGTAAAAATTCGTTCATTTCAACTCAGGGCAGATTTCTCAAAATTGTACCCTGGAAAGGAATCATCCCTGTTAACCAGGTGGAGCGGTATCCGGACCAGTATTTTGAACCTCGTCAAATTGTCACAACTAAAAAACATCGATGCTAAAGTCCTCTTCAGCAGATTAAAGGATCTGACTCCAGGTGGTAAGTATATTAAGTTGGGAACCAAGCAGAGAGGCGGAGGGGCTTATACTTTGACTGATTTGGGTAAATATATTATAGACGAAGAAGATGCTCTACTGCTGTATATTTTGCCACACATCATCAAACCAACTCAAAGAGGATACGAGCCCCCGGCCAAGATTCGAAAAGTATCTCGAAAAAAATGCACCGAGCAAGAGGAAAGTGAAGAATGTGCCACAACTTCGAATAAAAAAAACAAGAGACCGACGATAGTTGAAAGCCAAGAAGCTTTTATTCTACATATTGAAGTAATGGCACAATATTTTTTACACATTTCTGTAAGTATTCAGACATCTTATAACAGGAAATTATTTCATTTTAGAATGCAACGGATCTAGAAGAAGCTGTGAGAATAAAGGCCCAAGAACTGGAAAAGCGGAACGTTCCTCTACAACCATTTCTCATCCTTGTCGGTCCATTAGCAAAAGCGGAATCATCCTTCGTGTACATTTGCGGAACCAGATATAAAGTACAGTCACCCTTGTATGCTCTGGACTTAGCTTTTAAGTCTCTTTTTGCACTGGAGTACCGGTATCCTCAAGAATGCTTCCAATTGTGGTTATTCATCCAGAAAGTTGGTTATGACATTGAAAGTCCCGGTGACAAGTTTGGCGTTGGATTGAACAATATCATCGGTCAAGTTCTGGGAGATTTATCAGAGTCATCCAAGAAAGCTTAAAGATGTTTTCATGTTTCGTGTGTGGTTTGGGTTGTGATACCAACAAGTTTTTAATTCAGCATATTTTGAGATTCCATCCTTCACTGAAGAAATACCGATGTAGTGAATCATCGTGCAGTCGAACTTTTGCGTTGATAAATTCATTCAGAAAGCACGGATGTTCAGTACATGAGGTCCACTCGCAACATGAAGATGATATCAAGATGGATCGCAGTAATTCAGTAAATAAGAATGATGTAAGTATTGATATCAACGAAACAGACCGATGTGATAGTAATGCCTTTGATGATAATATTTTCATGGAGGATTCGAGTTCCGATGAAATGGATTGTGAAATGGTGCATTCTATTAAACCGCAAGAAAGTCTTCAAATCAATGTAGATAATGAAAAACCGGATACCAGTAAAAAATAGACGTTTCAAGATATTTCCCAAAGCTTTGAAATTAATGCTTTAAAAATCGGTGCCGAATTATATGATTTCTCCGATATGCCCAGAAGCAGAGTACAAAGTATAGTTGATATTATTACCAAATTATTCAATGGATCAGCTGTTTGTACGTTAATAGACAAAGTCATGTATCGTTTAGAGTAGCTGGAGAGTCGGAAGAAGAGTTGTCTCAATTTGCAAAAATTTTTGATAGATTGAAAACGCCGTTTGCCCACCTTGAAACCGAAAAACAAAGGTTTAAATAGTTCCGCACTTCTGGGTGCTTTGTACGCCCAGGACAAATCATTTTAGGCGAGAGAGATGAGTTCCGATCGAAAGACGGACATCAAGAACTAGTTCGGTTTCCAGTGAGCGCGGAATTCATTCCCATCAGGCGTGTACTGTCAAAAATTTTTACAATACCAGGGGTTCTCGGAGAAACAATGGAATATATTAACTATTTAGACACTAATTCCGAAGTATGCATGAACTTCATTCAAGGTGAATTTTGGAGAGCACAAAAACCGTCATTTTCTTAAAAGACTGTTTTCCCGTTAGTAATGTATTTTGATGACTATGAAAACCACAATCTATTGGGGAGTCATTCTGGAATTGCAAAATGTGGAGCTGTGTATCTTAGCATCTCGTGCCTACCTCCAGATTATCAATCAAAAGTAGAAAATATATTTCTGTTCACATTATTCAACACTCTCGATCGAAAAACTTTCAAAAATCCAACTATTTTTGCAAGAATTGTCGAGGAACTCAATTTTCTCGCGATAAACGGTATCGCTATCAAAGTTGCCAATCAAGAGAAACAAATTTATTCAATTGATTGTGGCAGATAACCTCGGGATCCATTCAATGCTTGGTTTTGTAGAAGGTTTCTCATCATGTCATCCCTGCAGATTCTGTATTATCCTTCGAGATGATATCAATAGTACTTTTCATGAGAGCTCTTGTACTCTTCGAAATGAGAGTAACTATGAAACAGATTTGAAAAAAAGCGATGTCCGGCGCACAGGTATCAAAGAACCCTGTTATTTTCATAAATTGGAAGACTATCATGTCACCAAAAACATAGCAGCCGATGCTATGCATGATTTATTAGAAGGCATCTGTCAGTATGACTATGGAGAAATACTTCATTATTATGTGTATGTCGCAAAACTAGTTTCACTGGATCATTTAAATGCAAAAATTAATGGCTTTCAATACGGAATCAATAAAAAACAAAACAAGCCTCCCAATATTGATGAGTATCGTTTAAAAAAAAGAACATCTATCTATGTCGTCCGCGGAAATGCTGTGTCTAGTAAGATACCTGCCATTAATTATCGGAGACATGGTGTCAGAAAAGAATCCACACTGGCAGCTGATTATTTTGTTAAAAAAAATGGTTGAAATCGTAATTGCTCCAGCACATATATCACCCGGACATTGCGATTTGTTCCAGACGTTAGTTGAAGAATACTTATCTTTGCTCTCGGAATTATTTCCTAATAGTCTGCAACCGAAACACCACTATCTCGTACACTACCCTCGAATTATGTATCTCATGGGACCATTGTGGAAATTAGCTTCGATGAGGTTTGAAAGTAAGCATCAGGAAGCAAAAAAAAACATCTAAGGTTTCGAATAGCAGGGTGAATATTTGTCATACAATTGCAATAAAGCATCAATTGAAACTGAATTATCGATTTATGTGCCACAGAATTTCTTACCCAATATTCCAATGTGGCCCATCTATTGGAACTTGTACAGAGAGTCTTTCAGACTTAGAACCTTTTTTGTTAAGATTGCCAAGCAGTATTTCGCTCACCAGTTGGGTAATACTCAAGGGTAATGAACTCGTAGAAGGAACGATTATTGTGTTACCTTCCTCTAGTCCTAAGTTTTTCGTAGTACATCGTATCATTTTAGCGGATGAATTATGTGTGATAGCAGAACGGTTCCGTAGAGTACACTACAATCCACACTTCGAAGCCTTCGAGGTTTCTATTTCCGAAACAGATCCCACATTGTTAAACCTCCCGAAATTGTAAGTCTGTATTCCAACTTTCATGGCAAAATTATCCAGCACTAAAACATTCATTGCTAAAAAATGGATATAAATTTTTGTTAATAAAACGTACTGAGACAAATATCTATGGAATTATCGAATGTACCCATTGATATCCTTGCCCAACCCTTTGGAATGTGAAGACATGAGTGAGACTATATGAATTATGAAAGTATCAATATCGTGACTGTTACCAGCTAGGGTATATATTTTTACTAGAACGAAGGTATGATTCCTCACCAATGATATCCGTAATGGTCCTTTCACCACCAATTGTTGCAATGAATAGCTCCCAAGCTGATTTCGATATTAATAGCGTTGAATGCTTACCATTGGAGTAGTAACTAATCCTAAACTCGGTAACAATGAATGCTTATCATTAGGATAGTAACTGATCTTCAACTCGGAGTAGATAGGCTAGGCGGGTCCTGGATCAACGCGTGTTACTGCACACGTACACGCACACACACATGCGTGCACCGTCCGTGTCCGTGTGAGGGTGGGGGGTCTGGCACGATGACGTCATGCTCGCAGATCTCTCGGTCCCTTAAAATGTCGTCATCAAGATGGCGTCGTCCGCCCTAATATGACGTCACACACCCTTATATTAGCGGCACACACCCTTAATATGACGTCACACATTTCCGAAATAAGATTCCAAGCCCTGGGTCAGTTCTAGAAGCTTCCTTCGGGCAGACAAACAGTTCCTGGAATTATTCGGCACCCTGTTCGGATCGAGTTACGCGAAAATATGATTATCGAGTTACCTAGGAATGTAAAAATATGATTAGCCCAATGATTCTCAGAAGAATGGTTCTCGTGTTACGTCCTAGGTTGAAAGCTCAATATATAATCTTTAGGTATAACAGATACCGTAGTTAGTACCGTAGGTATAGAAAATACCGACGTGCAATTACCATCAGAGTTTCAATAACACCTCTATCGATGTAATTCTATTTATAATTTTTTTTTCTAAATTCTTTATATTATTTTACTTATAGTTATAAGTCAATACTTTTAAGAAGTCTCAAACTCATAAACCATAACTAATTTTTCCATAGTCTCTCACAAAACTAAGCAAGCCGAAAACACTCGAAAACCCATAAATTTGAAATCCTAAACTTTAAGTAAACTTTTGAAAACGCTAGAAACTATCTTTATTGAGGAAACATAAATCTTCAAGACCTTTAGAATTTTACTGTCAAACGCGGAGAACCCAAAAGACAAAGACAGTTTTGTTTAAAAGAAGACAGATCATAGACGCTTAAAACATCCCTTTTTAGCATCTCGACGCTTGGGCCTCTGACCCAATCGTCTCGCACAAATTCTATTTTAGCCAACCATATTTTTTCCCTCTTAAATTTAATGTGTCTTTTACCAATGAGGAAAAACTCGCTTTCCCGCGAGTACTAAAAACTTCCTCCCCCGCGTAACCGCGAGGAGAGATCCTTTTTCCTTCTGGATTAGAGAGTTAGTCACGAGATTTCAAAGAGTAAAGATCAGATCCACAACAGACTTAGATTTCAGAATATAGAATCAAATTCGAAGTGTTTAATATATTCATAAATTAACCAAGTGCAAAACTTATCAACATATAAAAACCATAGATTAAAGTTAATCAACATGCATATGTTTGATTAGCAACCTACATTGTTAAGCAGTTTGTTGAATAAATATTGTTAATTAAAAGTGAAACCAACAAACATTTATTTCACCCACGCATAGTGGTGACTGATAAAAACCCATTACCTCAACAGAATACGAGTTATACGTCAATCAGAAGAACTAGTTATCCAAGACTCGGTAAGAAACATAGAACTCTACCACATCTAAATCAGAACCTCAACACATCTAACTAGTGATTCGCAACCTCTATACAGGGTGACCCAAAATTCCCGCACCACCTTGAATAGGCAGGTACCTTATCGAATTCTAAGACGAAAGTTCCTTTACGAAAACTCTCCAAGGCCAACGGTTTTCGAGTTATTCAAAATCGCGATTGACGAATCAGAGCGTTCCTTATTATCGTAATAGTGCTGGCTCAAGAGCAAGCCATGGGCAGAGCCCGTATCTTTAATATTAGCTTGTACAACCGCTATTTTTTATATTATTGAATTCAATTCGTAGTTCTGGTCGTCCAGGTCTTTTGCACCGTAGTTCCTGACGTCCAGGTCGATGGGATCATGGTTTCCGAGGTCTAGGTTTTATCCGGCGTAGTTCACGTCGACCGCTCCATAGTTTTAGCGGTCCAGGTCGTCCGCTCCATAGTTTTCGGCGGTCTAGGTCAACCGCTCCATAGTGTCAGGGGTCCAGGTCATTCGTTCCATAGTTCTCTGTCGTCTTTGTCGACCGTTCCATAGTTTCAGCGGTCCAGGTCGTCCGCTCCATAGTTTTTGGCCGTTTACGTCAACCGCTCCATAGTTTTTGGCCGTTTACGTCAACCGCTCCATAGTTTTCGGCCGTCTAGGTCAATCGCTCCATAGTGTCAGGGGTCCAGGTCATTCGTTCCATAGTTCTCTGTCGTCTTTGTCGACCGCTACATAGTTCCAGCGGTCCAGGTCGTCCGCTCCATAGTTTTTGACCGTTTACGTCAACCGCTCCGTAGTTTTCGGCCGTCTAGGTCAACCGCTCCATAGTTTCAGCGGTCCAGGTCATCTGTTTCATAGTTCTCGGCCGTCTTGGTCAACCGCTCCATAGTTTCAGCCATCCAGGTCATTCACCGCTAAAACTATGGAGCGGTCGACCTGGACAGCCAAAACTATGGAGCGGTCGACCTAGACGGCTGAGAACTATGAAGCGAATGACCTGGACCGCTGAAAATATGGAGCGGTTGACGTAATCCGCAAAAACTATGGAGCGGACGACCTGGACCGCTGAAACTATGGAGCGGTCGACGTAAACTACGCCGGATAAAACCTAGACGGTAAAGACCATGATCCGATCGACCTGAGCATCAGGAACTACGGTGCAATCGACCTGGACGACCGAAAATACGAATTGAATTGAATAATAATGAAAATAGCGGTCCTCCAAGCTAATAAGAAAGATACCACAGGCTCTGCCCATGGCTTGCTTTAGAGCCGGCACTATCACGATGATAAAAAACGCTCTGATTCGTCAATCGCGATTTTGGATAACTCGAAAACCGTTGGCCTTGGAGAGTTTTCGTAAAGGAACTTTCGTCTTAGAATTCGATAAGGTACCTGCCTATTCAAGGTGGTGCGGGAATTTTGGGTCACCCTGTATAATTCTCATCCAAGACGTAACACTCGGAATAACCTTTGACTCCGGAAAGATCTTTTGGAATGTTCTAGAAAATTAATGGAAGGTGTAGGGTATATATACGTATACACTATTAATCGCGATTATTACGCGGCAGTGTCCATAAGCACTGCAATGCATGCAAATAATTGCACTAAATTATAGCCCGAACAAATCGAGAACTATTCATGTATACATCATGTACATACCACTGTGTTCGACAAACGTCACAGTGTCTAGCAACAGAAGTGGCTTATTCTCGCTCTTGTGCGAGGCGGTAGAAATGAGTGGAAACTATTTCACTATAATATTGACAATGTAATGAACATTTTGAACCAACCAACAGAGAATCCTTAGTCAGGATTCTCATCGGTATGACGATCAAGTCGTCCTCACTCTTGAGCAAAGCGGTAGATATCAGTGAAAGCTAATTGACTATAATATTGCAAATGTTATAAACATATTGAACAGACCGAGAGAAAATCCTTATTCAGGTTTCTCATGGGTATGACGAGCAAGTCGTCTTCGCTCTTGAGCAGAGCGGTAGATATCAGTAAAAGCTAATTCACTATAATATTGCAAATGTTATAAACATTTTGAACAAACCAAGAGAAAATCCTTATTCAGGTTTCTCATGGGTATGACGAGCAAGTCGTCCTCGCTCTTCAGCAGAGCGGTGGATATCAGTGAAAACTAATTCACTATAAGATTGCAAATATTATAAACATTTTGAACAAACCAAGAGAAAATCCTTATTCAGGATTCTCATTGGTATGACGAGCTAGTCGTCCTCGCTCTTGTTCAGAGCGGTAGATATCAGTGAAAATAATTCACTATAATATTGCAAATGTTATGAACATTTTGAAACAACCAAGAGAAAATCCTTATCCAGGATTTTCATCGGTATGACGAGCTCGTCGTCCTCGCTCTTGAGCAGAGCGGTGGATATCAGTGAAAACCAATTCACTATAATATTGCAAATGTGATAAACATTTTGAACCAACCAACAGAGAATCCTTATTCAGCTTTCTCATCGGTATGACGAGCAGTTGTTATCATCGTCCTCGCCTTCATATAGAGCGGTAGATCTGAGTGAAATCTCATTCACTCAATTATCAGTAAAAGCAGATCAAAATAGTAAAAATTAATAAGCAAGTATAGCTAACACGCTGTGTCGAGTTCCACACAGTAGCAACAGAAGTTTGAATCAAAGTTGAGGAATCAATTTGTAAACATGAGTTACTCACAGGTTGGGATCTGGCGGTATCATAGGAGGAAAATATTCACTTTTGTCTTTCGTTGTATGTCCTAGCACGGTGTTTACAAACGTACTCGCAATGAACGAGTAGCACATGCTCGCGAAAATTTCTTGAGGTTAGGTTCAGATCTGTCGTAATAAGCTACATATACTATTATACCCGTAAATACTGAAAATTCAGCGGAACTAGTGATGAAGTCAGCTAACACATTACACACCTGCTGTGTTTAGAAACTTATTATTTGATTGTTTTTTAATTATTCTATAGCACTAACAAGCCCGAACAGATCTTCCGTAAGCGTCACGTCACCCGTGTACTGTCACGTGTTTCTATGGCCCCTAGAGTCGGTTGGTGCGGACGAACATGGAGGCGGGAAAAATGCGTTTATTGCAACTCATAATCTGGTTGCTCAAGAACTATTTGACCAACGATGAACACTCTTATCTGATATCACCCATGCCCTATAATTATTCTTTTTCTAATTATTGTATCACGATAGCAAGGTATCTTACGTTACAGCAAACATTTTCCAGGCGGTAATGGAAATAAAATTCCAACGTAGAATCTTGATTTCACTCATTCAACTAAATTATTTTAATGTTTCGATATAAAACAAATTGATGGAAATCATCGAGCATTCGAAAGTTTATTACTACAATTTATATTTTTGTTGAATACTTTCCGAACCGTGAGAATTTTCAAGCAACATCTAAAAATCGTAGCCTGTTGAAAGAGGCTTACCGAATGATACCGTCACGAATGACGCGCGAAAGAGATCGAGTCAAACGCTATCGATTTTCAAGTCGATAATACCTTTCTTTTACATACGGGACATGATATTTAATCAGAATATTATAATTTTCATTTATGAATTAAATTAACATTCAGAAACATGACAAAAATCGGAAAACAAATACAATACGTAAATCGTTTGTGTTCAGATGATAGTCCCTAGTATTTTTTATACGTACAACCAATCAAGGCTTCAGAAAAATTTGCACACGGCACAAGATAAGACATCGTTCTCAGAGTCCTAGTGGGGAGCCGAAGGTATAAATAGGGCCCACAGTATTTGGGTGTCATTAGTGCAGTTGATAACTAAAGAAGATGACGGCTCAACGACCATTAGGTAAGTGTACAAGATATATTTTACAGATGAAGACGTGTCTTTCGATAAAATTTCACAATTTCATTTTCGTACAAGAGAAAATTAAATTCTTCTTTTCGTGCATGTATTTCCTATACGTGTACGAAGGTATTGAATATTTTCACCGAATTATATATCGCGCAGTGTATTTCGTACAAGAAAACATTACATTTTTTTTCCGTGTATTTCCTATACGTTTACGAAGGTATTGAATATTTTTACCGAATTATATATCGCGCAGTGTATTTCGTACGAGAGAACATAACATTCTTTTTTTCCGTGTGTTTCCTGTACGTGTACGAAGGTATTGAATATTTTTACCGAATTATATATCGCGCAGTGTATTTTGTACGAGCAAACATCAAATTCTTTTTTCCGTGTACAATAATATCAGTTGGAGAGTATTTCAACTTTTCTTTTTTGGGAGAAATTATCTTTCAATTTTCGATGGTTGTTACAGGCACACGTGATCGTGAGGAGGGCCCACCTCCCCGGCGTCACAGCACGAGGCTGCAGGATCAGGTGTGTATTTTCCTCCTATACTTCTTAGCTAAAAAATCCAACTAACGAATCATGGTTCTCATTCACTCGTTTGCACGCATTATACAGTTGCGAAGCTAGTATGGAAAAATCGATCATTTACGTAATGACGCTTCAGTTCATTGTTAGTATTAAATCTGTGTAGGTTTTTATAGATCGTTCGCGAAATTATGATTAATATTCATACTGTAATTTTATATCCGAAACAGGGAGGGGACCAACAACAAAACCAGGAATGACAACCACGGCAGCAACGGACACAACGACCACCACAACAGCAACAACAGCAGCAGCGCCAACAACCACGACAACCACGACCGCAACTCCCACAACACCAACAACCACCACCACAACCATAATAGATTATTATCATCATCATCATTATCATCATCATCATTATCAGTATTATTATTCTTATCATTATCATCATTATTATTATTGTTACCATCACTATTACTATTACTATAACTATTACTATTCCTATTACTATTACTTTTACTTTTATTTTTACTTTTACTTTTGCTTTTACTTCTACTCCTACTTCTACTTCTACTTTTACTTTCACCCTTACCCTTACCCTTACCCTTACCCCCACCCCAACCCCCACCCCTACCCCTACCCCTACCCCTACCCCTACCACTACCCTCACCCTCACCCTCACCCTTACTTTTACTTCTACTTTCACTTTTACTTTTACTATTATTATTATTATTAATAATATTCCTATAATAAAAAAGAGATGTAAAAATATCGTTTTTCGATACTTTTCGAGTTTTTCGATTGCTTTTGCTGATTTCGTGCGTAAGACTTTTGTTCGTAAGATTTTATCCTGTCGCGCGACTTGAAGCAGTCCGCGGGCGACATCCGTTTCGTTTGTCTCGCGCGGTTTTCCGAGTTTCGACACGGCGATTTGTGCTGTGAGAGTGCTGTCAGAACTGAACATTTACTTACTACCTCCGAAAACTGGAGTTATCAGAAGTGTCAGGTAAGTTCACTAGCTCTAAGAATGAAGGCTTGTATCTTAAGATTTTCAAAATTCACAAATCCGTACTTTCTTCACAGGCGGGTTTATGTATCGGTTGCAACGGGGTTTCTTTATTCTCAATTGGAACTGGCTGTTAAAATACATTTGGCAAATTGTAATTCTTCACTATTCAAAGTGGGATTGCTAAGTAAGTGTAGAATACAAATATGTTGTGGATGAATTTGAGAATAAAGCAATGATTATTTTTATGATGACAACGATAAAAATGATGATGATGATGATGAAAATGATGATAATGACAATTATGGTAATGACAATCATGATAATGGTAATTATGATGACGTTAGAGACTTTGCCTTTGAACGTATACTACTTTTAAAGGCTATAAAAGATTGCGTAGTATTCACTAGAAAGTACTAGATACTAAAAATGGGTAAAAAAAAAATTCAGCGAACAGCAGCGGAAGAAAGAAGATATAATTTGTTGAGACAAGAAAAGAACAAAGAGTATCAACGACAGTATCGTCAGAGAGTAAAAGCAAGGTCAGCTACAAATGAGGAAAGGACGATTAATGTTCAAATAGGTATACTAGAAATTCAGCGAACGAAAGAAAAAAATAAAGAATATCAACGACAGTATCGCCAGAGAATAAAAGAGAAGTCTGCAATACAGACGAATGTACTGAGTTCAACGAGCAACGCGATTAAAATTTCAAAAAATAGTTCTGAACCTGAACTTACAGAAAATGGTTTACTGCACGAAGACAAACCCTTCATGAAAATTATAAGAGGGTCGCTACATCAAGGTAACTTGCGATTTTCTGAATTTAGTAGAGGGAAACAATGCACTGCTAATGCTGCTATAGCTGTAGCAATGTCTATTGCAGCGAGTCCAATGTCGTGGACAAGTGAAATTATTGATGATGTTCTTACAATCGGAGATCGACTTTACATAAACAGTATAACTATACGTAACGAATTGTATCCTGATACGATTAATGAAGAATATATCTCTGCGTCGGAATTACAGCTCAGTAATATTGTGATTGATTCGTTTACTTTCGACCTGGAATCCGGTGATATTATTTTTGGTCACTTATTTGATGATAATTATGAAATTGGTATGCCAAATTTACAAAACGGTTTATTCAATTTATTCGCCAATTCCAATTTTGGTATTCTAACTTCCAATGGAATTTCGGTAGCATTGGGTAAATGCGGGGATAAATTTTGGGTGTTTGATTCTCATTCAAGGGATTATTATGGTAAAACATCCTGTGATGGAAAAGCATGCTTAATAATATTCACATCTGTACAATCATTGTGGTTATTATTAACTAGCAACATTTTACCGAAACATGGTCCAGGTAATCAATATGATTTAACTCCAATTACAGTGATCACCAAAAGGGACTCACATAATATTAATCGATCAATAAAACGGAACGTATCTAATATTCTCGAAGCTGTTGAATTTCAGAATTCACGAAAGCAAATAAAATCAGAAGATTCTCGAAATCACAAGAATGTGATTATAGATGAGAATATTCCTCTCGATAACCGTAATGTACGTTATGTGAAAATTTCAAATTGTCAAAACTCATTGGAGAACCCAATCGTAATACAAGATAAAACTGTAATAAGTTTAAATGACGTTCATCAAATTACGCACAAAACAAGGGTGATTTATGATAATAATGGTCAACATTATGCTGGCCAATTGAATATTTTTTGCAATAAATGTGGTGCTAAGCATTTTCAAGGAGAAAAAGTTCATAATAAACAGTCTTTCAATGACTGCTGTGCTCATGGAGAAGTATATCTTGAGAGTTTACCAAATCCTTGTCATGAATTACAAGAACTATTTGAAGGTAGACACCCCAAATCCAATAACTTTTTCGAACGTATTCGCTACTATAATAACTCATTTTCTTTTGCATCTTTCAATACTATTTTGGTGAACCTGCAGAAACAACGACCTGGCCCATATTGTTTCAAAATACAAGGGCAGATATATTATCAAATAAATACGGCATTACATGCTGCTGACAATGAAATTCCAAGCTATGGTCAACTTTTTATCATAGACTCACAAGAGGCCCTGAATCATCGATTGGATAATAATTCAGGTCTGGATATTGAAATAATACAATTACTCGAAAAAGTAATCCGAGAAAACAATATGTATATTCGCTCAGTCTTATCAACTGATGGGAGAAGAGATACGGAATCAACAAGAAATTGCCTCCGTCGATGAAAGTATACCCGAATTACATTTATGTTTCACAATAAAACCAGGACAAGATGAGCGCCGTTTCAATTCTTAAAGATGTAACGAAGTGGCAGCTATTTTCTCTACTTCTGCTAATGGAGAAATCCCTGAATCCTACGTCACTATTCGAAATAAAAATACTAAGATGTTACAGAACGTAAGTTCTATAGATCCAAACGTGGAACCTTGGATTTATCCATTATTCTATCCATACGGAACACGAGGTTGGCATCCTAATTTGATGCGTGTCAATAGAAATGGAATCAATAATAAACGTGTGAGCAGAGCTGCATATATAAAATATAGATTAGCGATTCGTAATAATGAATTCAACGTATTTTTATTGGGGCGCCGATTATTACAGCAGTGGATAGTAGATAATTATGTCAAAGTAGAACAAAATCGGATAAAATTTTGTAGAGATAATCAAAAAACATTGCGGTCAGAAACATATCAAGGATTAATAGATTATTTAGAAAGTGCGGCGCATGATTCACAATCAAAAGTAGGAAAAATAACAGTCCTTCCGTCAACATTTGTTGGTTCACCACGAAACATGATACAACATTATCAAGATTCAATGGCTATTGTTCGTAAATATGGAACGCCAGATCTTTTCATCACCATGACTTGCAATCCTCACTGGCGTGAAATAGACGAAAACTTAATGCCAGGGCAGCAGCCTGCAGATAGACCGGATTTATGTGCTAGAGTTTTCCATCTGAAAAAAAAATACTTAATCGATTTGATTGTTCGGCAGAAATTGTTTGGAGAAGTGTTAGCATACGTATATGTCATCGAGTTTCAAAAACGTGGTTTACCACACATACATTTATTAGTAACTCTCAAACACAGTTGTAAAATTAACACATCTGAAATCGTTGACCGCTATATTTCGGCAGAACTTCCTGATCCACAAGAAAATAAAGTTTTACATGATATGATCATCAGAAATATGATACACGGACCTTGTGGTGATTGGTGTATGACAAATAAAAAATGTTCAAAACATTATCCAAAAGAATTTAGAGAACACACAACAATTGATGCGAATGGATATCCCAATTATCGTTGAAAGAATACCGGTAAATCATACGAGCGCTATGGTGGTTTCAAATTCGATAATCGTCATGTTGTGCCATATTCTCCTAAACTAATTCAAATATTCAATTGTCACATAAATGTGGAAGTCGTTTCAAGCATAAAGGCTGTAAAATATTTATATAAGTACATTTACAAAGGACATGATGCTGCTTCTATAAATATTGGAAATAATTCGAATAGCAATGAAAGTGTTATTAATCATAATGAAATAAAAGATTTCATTGAAGCACGATATGTAGGCCCTGTAGAAGCAAGTTGGCGAATTTTGAGCAAACATCTTCAAGACAAGAGCCATACAGTGATACGATTACCAGTGCACTTACCAAATGAACAAAATGTCGTTATTCCTGATGGTAATGATTGAACGGCAATTATTTCTGCACTAGAAAAAGTAAATATGCTAATTGATTATTTCGCATTGAATGCACGCGATGAACTAGCTGGAAATTATCATTATACAGAAATACCATTGCACTACGTTTTTAAAAAATGCAAACTCAATAATCGAATTATTCATCGGTGGGAACGACGTAAGTCCCATTTTAAATGTATCGGGCGTATGTACTCTGTAAGTCCAGCCAAACTTGAACTCTTTCATTTTAGATTATTATTACTATCAGTTAAAAATGCTAAAAGTTTCAATGATTTAAGGACTATAAATGGAATCATGTGTCAAACTTATCAAGATGCGTGTTTACAATTAGGCTTGATTGAAGACGACGAAGAGTGGACTAGAGCAATGGATGAAGCCGTTGCATGGATGATGCCACAAGGATTACGAAAACTGTTCGTTCGTATTCTAATTCATTGCCAACCGATTAATCCCAATCGTCTTTGGACGAAATTTAAAAATCCAATGTCCGAAGATTACAGTCGACACTCGAGCTCAGGAAATGGTCAAAAACAAGCATTTGCATTTATAAGTAACATGTTATATGCAGACGGATTTAATATTTCTGATTTTATAGATATTGAAAAAGTAGAAGATATTATGGAAATAGAAAATATAGGTTACAATCAAGCCAATCAAATTGGGAGGCAGCAATATTTGATGCTGAATGAAGAGCAAAAAAGCATTGTAGATAAAATTTTAAATGCATTGCATAATACAGAACAAAATAATTGTAAAGCTTTCTACATTGATGGACCAGGAGGGTCTGGTAAGACATTTTTATACACAACACTATGGTATCTGCTCATTGGGGATAAAAGAAAAGTGATAACGATGGCCTTTACTGGTATAGCGGCAACACTACTACCTAATGGGAAAACTGTTCACAAAACTTTTGGATTACCCGTGCCTCTATTCGATGATTCATCTTCTAATATAAAAGCTCAGTCTAAAGAAGCTGAGATTATTAGAAAAACTGATGTTTTCATTTGGGATGAAGCTCCAACAGCACCTAGATATGCATTAGAAATAATAGATAGAAGTTTGCGGGATCTTATGAACAATGATATACCGTTTGGGGGAAAAATTGTCATTTTAGGTGGTGATTTTAGGCAACTCCTTCCAATTAAACCAAATGGAACTAGAAGTGAAATCGTTAATCTTTCAATTAAATTCAGTAAATTATGGAAATATTTTGATAAATATTATTTAAATAGAAATATGCGAGCTCTACCAGAAGAAGTAGAATTTTCGAACTTTCTATTGGAAGTGGGAAGCGGTGAATTAAATGACGCTGATGATAATATCACAATACCAGAGAATTGTGTAATTGATCCACTTAATGGGAATATAATCAAAGAGATTTTTGGAGATTATTTCAAAGAAAAGCAATACGAGAAAGCAGCTCAGTGTGTGATACTAGAAGCTAGAAATGCAGACGTAACAGAAATTAATAAAAATGTGGTAGATCTGTTAAACACTTTAGATGAGAAAGTGTATACAAGTACAGATAGTACTGAAAATTGTGAGGACAAAGAAAATATACACATAGCCCTTTTACCAGAATATTTGAACAGTTTATCTCCACCATCTTTGCCTCCACATGAATTACGATTGAAAGTTAATAGTATCATAATTCTCATAAGAAATTTAAGTATTAGTGAAGGCCTTTGTAATGGGACAAGACTATTAATATTAAATCTGGGCGATCATTTACTCAAATGTAAAATATTGACAGGAGATAAACTGGGAGAAATCGTTTTCATAAATAGAATTACACTTCACTGTGAAAATGAATATCCTTTCACTTTTAAAAGGCGACAATTTCCAATTAAATTGGCATTCGCAATGACTATTAATAAGTCGCAAGGTCAAACTTTTGAAAAAATAGGTCTGGATTTACGTAAAGATGTTTTCAGCCATGGGCAACTTTATGTAGCATTTTCAAGAGTGAGGTCATGGAATGCATTGAGAGTTTATTTAGGTAGTCAAAGAAATAATAATAATATTGTTAAAAATTACGTTTATAAAGAGTTGTTCGTATAGGACAAAGCCACATGATGCTATTAGAAAATCAATAGGAATGTCCCACCGATCTACCCAGTAATACAAATCATTGGAATTGGAATTGGAATTCACCCTATATATAAAACTGGCGAAAATAAAATTGAAGGATGAAAAAATTACATGAAAACAAACTAAAGTTTGTTGATATAACAACAGAAAAAAATATTCAGTCTTCAACGTTCAAACTACAAGGATCTATTTAATAATTTACGGCATAATGGCAGAAAAAAGATTCTCATCAAATGAGGTTTTGGATAGTATAGAAATGAAGGATCCCACTGTGTAACTATCTTAATTATATAACTAATTACAAAAAATTTGAAATCAAAAACGGCTCAGTTTCAGAATGTATTTTTTACAGTGAAGTCATTGGCTATGTGGATAAAATCATTCCTCCTTCGGAAACTGCTGTAGGAAAGAAAAATTTCAAATTTTTTCTTAACAACGCCCAAGGAAGACAATTGCAAGTTGTGACATGGGATACAAATATGATATCAACCATACAAAAATTGATTCATCCGGTTAATTTGGTGAGAAATAATGAATAAACATATAAATAAAAAAATGAATAAAATATATGAACAGTTATTTATTTCAGATAGTGCATATAAGTGGGGCATTAGCTAATGTACCGAAAGTAGACATTTTTAATAAAGGCAATTTACCGTACGAGTTGATAATTAAAACATCTACCATAATTACAATTGAAGGAAGCTTCACAGAATCGAAGCCAATGATGGATGTTAAAAACATAGAATTGAAAGAATGCGGAAAAAATGTGGGACAAATGACGAGTAAGAAATATAAAACTAGCTCTTATACAGAAAATATATTACTCCACATCTTTTACTAAAAAGCATATATAGGTAATCTGTGTAATCAATCTGTTACAGAAGTAAAAGGGTACATCTCGTGTACCTTCCGTAGGAGCATCGGAAAGTACGCAACCTATTTTATAGCGTCGATAACTAACGGTGCATATAAAGTAGAACTGCGCAGCAACGAAGATATCGCAAACGCAGAATTATTATTGGGAACTTGCGTACAAGTAACTGGTATCGTAGAAAAACCACGAAGGGGACCGATCCATATACGAATAATTTCGGGACACAACGTAATCGATTTACATTAAAAAAAAATGAGCTTAGAAAAAATACTCTCAGGATATAAGCAATGTGAACAATAATTTGAAAAGCAAAATCACTTGAATACAGAGAATAAACACTTATAAGATTCGAATGTTTCATGTTTAAAATACTGTTATATTCATGTTGAAGTTCTTTTTGAAAATAAAAAAAATAATAAAAATAATCGACTTATCGATGATGGCTATTTATTAATCCTAGAACGGTAACCTGGTGTGTTCAAACACCCCAACGACTTAGTAAAAACAGGCAATTTTACGATTTTCTCACGTTTTGTACTCTTACCCAATTTTTGACAAACTTTTCAGACTTCACGCGAAACTTCCGTAGGCTCACGTGATTCTGCATTAAAAAACGAAAAGAATGAGCCTCCGTAGGACCCTTTATGTGAAATTATACCCGAGATATGAATTTTCAAAATTGGGGTCTTTCATCACCCCAGGTTACCGGAATAGATAAAAGAAAATAAGGTTACCGTTCTAGGATTAAGAATGAATTATGTAGAGGTTTTCAGTAAAAGAAATAAAATGAAGAATTTAAACGAAACTTATTTATATTAACAATTTATTCATTAAAGTCAAGAAGACATCATATAGAGTTAAAACATATAGCATATAGTAGGTATATACCGGGAATATTTGTAGAAATGCGAACAAATTGCAATCACCCGATTCTTGGCTTCTGCAATAAAAAGAAAAAGTAAACCTAGATGGTATTTGTTGTGGAATAAAATTTATAAATAATTATAGCATTAACCAGATTTACAATCTTCCTCACCTTTGAGCAAGGTTGGGGATCCATTGCTTGCTTTTTTTTTGGAATAATTGTTGCTCCAATAAGTGCATTATCATCAATATAGTTGAAGTCCAGTATTTGAATTTGAGAATAATCGTCAACCAAAATATGTGGTAGACGCTCTTGAAATTTTATTCTGCCAGTAATGGCTAGATGATCACCTCTTTTGAACACCTTTCTATCGCCAATAGACCGAAGTCGAACCTCAATCTTAAATTTACCTTCAGCGACACAACCGAACTCATACGCAGATCCAGAATACGAAGACGAGTTTAGGAAAAACGGAGATTTCACATATGCGTGGACCACTAAAAAATCGAATATCAATTAAATTAAATTAAAATTAATAAAAAAATATTGAATAACAAAATGAATACATTATTTAAATAGTAAATAGAAAATATACGCACTAATGAGGCCTTCTTCGTTGCACACATCCGCGAGTGATACTAATTTCGATTTTTCGGTACTAACATGCTGCACAGCACTCTTTGAAATCACGTTGATTAACGTATGTGTCCGAACGGTCAAATCCATGACGGTATTTCCATTGCTAAATTTTGCATGTTTCATCGTTGAAAATGCTCCATCGACATGTATTACCTGAACAAATATACTACGTGAATATATATTATAAAACGTTTATAGCAGAAAGATGCATTAAGATAATTTACAGTATTTGGTTGTACAAATGGTGCTACTCTGGAAGAATCTTCATTCCAGGCATAAAACTGAATTCGCTTTCCATTTGAATTTTCAAGAATGAATTTGAACAATAATTTGTCTCGAGTTTGTGACTTATACGTAGGAGCTTCAACATCTTTGACAACTCCAACAACATGTCTAAAATAAATGAAATGAAAAATATATGTCAAAATATGAATAATATATAATATGAATATTGAAATCCCGATAAAGAAAATAGAAAAGAGCGACATCCCACTGACATGTTGGTCTGAAATTGTTTTAATTCAAAGAATTTATGTGAATTTGTTGGAGAATTGAAAAATTGTGTTTTTGAGATAGCTTGAATAATAAAAAATATAAAAACGGTTGATATGAAAAAAATTAATTTTAGGATGGATTTTGAAGTGCGAGAACTATGATATTAGAAAATATGAACCAGATATAAAATGGACAGGATCACAGTCTGCGTGATTTGGCGTGGAAAACCCCATATATTATACACAAAAAAACCTTATAAAAAAAAGATTAAAAAAAAAAAATTTAAGAATTTATGTTTATTACGTATACTTACACAGTTGAATCGTATTCAACCATACAATCAAAAGCTTCATCCTTCGTATACAACGACGTAGGGTCCAAATCTCTCAAAAAATCTGAATCTAAATCAAAATTACTCAGATCTGAGTCGTCACTTGATTCTCCCTCGAGGATACTATTTGTGTCAGATTTTAAAACATCATCCTCGAAAAATGAATCTAAAGATTCAGGTTTGGATTGATTATCCATCTTGCTGAGAAAAATAATAAAATTATAAATAATCATAAGAATAACAGGCTGAGTTATTCGGAGTGGAAAGCCCCATATATATAAATAGAAATCAAAAGTGAATAAAATTACTTACCGTCGATGAAAAACTATTTCACGCACTGACACAAAATATTGTTACAAAGGTCGAAAAACACCCCTCATATTTAATTCGCAAGGTCTAGTAGTCATCTAAATAAATGATGTTAACATTTGATAAAAGATAGCGGTTACTAATCACAACCGCATTATTGTAAAAACAGTCTTGTTTTAGCTTTGGGCTTAGACAGACGTGTATTTTCTTAAATACAACCCAATATTTATTTCCCATTATTTCGTTTCCTGTTCAACTTATTTCCCTCGGGAACTCACATATAATTATCTTAATAATCGCGAACCATAATTCGCAACACTGGTGTCAGAACTGAGGATCTTGCCCGAGATCGATAAGTTGAACTTTCTGAAATAATTCGAATTAATTCGAAAACATAATGTCCTCTCGCCGACGGGCTACAAACTCTGCTAACGACGAACCCGCTGCTTCGACTTCGGGATCAGCTGGTACCCAGCTATCTTCACCACAATTGCCGTTCGATATGGTCGAACGCCTCCTCCAATCTATGGCAGCCCAACAACAGGCTAATCTCCTTGCACAACGCGAACGCGAAGAACGCGATGCGGAACGTCAACGCGAACGAGAAGAACGCAACCTGGCAGCGCTACGCGAAGAGCGTGAAGCCAACCTGCTAGCACAGCGAGAACGCGAAGAACGCCAAGCCGAGCGACAACGCGAACGCGAACGAGCCGATCGCGAAGCGAACCTTGCTGCCCAACAGGCAACCCTTTCCCTTCTTCGCGAAGGACTTCGCAGGCGATCTGAGGGCCCGGAATTGCATTCACGGACCCCTACCCCGAGCCGATCCCCTGTAGAGCAGATCCCCGAACCTCCAGTTTTAAGGTCTGTTCCAGTTTATGGGGAAGCAGAACCTTCCCCTATCATCCGTAGGCCTCGGACTGGTGGAGCGGCCGTTTTTACGCCGCACACCCGTACCAATACTCGAAACGACCGCATTGGAAATACAATGCGGGACGGTAGAGCAGAGGGCCTAGACTTGACGTGTGGAGATACTCATTCGAGAGATGGGATTCCGAAGTCGCCACACGTACAAGCTTTAATTAACGATAACAATATTGATAACGAAGAAATCGTTTTGTCTCGCGCCGCGAGTGGTCGCGAAATTTGCGAAGTCCCGGTCAGAAATCCGGAAAATTTAATTGACAGGGTTCAACATAACCCCCATCCAAAAACGTATAATAATCTCAAAGTTCCTTTTTATGATGGCTCAACCCCTTGGGCCGAATATGAATGTCAGTTTAACCTCTGTTCGGAATTAAACGATTGGACTCCCATTGCGAAAGCTTCGAATTTGGCCCTGAGTCTGAGAGGTCCGGCTCTCTCAGTATTAACGACTCTTTCGAGAGTGGAAATTCGCAATTTCGATAAACTAAGCGAAAGTTTAAGACTCAGGTACGGTGGTCATCACCTTAAAAAATTACATCTGACCGAACTAGAAAATAGAAAACAAATTAAAGGAGAGAGTCTCGTAACGCTCGGGCACGAAATCGAACGACTGACCAGGTTGGCTTTACCGACCTGCGATGACGAGACGAGAGACCAGATAGCTCAAAGTCGTTTCATTAACGCCATTTTCAATGCCGAATTAAAACATGCCCTGAGTCTAGCGGGACCCCCGACTTTAAGGGAAGCCATTAGGAGGGCTCTAGAAATAGAGGCCCTCAATAAACAATATTTAGCATCCGGTAGAATTAGACAAGTTCAAACTGACGAACCTTCGCCCGATGAAAAAGATTGTCCTGAAAATAAACCCACTCCCTGGCGGCGTCGTGGCCAGTATAAGGGTTTTTCTGATGGCGATGGTAACACTCAGTCACCTAGATTTTGCCGTTATTGTAAAAAGGACGGGCATACCATAGAATATTGCTTTATACTTAAAAAAAGGAATTCTGAAAATAATAATTCAAACAAATCTAAAGATAATGATAATAGAGATTCGAATCAAAAATCTTGGAGGGAAAGAGATCCCTCTCCTGATCCTCAAACTTCAACCTCAAAAAACTAAGATCTGGTGATTCAGTGAGGCTTAAATCATCGGAAGAGTCTTATATTGGTAGTCCTGATATTACCCAATTTTTAATTTAGGGCCTCTGTCGAACCGGACTATATACACATGAGGCACCGTAAATGGTGTAAATTGTCTCTAGGTTATAGATACCGGGGCTGAGGTTACCGTAGTCCGTTTGAATCTCTTAAAACCCATTTTAAATGTTTTGGCTGTTCCTTCTTTGCGAACAGCTACTGGGGTTATTACTCCAGTTTTAGGGAAAACTTCCGTTCAGGTTGCTATTACCGATTTTAGTACATCTCCTCATGAAGTTTATGGAACTGATAAAGGATGATGGAACTTTGGGGTTAGATTCTTTTGACTACTCATGGGTGTATTATTTCTATTACTACCAATTCATAAATTTCTGGTCGAGGTGAGATTCCTTTTTTTAACGACCAGAGATTTTCTTTCCGATCCTTTTCGTACTACTCCTTGGGTGCGTAGTTTGACACATTCTACAGAATACCCGAAAATTTCTCTTGAAACTTTGTTTGAAGACGAGGTTAAACACGAAAAAGGATCAAGTAAAGACTCTTTAATCAAAGCCCACTCACCTTTTGATCGTGTTTGCGATCTTTAATTGACTTAGATGAATCTCATATTGATGATTTTATATCTCTATTGCGAGATTTTAGAGGTTGTCTCTATTTGAAGTAAAGGGGATATTACCATTTTTAACATTTGCAAGGTTATGAAAACTTCCAATTTTTGGGTTAGGTTTATAAACCTTGAACATAGTATCGAGCTTTCATAGATTGATAAATTGGCTGATTTGATCAACGATTTTGCTTCGGTCATTTGTCTGAAAAATCGTCAATTGACGTTTACATGAATTTTGGGGTTTTCGTTAACTCCTTGGAATCTCTCTTTTGTCTATTAATGATTTTTATTCGTTCTCTTTTAAAGAGGCATCTTACAGGCGTTGTTTGAAAACGTTTCATTGCCAGCTTGTTCGAGAGATCCAAATAGTATTTCAAATTTAATTGTTAGTTTAAGCAATTAATTTAATACAAGATTTTCAGAGCTGGATTTATCTAGTATTCTGAGGTTGGAAATTCAAAGCGGAAAGCATCCCATCCTGGACCTATTTATCCTGTTTTCCTGCTTCCCCTCAGATAAGATCGTTCCATTGTTATTAACCTTATTAATTGTGATTATATCTCACATTTTAACCTTTCGAAGGATTTTTCTTGTTTCACGTTTTCTACGTGCTCAATGTGTTTTACGTGTAAAACTCATATTTGTCCTCCTATATAGGTCGTTTACTAAAAAAACTTTTGAAGAGGCTTGGATTGAGCGATTTTGGGACCAAAGCCCTGATTTTTGGAATACTCCAGAGCTTCTCCCCTTTTACGCCCTCCTGTCGCCTCCTTTTGCAGATTGCAGGATCTAACCACAATACCGCTCACATCCTGATCCTGTTCGTTTTGGATTCTTCTTTCAAGATAGAAAAACTTTGAAGAACATTTTTATACTAAATTTTACACTTTGATTGGTTAAGGCTCAACTATCTTCTCAAGTTCTTTTGTGTGGTTTTTCCTTGAGAGTGAAGGCAAATGCCGGATAGTTTTTGGGAAAGAATTCTTCAAATTTTCAATCCACCACGCTAACTTTCCCTATTAGAGCAAGCACACAATTTGACTACTAGACTTTTCGTTTTTCTTTCAATTTTTGTATTTCGAGAGTCGGGTCGACTCTTTTACTAAGGGGGGGGGGGTAGTGTTACAAAGGTCGAAAAACACCCCTCATATTTAATTCGCAAGGTCTAGTAGTCATCTAAATAAATGATGTTAACATTTGATAAAAGATAGCGGTTACTAATCACAACCGCATTATTGTAAAAACAGTCTTGTTTTAGCTTTGGGCTTAGACAGACGTGTATTTTCTTAAATACAACCCAATATTTATTTCCCATTATTTCGTTTCCTGTTCAACTTATTTCCCTCGGGAACTCACATATAATTATCTTAATAATCGCGAACCATAATTCGCAACAATATTATAACAACTGCGCGATGACGTCGACAAGGGAAACGTAATAAGTTTATCATTTGTAATGTAGAATTTGTTTAGCAGGTAGTATTTTCGCAAATATTATGTAAATAAAAATACCTGAAATTATTACAAATGCAGATGAAGCCTTGAAATAAAAGTAACGAATAAAGATTTCTTACACTTGGCAGATTGAAAAATAACAAGAGCTACAAGTGTCAAGCAAGTTTACTATAGTTCTGAAAATAAAGAAAGACACTATATTCCATATATTTGTTATAGCCATCATTATAATAAGTGATTCAAAGAGCGCGCGAAGCGCGCTGATGTTCTAATATTACTAAAATCAATAAAAATATAATAAGATCTTAAACCATACATATGATTGTATTTTTTATCTTATCCCACATATACTCCTTTTCATTTCATACCGCTATACAATATCTAGTTTTCAATATCTTCTTATTGTCACGCATTATCATTCCGTGGTTGAGAGCTTTGATCATAGATGCATAAACCCAAGTGGAAGTAAATTTCAAGTAACAGTATGGAAATTGTAATAAAGCGATAACACAGGTTTGCGATGAAAGTTTTTTAAATACTTTTACAATATGACACATACAGATTTCGGTCTGCTGATTCAGAGTACGAACTCCGTTTTTACGCATCACGTCATAATTTTGTTTTTCTCATTTCATATTGTAACGTGTTCGGCTACATACACGTAGTCGTACTACGCACATACGCTACGCGCAGATGAGGTGACGCCTGATGACGTCACAAGCCCTATATAAGAAGCAACGCTGAGACGGCAACCAGCGGACTTGTGCCAAAGCGGCCGACCAACTTATACTCATCTCAAATCTTTTCTCTCTTCACATAACCTCAATTTTGCTTTCTTCTTTTTCACTTCGTGCCAAAGCGGCCAAGTAGAATCATATTCTTATTCACAGAGCATTTAGCTAAAGCAGCATTTGTACTCAAATCATTTAATTACCAGAGCAAAACGAAACAGAAACAAAAGCAAGCGCGAGTAGTCGTAAGTATTAGAATAATTCAGATTTTAATTTCTCTTTTGTTTTTCCTTGATTTTCTTTGAAGTCACGAAAACCATGTTTCATTTTATTTCATTTTACTTTATGATTCATTTTCTGTTTACACACGATTTATAATTTTTGTTTATTTTCCTTGTAAATTAAAGATTTAACGAAACCACTGTTATTCGATTTGCATCCAAATACAACGCAAATGATAGTGACATTGAAAGGTATCTAGAAATCTGATTTTTATCATTTCATTTTCATAGATTCCCCTTGACTAATTAAAACTTAAATCCATTTTTCAGCAACTTAAAATCACTTGCTTAGCTAAAAGGCAGCTTCGGCAAGGGCACTCAGACAGCTACGGTAGAGCTATAATTGCTACCCTAGTCTGTGAGTCAAACATATCCCAAATCTGTAGGGAAGCAGCTGTGATAGAGTAACATCTATCCGACTCTGTATTAGGGTTTCAGGGTTTTTCCAATTTTCCCCTTAGAGCAGCTCCAAAAAAATCACATTTTCACCTGTGACAAAGAATCACGCGGACTAGGTCAACTTCACCAGCCTTCTGCTGGTGAAGCATAACCAGAAAAAGTTACAATATATACATGTAGATATTTTTTTCAGAATAACTTCATCAAAATAATAATTTTAAGTTTAATAATTTCAATAATAAGATAATTAAACAATAATAATAGTATTAAAAAAAATATTAAAATTTGCAACTTTAGATATAGATATATTAGTTTATATTACATTCAGGACTACTATCGTGAATATCAACAATCCAGTCAATCAACTTTTACGAAATTGAAATTTGCAGACGTGTGCAATTAATTCGTTTTCTATGGTGGACAGATGGTTTTACAATAGCTATGAAGTTTTACAATATATTTAGAAAAATATTGAAGCCGATACGTGAATAACCTATCCAGATCTGCTTCATATATGAGTATTGTTATTATTATTACTAATATTATTCCTAAATAAAAGCAATAAATGTTGCGGAACGAGAGATCGTCAACAGAAAACTTGCATGCAATCGATTGTTGTAATCGGGATCCTGAGATCCTTCAGACAACTACAATTTATTTATTTAGGAGGTTCGTGTTGAGTTAAGAGTTGGAACTCAATCGTAGAATCAAGTGAATAGTTTATTAAATAACAATTAATATCTTTACAAAGGTTTCTGATTATTCTTACTGATTTCGGATATACTGTGACTGGCTACTGGTCTTGATGTTCTGACACTGAGTATAGTATTGCACTGATCGCTTATTTATTAAGTTAAGGAGGTCGCGCTGCGTCTGCAGTTGTTGTTGGTTGCGTTAACGCTTCGTACTTGCACATTCCATAGTATTGCCGTAGTGTGGCTCAAACATCTGGATTGCAACACCTTGATACTCGGGTTGCAACAGAATTTACAATTAATCTTTTGGTCTTCCCGTTGGGGTAAATCATGATTTCATTTGACGCTGCCTTATGAGTCTTGAGACGTCTCAACGCCTCAAGGTATCACGCTCAGATTCAACTGTGATGTCAGATTAGTTTATATTAGTTTTGCATTGTTATCTAGAATTATAAATGTAATTAGAATGGAAATTCAGTGTAATGCAAGTTCTCTGCCGCTTCCATCATTACGGAAGCTGCAACGGCGTTGTAATCGGCATTTTTAAAATGCCTTGGAAACACCCACCCACTCCTACCCACTTACACTATAGTGTAAGTGCGTTTCCTTATGTTAAAGCGCTCAAATCGAGCTAGTTTTATTTATCCACATGGACTTACTATATGCGTGTCTATATGCTATGCTATATAGACGCAGCACTGTGATTCATTCACAGGGGAATGGCGTTAGCCTTCGAGATTTTAATATTACTATTAAATGATCTCTCATTTTTCTCGCATTTCGCGAATAAACTTGTCTCGCAGGGTCGCCACCCGGTACGATTGTCGTTGCGTAAACCGCAGCGTATACTCCACAGCTGTAGGAGTCCGGCTGCCTTGTAACAGGTTGGAGAACTATACTTCCAGTATCGATATGTAGATATCGCTTAGAAATGTATCGCTTCTCTTCCCTGCTCAACAACTCGTATTCACTGCGCACGAGACCGTCGTAAATGTAACCATTACAAGTATCGTAATAAACGCAGTGACGTTACCGCCGATTATGTGTTGTAACATGGCAAAGTGCACATGCCGTTACAAGAAGCTCCCGAACCCTTAGATGACCGTGATTACGTAGGCCAGTATGCGTGGGGAAGTGCGAATGCGTCAGGGAGCCACGAGGCTACGATAACTCTCCGAGAGGCGACCGTGACTGTACTACGACTGTAGAGTTTATGGCTGATTTCGTTCGTTTTCTTTTTCAAAATTCTCTATGATGTGGGAGATCTGGACAAGCGAGGGGTGGAGGACGATACGATCCGACTGACCCCCGACTGACGTGGACAGGTATGAGGGTGAGAGGCCCACCGAAACCGACTGTACTAGGCCCCTGGGAGGCCCAAGACTACGTGGACCAGCTGACTTTAGAGCGAGAACGCGGGGGAGTGCCGGGGGCACTCAGCTACGAGGGACTACGGTGGTGGAGGTGATTCCCGCCACCCCCAAGAGCCAGCGAACCGCGTTCCGCCAGAAGAATCCTCGAGGATCACCCTGAGCAAATTCGAAGATCCGCAGGCTACGGCCCAGCCGCCATGGGCGACGATCCAGCGGTCGATAGACCAATCGATAATTGCCTGACAATCGAGGGTGCGCACACCGGCGCCACGCGGTCTAGAGAACTCACTCTGCGTTAGGCTAGCGACTTAGCTTGAGATAGAGAGAGCGTTGTTCCCTTTAGTTTTGTTTGCGGGTGTATGATTTCGTTTTTTTTTCTTATTAAGAAAGTGTGTGTGAGCCCTCGCGGAATAACGTATCCAGGAGAAAGAATGGATTTTGCCCACGAGGCGGAGGAGTTCGTCAGGTGGCTGGAAAGCGGTAAGCTTTAGCTAACTTTACCCACCTACTGATTCGAATCCGGCAACGGCCATCTGCCATCTGGCCTGTAGCCAAGCCACGAGGCTCTTTAGTAGGTTTGGGGATTCGAAGTAAGACGAACCCCGAGCCGGTAGGCCGTCACCATTGTCCCTCACGTAGTAAATGTAAATGTAAATGTGATTCATTTATGCCGGGGCCCGAAACCGGGCCTAAGGGCAAAGATTACAGGGCGGTAACAAAACAAAATAAGAGCAAAGCAGATGAGAGATTAGGCTAAACAAGTAAAATTAACAAAATAATAAGGATCAGACTGGCAATAGCAGAATAATAGCAAAAAGAAAAAGTCAAAGTCAGAGATTACGGACCGATAAACGATGAATGTGACAATCGGTCACAAGAGAAAAGGAAAAGAAAATAGAAATAAGCAAAAAATAGATAAAACAAGAATAGGAAAATCATAAATTAGAATTAAAGATAAGGAATAGATAAGAAAATACGAATAAGCGTAAGCATAACGGCGAACATAGAAATGCGAAGAGAATAAAAATGAACAATTAGTAACACAAGAAGAGAATGTGGAATGATAAATAATAGTAGAATAATGAGAAAAATAAGAATAAAAATGAATTAAATAAATTAAATTAAATAAATAAAATAAATAAAATAAATAAAATAAATAAAATAAATAAAATAAATGAAATAAATAAAAATAAATAAAATAAAATAAAAGAGTAATTTCGAGTTTCGAGTTCAGTAAAAATTTCTCGGTCAAAAAGCCGTAGTTTGTTGAATTTGTAAGGTCCGCACCCGAGTGCGATAAAGACAGCAATAGGCCGTCACGGTCGCTATCTCTCTCCTTCTTGCGGGGAGCGGTGGTACGTTAGCGCAGGCTTGAGCCTGCTCAAATTCTTTTGTTATTGGCTCTCTACAGATTCAAATCTCGGTCGCCTACGAAGGCAGAGTTAGGTTAAGATAGTTGTAAGTCCTTTGCAAATAGCTGGTAAGTTAGGTAGCGAGGAGGCCTAGCCCCCTCCTCCCCCCCCCCCCCCCCCCCCGTAGGTGCCGGTCGCTTATACACGGCCGGCCCGTGCATGTGTGGGAGTATTGTCCAAATAGCGTAATTAAACAGTAAAGCCTCGCGGCTGTAACCCAGGGGGTTACCCTTCTGATTATTCCACGGGGAGTTGATTTGTCGAATTACTGGTCATTATTTCTTCTTTTCTCTTTAGTTTTTTTTTGCCTGTTATTGCCACCCTGCGTGGGAGCTGTTCTTTGTTTTTCTTTACATTGTAAAATTCGCAAATCGAGGCGAGGTCACCCTCACACGGCCTGTAGCCGCCTTGCGCCCGTAGCTATAAGGTACCACCGGGTGCGTTAACAAAATTGTAGCTCTTTTGTTATCTAGTTTTAAGTTTTCTTTTGAATAAATTCTTTATTATTTTATTTGATTCGAAATATCGCGAGTCGTCATTGCCTGAGCTAATTCCTCACTTAATCCCGACCCTTCTCCGCGGTACCGAAGCTAGCCGCCGCTGGTAAATATTCGTAAGACTTCGTTATTGTTCTTGATTTTGAGTTTCATGGCGAAGATAGTTCGCCTGGCGCCCAAACCTTTAAAAATTCGAGTATAGCTGTGTGTGCGTGGGATTGACCCCGGAGGCTGGTTATCCGGTCCACATCCGAGGGTTAACAAAATCCGCGTCACAGTGTATATCCCTTTGAAGAGGGCTGCATGGCTTGATGCAGTTATAATATGCTATGTAAGAAGCAGGATTGCAACGAAAGTCGCTGTTTTCTTGTAATATATTCTGAAACAAGTCGATACTTGAATCAGTCAATAAATTTTCGGGCGATGATACGTTCGCCTCGACTTGTTCGACCGTAATATTTCGGCGTACAAGTTCGAGCATTTCGATAGTTTCATCGGAAGCCTCATTTTCACCGTCAATTTCGATTGTTACCCAATCGGCGATGACGGTGTCCTCGTGAGTGTTCGAACTTGGACCGGCGAAATCCATGGAATCAATGGATGCAACCTTCATCTCTGTAGCAAGTTGTGCTCTCGTACAGTCTTGTACATCGCCAGACTCGTCAATGGGACGAGCGCGTTTTCTTCGAAGCACTGCAGCTTCTTGGGCTTCAAGAATATATGTAGGATCGCGGATCCGCATATTTCTATTCCGACGACTGTCCATAATTTCATGAAGCAAGCATTCCATATAAAATCGACAGAGAAATGGTTTCATTTTTGAATCCCAGAATCCATCGTCTCTGGTGACTTTGACGAGTTTCATAGCCGTCGAAGACCATAGCGCAAATATGCAATAATAACGCTTGGTTACGTGTAACTGACCCTGTATTTGGTAATACAGTCCGACCTCCAAATAAGAAACCCGGTAATAGGAAACCTTCCCCAGTTTCTCGCTCAAGCACTTCCCCCACTACGACTCGAGCTCCGAGCTTGAGAATTTTGTGCGCGAACCTCTGGTGAAGAAACCAGCCCGGGAGAGATTATTCGGGCAAAATAGAGTTAACGTGTAGTGTAAATTGATTTGTGCATGCGTGCGTGTGTAAATGTAACACAAAAACTACAAGTTTATCAGTAATTTTTTTTTATTCATTGAAAAGATATGTGTGTGGACAAGATTTAATATAAAATAAAAACAAAGATAAGGACATTTAAAGATTTTCATATAGAACAGCTAAAGTTTCCGAGAAGTAATGAAAAGCGTTTTCGTCTTGTTGCGTATCATTTTGATCCGCAACGCACTCAACTGCAGGTGGGATGTTTTCGAGAGAGTCGAACTCTGCCATTGAAGATGAATCCTCAGAGATATTGACTTCTTCTCCTTTTATATAAATGAGATAAAACAATATGGACATAAAAATAAAACGTTTATACTCACCAGACGATGGCATAACGAACATAGCTCGTGGCCAGTTTTAAAGAAAAAAGAAGAAGAAGAAAAAGAAAATAATACTTTACTTTTTTCTGTTTTTTGAATCCAATTCAATACCGTTGCTGCGTCCACCTCTTCATAACCGTCGACTTTTTTCAGGCGATTCAGTAAATCAGTTACGTCTCGATCGTCTAGAGGTAGCGATTTGAAGGTGACGTCAGTGTCCACGGAAATATCGAGATTATCGATAATAAGAGGGTCCTCATCTGTTTGAGTTGACGCATCTTTAATTTCTTTGGGCCATAAATTATTCCAGCATTTCTGGATCGTCGTGGGTTTGACTTTCTTCCATGCGTCAGCAATCCAGAAAATGACTTTACGCACGTCAATTTTCTTCAAAAACTCGATCAGTGTAACATTTTCATTTTGAACCTCAATGATTGAATTTACGAGGTTGATCTCGTAGTTTAATTTGACAGTTTGAATTATGCCTTGATCCATAGCCTGGATAGGAGAGGTGACATTTGGCGGGAAAAAGTTTATTTCGATGTCGTTAATCTTGACGTATCGATGAGATCGACAATTGTCGACAAAAAGTATTGCCCTCTTTGGCAAATTCTTAGAGTTGAGGAAAATTTCAACTTTTGGAACAAAAACATCTTTGAACCACTCTTCAAAAATCTCTCCGTTCATCCACGCGTTCGTCTGACTGCGGTACCATACAGGCAATTCATTCTTGTTCACGTTCCTCAGACAGTGCGGATTTTTAGATTTTCCGATCAGGATTAGAGGCAAAATGCAAGAGCCATCGGCATTACAACACGTGGCTATAGTAACCCGTTCTAACTGTTTTTTCCCACCGGGAGCTTGCGACTGATCGGCTGGAACAAATGTTCTCTTCGGAATACTTTTATACATCAGCCCACTCTCGTCCATATTGAAAATTTGGGATCTTTCAAGTTTTTTTGCAGCGACTATTTCGGCAAATTTTGCTTTAAACAGATCAGCTGCTTCCTCACCGGCTGATAGTTTCTCCCCTTTCAAAGCCATAAGGCAAATATCATAGTATATTGGACAATTTTATCCAACAATTTGGTATACACTAGACTCTCGATATGAGAGACAAACCCCCGTCGTGTCTCTCATATCGAGAGTCCAGTGTAGTCTTTAATCATTTATTTGAAAAATATTTTTGTTTATATGGGAGACCGGAGCGAAGAAAGTAAAAGAAACTTCAGAATCAAGTAAAGAGCTAGATGAAGTAAAAAGTAGAATTGATCAATGCAAATTCAATAAAAAAAACCCGAAACACGATTCTCATAAGATGAAATAGTTAGAGCTGAAAAAAGGCCAGATTTCTAATCTAAATAAAAGAGTCACTTTTTTTTCGCAATATCCCATTCTGGCCGTAAAAAATTTTTTTTTCGCAAAATGGAGTAAAAAACGAAGATATTTCTCAATGAGTAAAATGAAGAAGACAGAGTGAAAAAATTTTTTAATCACACAATATTTTATTCAGTGCTCATATTTTTTTCCTCCCCTATATTTCAGATTAACGATTTCACTCACCTGTGATTTTCAAATTTTTAATGTGGGTTCGTCTCTTCCATTTCTCTAGCCACCCGTGGCTAGCTTTGAAGTTTTCTGGTCCGCCAATTCGAGAGTTTATTAGGAGTGCTTGTCGGCATAGCATTGGCCCAGAAACTGGAATGCCTTTGCGGCGACAATCAGAAAGCCACGTGAACAATTCGGCGTCGAGTTCGTTTGTTTCGGAAACTTTTTTCAATGTTCTTGTATAGCTCGTTTTGGCGGCACTCTTTATTATCTCCTCATTAGATTTCCATTTGCTGAGAACACTTTCATTTATGCCGTATTTGGCACCAATTTCTCGAGAGGTTAAGGTTTTAGACTCTTCCAAAATTTTCTTCTTTTCTTCAAACGTATAGCGATTACGTTTGGCCACAGACTTTTTTTCTTTGTTCAAATTATCATCTTGTGGTGCAGACTGTGTAATATTTTCATCGATTTGTGTACTACAGTCTGATCTCTTACGTTTCTTTCCAATTTCTGTCATTTTATGACAGTTAATAATTCAGGTACAGTAGCACAGTAGTATTCTATAGTATAGTGTGAAAACAAAACTTCGCTCAAAAAGTCCACGCGCAGTCAAGAACGTTTTTCCATGGGTGATATAAACGAATTCGAACTCCTTCGAGAGTTTCTTATCGAGAGGATTGCATGCGAAAAAGAGTGAGAGAGACAGCAGAGGTAGTGAGCGCACAGCGCGCGCCTGGTGGGGGTATCCAAATTCTAGGAAAAACTCTTCCCCTTGGGGGCTTTTGGTTTCTTATTTGGAGGTCGGACTGTAATTCACGTGATTCTTATCCAGAAGGTTCTTGTCCTTCTTGTCGAGAATATTTCGAAGATTCGGCTTTTCGGTTATAACCTTTTCCAAGTCAGCGTTCTGTGCTGAAAATGGACATTTGATTTCAACGATACCAACGTCGTCTATCAAACCGTCTGGAGACGCTCCTAGATAGGGGATCTCTTGATCAATGAAGAGGCCACAAGGAACGATTTGTGTCTCCAGTTGTGCTTCAACGTCTCGTCGGGCGTTTTTCTCATTTTCAAGCCCAAACTGAGTGGCAGCAGTGTCGATTAGCTTCGGGTACCGAATGCTCGCAACCATCTTCGCGCACGAAGTGGTTGGCAACATGCGACATATCGGCCCAAATTTCGACGCTGTTATAATCTCAGTACGTAACTGATACCACAGCTCAGAATCGCTCTGCGATACCGTATCTCGCTCGATTTGTGTCGCGTTATTCTGGTACGACTTCAATTTTTCAATGTGTCGTTTTAGCAAAAACATCGAATACCTTCTTGTCGATGTCCGGCTTTCTGGCAGACGGACCGTAGTCCTTGTCAACGCCGCGATGAATTCGCAGCCTGCGATTGCGTTTTTGCAACCTGCATAGGCGAGTATTGTAATTTCGACGATGCCTATGGAGTTCCATTTTCGCTACGGCGGTAGGCGTTTGGTGTGTCACATGGCGGTGTAATTGAGATGAAACAGAGTTCGTGTTCTATTGCACAACCGCTTCGTAACATCTCATTTGGTACGAGTTTCTCATACAATGATTAATTCTCTTTCCAGAATTTAATTTGTTCACTATAGAATTGCACGCCTCTGCCGCATTATTGGTAACGTTCCTCAATAAGCTCTTGGCGTGACAACTCAAATAGCGCACTGCCTCATAAACGCAAGAATAAACTCCGGTTCGATGGATTCCGCCAGCACATTCTTACCATCGGGCTCAGATACATAGTCAAATGGCAGTGTGTGGCAATTCGAGTAGTCACCGTAGACATGAAAAAATATATTTAATATATCTATACAGAGTTTCATTATTTTTTCGTCCTCTGATATGCTCTCCGCATTGCGGAGATCTCTCGCTTTCTCTACGTTGAGACGAATTTTCAAACCGCTCGAAAGCACGTACTGTCGAAATTGAGTGACGTTCAGTACTTCCTTCTGCAGATTTTTCGCAAGCTTCGTGAAGGAAGCAGCTAACTTGCGGCACAAGTTTCGGAACAAGTGATTATTACACTCGATTTTCTCGATGACAATTCCATATTCAGCGTACGGATTATTATCTCGTATAGCTTGATGTACGCTGCTGTCGCCGTCCGCAATGAGCGTTTTATATATTAGACCGTTGCACTTAACGCTATTCCGGAAACCTTCCACAATAATGTCGGTTTCCATTTCATTTGAGCTGCGGTCAAGCCCCCAATTTTTAAAGCAGGTATGAGCGGGAGGCTCCTTATTCAGCTGCTCTGCTGTTGCGTGGGTCGCACAATACTTATTGCGTGCACCAACGAATAGAGCTAACTTAGTCTCACGACCAATGATCATGGCTGCACCCGATAGCGCATCATGTTTACCACCCGCATAGGAGCGTTTTGCCCAACAGCCATCCGCAATGACGTCGATGTACGGGACACCGTTTATAACGTGCCTTTTTTTTATGGCAATTTCTTTTTCTATGGCAACAGCCCTTTCTCTTTCAGCTTCGACAACTTCATGGAAGTTGTCGAAAAGCGTATCCCGATATTTTCGGTAGGTGGGCGCGGACATAGCCGCACACGGCACTTTGGTTTATCCCCATAATATTTTTGAGGTCGGGATCCGTCCAAATGCTGAACTCGTACAGACATTTTTGACACAAGAAATGCAGAAGGGTCCGCGAACCTTGATCCCATGAGTTGACCAATTTCAGATCGCGAAAAGAACATTCCGACGAAACGGAATGGTTATCAAATTTTTCGTTCAATTGTTGCAGTAAATAACTTATGTCGACAATGCGTCGACCTTCGATTGTGATCTCACGGACATACTCGTTATCCTTGACATCATTTTCACCGACAAGCAAATTGTCACCACTTGCCGGTACCGGCAAGCTATTCATTTCCGCAACAATCGCGGTCTCTGAGGCCGCAACCGCGACGCTGGCTTCGCCATCATCTTGGTCAAGCGAGACGATGGCCTTCTGGCGCCTAAAACAGATCGTGAATCCATAAGTATTCGCAGGTTTGTAATGGGGTATGTCAGAACGCGTAACCACGGAAGAAAACTGGATTGATATGCAATTTTAATTGCTCGATTACGAATGAAAAAGTACGAAGGTTGGAAAAATCCTTGCTAAATTTTGGGGACAGAATTCCGGACTACGAATAGAGCAGATTTCCCGATTCCACGACCGTCTACGTGATCTATTTTCGCTGGTTTATTATCTTAGCAACTAAATAAATTCAACTCAAATATTCATGTCAGCTTATTCCAGATTTCGACCAGTTTATGGTTTTTAAAATAGTGTGAAGTACGAAAAATAATAATAACGTGCGCGTTTCGTAAATGGAATGCTACAATGTATTCGACGTCGTACGTATAGTATGGAACGCCTGGCCTGCACTGTAGCACGATTTTGATGGGGATTCTCAGTATATGACATGTGAGAATTCGAACAAAAATTTGTGTATTTAGAAAAAGTTTATAAACAATCGTACTTACCGAGAAGCAACAAAAATTCGCTTTCGCGAGTGTCTTTTTGTTTTTGTTGTGACGGTTCGCCATACTTATATCAACCACACGGGTTGACTTCTACTAAATAATACTAATCTTATTATTTACACACGCTAGCACAAACACACGTACGAAAACTGTGACAAGAAATTAAAAGTCAATCACATTCACTTATCACAATTCACGAACGAAACGCGTCCGGTGACGGCACATGTGCTCGCGATTACGAATATGAAGTCGGCAGAAATCGCAAGCAGAAGATAGGCGCGCGCCGCTTGCATTCGATAGGTCCTCAAGCGTTCATATGAATTAGGTTCTCACGAATCTCGCAAGACTGCTAAATTAATTTTTGAAGGTTGAACGAGCACAAGTGCCGTTGGTTACCCGTAATACCCAAAAATAACCAGTCCTTCTGGATTTCATTTCAACAATAAACTATGATTGACTGCAGCTTTTATAATTGCATCAAATGGACAGTAAGTTTTCGTTTGAGAGTGAGCAAACGATCAAAATGAAACGAAATGTATTCGGAAGAGTTTTCCGAAGAATCCCGCTAAGTTTCGTCGTTTGCTCGACCTTTGAAAATTAATTTAGTAATCGTGCAACGCTGGTAAAAACCTAATTCATGTGAGCGCGAGCTGCGCGCGCTTATCTTTCGCTTGCTTGCTTCTGCAAATCACATCTTCATCTCGCGACTACCAAGAGCAGCGGCGTACAGTGGTCGGAAAAGACCCGATAGGCGCGCATGATGTTCAAATTTCTTGCTAATCCCGTGGCGTATCTCTTATTCGGAATATCACGATCATAATGTTCAAATAATAATATCTCTCTAATTAAACATGGTAAAGAAATTTTAGATAACAGAAATTTAAGTTAATGGAGTCTATACTATATAGGCTTGAATTTCAAACCGTGACGATGTATACGAAATTTTGAGAGGTCATAAGCATTCAAATGTTCAAGAAGAGCTAACTGATATATTTTTCATCATTTCATAATTACATATTATGAACAAAATATGTTATAAATAATAGACTGGCTGAAAAAACCATATTTCATTCGCTTTGATATGTAGAGAAGTTGTAGGTTTCAGCTGAAAAAAGGCCTTCTTCTTGTCCTTCTTTCTAAGGCCTAGCGAAACGTATTGATTTCATGGTCAAAGATTCAGAAGGTGTTAGATGAACTGTGATTTTCTCCATGTGGTTACCATAGGAGTGTATATCCTTCGTCGTATTGATCTATGCATATCTTTCATAGTAGAAACTATATATATACATATATACGGACATCTGCGATACATGATCTTATTCAAAATGATCTTATTCACCCGCTCTAAAAAAGATTCAAGTACCCAACATTCTAGTGTCAACGATTTAGAAATTGCAGATCATTAAAATCCCTTTTAGAATACCCCCTATTTAATTTCATTTATTTTTGTTATCAGAGAATTCCTACTCTTCTAGCTAGATCTGACTAGTGTATTCATTCCATGCGTATTTTCCAGTTTCTCCGACTCGTTGGGAAAAAATTAAAATATGAAAATAAATTCCAATAATCGATCGAGGACGTCATAACTTCACATTTTTGATAGCTAACCTAAAAGTCCCTAATCTCTCCCTAACCTCAATTGTAAACTAAAACCCTATGTTCGGCTGCTAGGCTAGCTGTCAAAAATGCGAGGTTATGATCCTCGATCGAATATTGGAATTTGTTTTCATATTTTAATTTTTGTCCAACGAATCGGAGGAACTGAAAAATACACATGAAACGAATACACTAGCTAGAGTCTCTTCCTAACCTCAACTCTAAACTGAAACCCCATGTTCGGCTGCTACGTTAGCTGTCAAAAATGTGAGGTTATAACGTCCAGGATCTTCTATCGATTGTTGGAATTTATTTTCATATTTAAAATGAATAAACGACTAATATTCTCTTCGCAACCTCAATTCTATAATGGAAGTTTATACATCCCATTTTCGAATCTCAGGTTAGCTGTCAGACGAGTCAGGTTATATCATCTGCGGTTCGATATTGATTATTGATATTTACATACATGAATTCATTTTTCTACAAATCAGGATGAACAATATGAGTAGAATAAATAACAGAGCAATCGTCTTTTTGTAACGTCAACCGCAAATACGATTTTAGTCATCCGACGGTCGTCTTTTAGGTTAGCTGTCGGTTGGGTGCGATCCGATGTCGATCATTAGTATTTTCTGTCAAGCGGGAGCAGCATTCACGCTTACGTATAGTGACCTAAGAAACCTTCACTAGCGCCGCCGCGCGGCTTACAAGTATACTGGGTGCAATGTCGGTACAGAGTGTCACCTGGACTAAATGTCGGTTTTTTGGTTTCGAGTGACGGAGAATCGTGCATTTGCAGCCATTTCGCTATGAAATGACACGGGATTAGGCTCAAAGTGTGTGGTTTTTCATTGCGGAGTGGCTGATTGTTTTGAAAATGCGATTATCTACGGAAACAGTGAATAATCGCATGATTTAGGTTGTCGATAACTCAATCTGTAAAAATTTTTGTCAAATTTTGAAAAAGTAAGATAATCAGCCACTTTCTGTTAAAAAACTGCGTAAGCTCCCAGACTTTCATTGCGATTGATTGCGTAGTTTCGAAGAATTAACGATTCCCGTTTTCGAGGTTTTGACAAACGTTTCATATCACCTTAAGGCTGTTGAAGGGGGTCCGGCCATTTTTGTCGACCGTTCGCAGCGCCATACGCGTTGAGTTTTCGGACTAAACTCGTCAGGACCGTGCTGATAAAAAATATGGGTGCCAATTAGAGGGCCCCAAATTTCACACAATTTGTTGTAAAATGAGAATATTTCTTGAATCTTAATTCTTGCGTATCTATAAACAATCTTGCAGTCAATATTTCACAATCCATGAATTATCTATAAACTGGGTACATCAAAATTGATGGTAGACGTGACACATTAAACTTTAATCCAGTAATTCTACTTGCAGTTATCGTCCGGAGGATTCCAAGTTCCCAATTAAACGTCTGATTGTTTCAATAATTACAATTAAGGACATTAAAGTAATTGCGAGTATTTGAAAAAATAGTGACATATCATTTTTAGTTTATTCATCTTGACTGTGACGGCAGCTACTCTGTAGCGTCCTAACTAATATGAGGTTTTGAATGATCCGCATGGTCAAAATGAGTAAAAGGATACACTACAATACACGTTAGATGATTATAGCTTCAATTCCCATGCATTTTAACATATACGTGCTTTAATTACATAATTTCAATTGAGGAGTGCAATATGTTATGTGAAGACAGTGCATACACAGTGTTGCGCATGATAACACATTTGATAATTTATCTGGGCACAAACTCATTTATATGAGATTATACCTTAACTTATATGAATTCTACAGTTTCATAACATATCGAATTCTACAGTTTGTCTACATGTATCATGAAAACGATGAATTAGCGAACGTTCAAGGCATGCAAGAATTCTGTCTCAGAAATGAGAAAAAGTTGTGCGAAGATACTTTAATATTTATTCTATCACTTATGTTGTTGACTGAAAGTTAATAGCAATGGTGTTAATACGTTATTATTGGAGGTAGGAGAGGGGATGGAGGGAGGGGGGGCCACCCGCCCACCCACTTCCCCCCCTTCCTCCAGGGGGTTACTTGGACTAAGTCCACTGCTCGAGTTCTTCTTCATCTCGACGTTTCGGGCGCTAAAATCTGCTCCCGTCCTCAGGATGGTAGTCTGGCGACTTCCCATGGCAGAGTGATCAAATTCCGTGCTCCCACCGGTATATATAGGTTCGTTGTCGGTGGCGCCAGCTATGACTGGTGGCGCCGCCTTGGCTTGCTCATGGCCTCCCTCACCTCATCCCTGTACAAAGGTAACCAGAGTTTGTTAAGTTCTATGCTGGGTTGACTTACAGCATTTGGTGTGACTGCTATGCAGGCTGACTCCTTCACTTATGTTAGTTGAACTCGCGAGTTTCTTATCTTCTTGGGGGAATTCGAATATTAGAATCGATTGAGGTGAGCATAATTATATGCAAACAAGGAACTGAATCAACTTATCCTCGTAAGGGGGTCTGCGACTGAAACTCTCACAAGAACCATTCAATTTTTTGCAAACTAATGAAAAAGGTCCACTAGAGAAATGCTTTCTACAATTTTTAGAATATGGAAGCATATGTATTGGAACATGAATCTTAATTTTCTGCAATACTATTGTATGCGCAGGGAACCTTACGCAGAAGGTCTCCTATGTATCGCTGCAAAGGTTCCCTGCGCTGAAATTTCATCGTAGAAGGTTGAGTTATTTTTTCCATACAAATACACCATGAAGTAAGAATTGCAATAAGTTTTTCTCGATTGGACCTTTTATAGTCATTTGCAAATATAAAAAATGACTTTTATTGAAGTTTCAGTGACGTTTCCCCTCACTTGATGAGAAATGAAGATGCACAGCAGTTTCATCCGAATGGAGAAATATAATCTGACTATATTACATGAGATTATGTACAAAATGTGCAACACAGTTTATGCATGTTCACATTATTGAGCACGGACAGTTTGTCTACGAGTATGATTCTAACCTACAAATTAATTAATAAGTAGTTCAATCGTCAGCTAATTATGCCTACGATTCGAGTATACTACTATATTGGTGCCTATCCCGAATTTTTGTCTCATTTTCTGTGCTTATCATCAACAATAATCTGCAGAATTAATTTTCATAACCTCTGAGCAAGTTATCGATGCTTACAACCGTGGACGAAACGAATTCCAAATTCTGTGGCATATTCACGTAGCGCACTGTTTTGAGCCGCCATAGTGTGCGTTATGTATAAGATGGAAACGTGTGTGATTGTGTAAGTGAAACAGACGGGGCCCTCGGAAATTCGTATTCGGCTATGAGTCCCGACAGTTTCAGTCAACGAGCCAATAGTGCCGCCATCTATTGGTTACGAATTTTCGCACGGTAAATTCTCCGATCGTAGACAGCTTTACAACTTGGGATGGTGATTGAACTATTTCTACTGTAATATTGTTGTGGGTGAAATAGTGCTCAGTACTAGTCGAGTGCAAGAAATCATTATATCGCTCAAATTAGATGTCACTCGTCTCACTCGGCAGCCATTTTTACTTTGTCAGTGTGTGTATCCATGTGCCAGCTGTCACGAGGATATTATATAAAGATTTTATTAGAAGTTCAGGCTTATTTGTGGCTAACCTCTGCTATTTCACCCAAAACAATTTTAATCAAGGAACATTTCGTACACATCAGATTCTCGAAATAATTCTTTATTCTTGAGAATTTACCGTGCGAAATTCACTCGTAGGTGTGTACATGTGTACGTGCCGCTACCCCCACCATGGGACCCCCTTCAACAGCCTTAAGGGTAGGAGATACTGAAATCTGACCATCTCAAAAAATTGCAATTTTCAAATGAGGTTCTACAATCTACATACATTAGACTGTGTCAAAATAACTTTTTTTTTTTTTTTTTTTGATTAAATATATCTAAAAAGTTTCTTCAATATGAAAAAAAAATTCTCCTCAAGTTTGAGCTCAATATCTCTAAAATTGAGCTGGCGCAAAGGGGGGGTCCCCTTTCCCACTTAAAATACATGGGAAAAAAAATTTTTTTTTTAGTTTTAAAATAACTGCATGAAAAATTTTTTTTTTTTAATTTTGTTTCTTATTACCTTATAGGAAATTTAATTCTCTACAAAAATGTTCTTGTGCATTTTTCTCTAAACCCAACAGAAACGAAGTTACATAGCGCTAAATGGGAGGACAAAAAATAATTAATGAATTAATAACAGAAAAAATTTTATTATTTTAACTTATCGATAAAATAACTCAATATACTTAATTACTTATCAAAAATTTATGAATTCAACATTATTTCAACATAAAAAATTGAACAAAGTCTACAATAATACAGAAATTAATTTTAATTATTATATTTACAAATTATTTTATTCACTGTTGACTAGTCTGATTTATGTAATATTGTTTATTGGACGAAGGGTATAATTTGCGATGATACTGTACAATTTTCCATAAATATTGTTTTTGTTCTTCGTCTTTGGTACCAAACTGATTGAACTCTTCAACTAAAGCAACTGCTCTTTCAGCAACATCGTTCACTACCTTTACATTTTTTAACAACGATAAGCAAGTTTTATAATTTTGATCACTCGGCCACTGTGTAGGAGGTGAATTAAGGAAATCACTTGAAAGCTCAAACCGTTCAAATAAAGCCATAGACTTTTTCGTTATAAAATCACCAATATCTTTAGTACATAATATATCCAAATTATCACGATCAACGTCAATACGTTTTTTGTTAGTTTGACTTTCTTTCGTTTGGATTGCTTGGACCATTTTCAATTTTACTTCCAGTGGCACAGAATCATCGAAAAAAGCAAGTGAGGCGATTTCTTCCGATAAATACCACAAATGGTTCGCAAATTTTTTGGAAGTAACGTTGGAAACTTTTACGTCAATATTTTTGAATTTTATAAGGTCTTGGAGAAAGATAAGGTCTTGATTCGGAGCTCTAATAGCGCTTGAGCAACTAAACCAACCTTTAATATAAATTTTTACGATAAATAAACATATTCTACGAAGTTTAGATACTTCATCTGCTCTCATACGAAATTGACTTTTGAACATGTATATTTTTAAGCAATAAATGGCTTTTGCAAGCCACCTTGCATGGTGCGCGGCTCCAGGTACTTTGAATTTTATTCCATTAGAAGGAATACCTCCTAAAAAGATACAAGATAAATCTAGTAACTCTTTATAATCGTTGCGGGGATGATAAATCTAAAAAAAAAAAATTACAAAAAACATTATAAAAATTCATATAATAAGAAATTACAATTAAAAAATAGTATACTTTTAATAAAATAATACTCACATTAGTTTGATCAGAAATAAATTGTAGAATATTTTCCTTATCATCTTTAACGTTATTATAAATAAAATCATCTTCTACTCCGATTTCAAAATGATCTTGATTAATTTCTGACCAGCTGTTTCTAAAACGGGTGAAAATGGGAACATTTGGACTATTCGTCACAGGCCAACAAGTTTCTGCAGCGCTTCTTAAGACGAGTTCGTAAATATGATGGCGACAAGCGAAGTACAAGAGATTTTTATCTAACTGTTTTTCAAGTAAATGACATGTTCCGTTAAATTCACCTAAGAAAATAATCAAAATGTGTCATATAATACTTTTCAAATATACTCAATCGAACTCTAAGAAACTAATAATATACAAAGGAATAATTAACATTAATTTACCTGTGTTTACACTTGTTGTATCAAAACAAATCGCTTTTATACTATTCTTAAGTTGCCAGTCATCCAAAACATCAACTATAGCAGTAGCTTGTTTAATACCAGTAGCAGGGTGTAATTTTGGAACACCTAAAAGTTGTTCAATATTTTCCCCGGATACAATAATTGGCAGTCGTTCAACCTTTTTCGAATTATCATCATCTGGGAGCAGCTTGCCATCCCAGTGTAATACAAAACAGTGAGAACTCCGTAAATTTTTTTTTAGTTCAAATACATTTGAACTTCTCAATCGTTTGCGACTTCTGTGAATGGAACTAGCACTGCAATTTACACTTTCAACATCAGAGTTCAATGCACTAACAACAGCACACATTATATGAGCTGCCTGTCTACTGGTTACTTTGGTTCGGTCTAAAGTAGATGTCACACACGGAGTCAACACATTTATCTTTTGTTTTTTCGGTTTCAAGTGTTGTGGTATTTTGTCCTCAAAATTTGATATGACTCTTTTCAGAGAAACATTTGAATCATATGAACCAAAACGAGACAATTCTTCAGATGATACACTGATGTTAGACATTGTTATGCTTAATTCTAAAAATAAAAATTTTTCATGAGTATTTAAAGATTAACAAAATAAATTAATTATTTACCTTGGACAGTATTATCTTCATCAGAAGTTTGACCATTTATCGGATCATCTACATTCGGTGATACTGGAAGACATCGATTTTGATTCTTTTCATAATTTAACATTTGTTTTTGATTTTCTGTCAATTCATTATTTTTAGAGCAAATATTGAATAAATCATCTAATTTGTGGCAGTAGTTCTGTTCATTGTACTTATGTGTTGGAGATTTTTTTCGTGATGAGCTCTTTTTTAAGATTTTCCATTCACAGTATAACGTTTCTATTTTTTTAATGATAAATTGAGGTTGAATTAATATTATGCCAGAGAGATTCCAAATATTTATCACATCCTTGCTAACATCAATTGAACTTTCATGAATACTTTTTTTCAGAAAATAATATTTATAAAAAAATAAGCTCATCACCTGTCGATTTGATGGCAATTTACGACAACTCATTTGACTACAACACGAACCCACTAAATAAACGATTTTGTTTTTATTCATTATTATTAACGTATTTTAATAAAAAATTATAAATCAACAATAATTTATCAAGACTTTGAGTTAACCTCACTGGTAATTGATTTATATTGTCTTAATCTAGAAGAAAGATTGAACGGAACAATATGAGGTTAGTTGTACGTGAAGTTGTCTCTTTAAAAAAGTCCTATGTTATGAAAAAGTACTATTTTTTCCTGCTAGATGTCATTAATTGATAAATAATAGAAAAAAGCAACTTTATCGACTGTAATATTCGATTTTTATTTTGTCTTCCCATTTAGCGCTATGTAACTTCGTTTCTGCTGAGTTTAGAGAAAAATGCACAAGAACATTTTTGTAGAGAATTAAATTTCCTATAAGGTAATAAGAAACAAAATTAAAAAAAAAAATTTTTTCATGCAGTTATTTTAAAACTAAAAAAAAAATTTTTTTTCCCATGTATTTTAAATGGGAAAGGGGACCCCCTTTGCGCCAGCTCAATTTTAGAGATATTGAGCTCAAACTTGAGGAGAATTTTTTTTTCATATTGAAGAAACTTTTTAGATATATTTGATCAAAAAAAAAAAAAAGTTATTTTGACACAGTCTAACATACATGTTCTCCATCTCAAAACATAGACTTTGTGCAAATTTCAAGTCATTTGAACCGATAAGTACAGAGTTACCCCTCACAATGCTTTGGAAATAGCTTTCATTCGAACACCTCCTTGCGCTCCAATTATTCTTGAATCTTACTGAGCTTCCACACACATACTTTTGGATACGTGAGCTACAAAACGACGTCGTATTTTGGAGATGGCTGCGATACTTGTTTTTGACATTCTTATTCATGAAAAGTGAAAGATTTCGTTTTAATTATTTTTTCTAAAATCCGTTATTTTTTCTCGATTTTCATGACCTGACGTAAATTTGTAGCTAATGTATTGTAACGTGGCATTTAGTAATGTCGTCACAAGTTCGGGAGATGAGAGACGTCTAGTCGGCGGAACTCCGGGAAATTGGCAAACAGTTAAGGAAATTTTGGGCTTAACTAATATTCTTTCATTTTTGTATTAATTGATGTAAAACGGACGAGATTCCTACTACCGCGGGAAGGCCACAACATAACGACGAGGACCAGCAGGTACTTCACGAAGTGCGTTCTTTGAATCGCTAAGAAAGCGTCGGAGAAGGCGCATCCTACCGTAGTCGGAGAGCTGGCACCAATTTTTGGATAGGTATTCGAGGCAAGCTGAAAGCTTGCCCTATACCTGTCCTATGATATCCCCAACACAGAATGGCAGACCTGGCTGGTGACTAGCGGGGCTAAATCAACCCCTAAATTTTTAAAAGTCTTGATTTTCTTTGCCAAAAATATGCTTGAAGCAATTTGGAATTTTTATATGTTGTTTTTTAATGTGTAAAGACTTGAGAAAAAAATAAGCCAGGTGATTCAGTTGGGGTTTCAACCTTTCCAGGCGAGTGCAAAAATATTTTGTAAAAAAATATAAAAAATGTGCTCGAGGCAACTTGATTTTTTTTGGGGTATTATTTATAATTGAAAAAAAAAATATCATAAAAAAGACAGGTCATTTTGGTGGGACTTTCTGCCTGCCAGGTGAACAAAAAAATCATGTATAGGTGCGAGTGAGTAGCGTTATAGGTATTGAAACGTTTTTAATATTTACTCCTTATGAGTAATCAAATTATTAATTATTCGTCTTTAAATCTCGGGGCTACTGAAGCAAACCGGCATCAAATTTAAATTTTGAGTTTTCTTCTTTAGAGTGAGTGATCGAATGATTATTTTAACTTAATTGAATCTTATTAATTAATTCTAATCATCAATTGCAGCTGTGGAGCAATTGCTCGTTAGCGTTAACTGAATGATTTTCCTCAATAGTAAGATGAAATACTGATTGCAGCCGCAGAGTTTTATCCCGTTGGCGTTAATCAATGTATTGATATATGCAACGATTGCAGCCGCAGAGTTTTACCCCGTTGGCGTTAATCGATGTCTTGGATATGGATTAGGATTAAGATATTAATTAATTGCGGCCTCAGAGAATACACCCGTCGGCGTTAATTAATTTAGTGGGATATATACTTACACACCTTCTATATTTTGTTTTATTTTATCGAAGCTTATCTTCGTTTTTTTTTTATATTTTATTTTAATTGACTCTATGAGTTTATATCATGAATGAGCTAGCTGCTTCGCTCGCCTCTATATATAGGCGGTTCCCCACCCGAATCTACCTGTTTACTACGATTTTATTTGACTTCCAATTGTTCCTATGTCTGTTTTTCACTCTAAAACGTCTCTATGGTCTATTTTGCATAATATTTCGATGAAATATCGTGCATACTCGATTTGAGATAAGTTTCGATCTTTTTATTTATTTTAACTGAAATGTTTCTTTTTCTACATAACCATCCTGTAAGATATCTTATTACTAAGGGTATCATAAAATAACGTTTCATTGCCCCCCTAAATTCAGGGCTAATAAATTATAATTTATTCGAACTGAATTTATTCGTAATTCAAAATAAAATTTCTTTCTTCTTTTTGTTTTCTTTGTTTTAAACTACTAACTTATTTCAACTTATCTCATTCTTATTTCAATACTTAATCTATTGTACAATTAATATATTATGTGAAATTTTTTTTTTTTTTTTATAATATCTGTAATCCTAACGGGTCTTTATTATTTATTAATTCCGGTAGTTCTATTTCATAGTCACTATCACTAATTTCGCCGAATAATTTTATTTCTTCTTCCTTCCTTTGTTTCATTTCTTCCGTTTTTCTTCCATGTTTCTGTTATGATTAGGGTTGTGGATGTTGTGAGTTCTGTTGAGATCGTTGAGTTCGTACCTCGTTTTTACACCTGAGGGTAACCGGATTACGTGCGGATGGTTGAAGTGAATAATGTGTGCTCGTTGATATGATTGTAATTAGAATTATTTATTGATACGTGGTTATATTGATGGTTGAAAACAAGTATGCGTTAACTGTAATCTACTAAAGTTAGGTATTAACTATTTAGATGTAGGATTTGAGTGTTTGAGAGTTGATTGTTCGAGAGTTAATTGATGTGTTGATAGCTCGATGGCTAATTGAAGAGTGTTGCGCTAATAATGAATATGGTGTCAGTTTGAGAGCGAGTTCTTTGTCTCTTGGGCGTGAGCGTGTTAAACTGCAAGGTTTGCAGTTTATAGGTACTTAGGTAGGGATGATAGTTCTTCGAATCGTGAGGTTGAGACTTCCTTTGATTAAGGGTCATGGGATAGGATGCATGCAGGATGTTGGGTATCGAGTATTGAGAGTGAGAGGTATAGGGAACGTAACATTTCCAATTCCTTTTCTGTTCTTTCATTCCATCATCTTCCCAATCCTCAATCTTTCCATACATTCCTGTAACCTCTTCTTTTTGTTTTTTAGTTAAATAATAATCAAATAAACAATAATTTTTGTGTTCTTTTTCTTTTATATCTAATTTATATAATTTCCATTTTGTTAGTGATTTTTCTGTTTGAATAAATTTATTTATCTTTTTCATTCTGGGGGTTTGCGTTTTTTTTGTATTTTTAGATTTCTTTTTAAAGTTGGCTTTAGAAATCCGATTCTGTTTTGAATATATTATTTTATCGTTATTTTGATTTTTAATTTCACTTTCTTCCTTTCTTTCTCCCGGTACCCCTATCTCTCTTACTTCAGGATATTGGCAACTTGCCTCCCTCTTCCCTAGTTTATACATTCTATCTATATCAAAATAATAATTATGTTAGTTACATGTGACTTAAATTATTAGTTTCTTACATCTCTATTATAATATCTTTTAAACAAACTACTATGGAACATTCCTCTCTCTTGATTATTTGTCTCATTTAATAATATGAAAGTGTATGGTCCTATTTGTTTTGTTAATTTATACGGACCTTCATATATAGTCATGAATTTTGCTAATTTCTGTTCCATAGGATTTGAAACATTTAATGCTTTAATCAATACTTCATCTCCTACATGAAATTCTTCCAACTTATTTTTTATATTAAACTTTTCAGCTCTTTTTCTACCTTTATTTCTTATTCTTTCTCGAGTCAAAATTAATTCTCTGCGATATATTCCTGGTTCTATAATTTTTTGTAAATTAAGATTGAACCAGTTCTCCCAATATCTAGTTGGTTTCTTTTTTAAGAATAATTCATATGGTGTTTTATTTGTCATTTCATGATATACTTGATTAATACAATCTTCTATTACTGGGATCCACCTTATCCAATTATTATGTCTATCACCTATTAATGTTCTAAAGAAACGTCCCAGTTCTCTATTAACCCTTTCAACCATATTACTTTGTGGATGTCTGATTGCTGATGTTATTATTTCAATATTTTCATCTTGTAATTTATTTTTCCATTGAACAGATGTAAATTGGGTTCCTTGGTCAGTTCGAATTTTATTCGGTTTACCATAATTTGGAATATAATGATCAAATATTTTTTTTATTGTTTGACTAGCATTTGCTTTTCGTGAAGGATATAATTTGACAAATTTACTAAATGTATCTATTGTAACTAACAAATATTTAAAACCTCCTTTCTCTGTTGGTGAAGGCCCATAATAATCTATAGAAATTAAATCTAAAGGTTTTTCAGGTATTATCGTTTGCATAGCAGCGAAGCATGTTTGATTTGATTTCTTACATTTCTGACATGTATCACAACCTTTCAATTCTCTTTGTGTTAATTTCAAAAATTTTGCATGGTAAAAATATTCTTCATTAATGAGATATGTCTTTTTAGGACCTATGTGACCGTATAATTCGTGAGTTTCCCATATTACATCAATTGCTAATTTTCTTGTTAAATATATAGTGTTTATTTCATTATTAATTCTTTTTACTAATATGTTATTTTCTAGTTGATATCGATTTTGCTGATTATTATAATTATTTTCACAATCGATTATTAATTGAGTAATGTCTGGGTCTTCACGTTGAAATCTTATTATTTGTTTCAAATCCTTTTTTAATATTTCACTCGGTTTTCTAGCTAATATTGCAATTTTCATGACCCCTTGTTCTGTATAGTTTGTATATTTTTCTTTTAGTGGATATCTGCTTAATATATCTGATACTAAATTACTGCTTCCTGGTATGTACATTATTTCTATATTATATTCTTGTATCAGTATTATCCATCTGGCTAATCGAGAGTTAATAATTCGACATGTTTTTAAATACGATAATGCCTTGTGATCTGTAATAATTACTATTTTTGTTCCTAACACGTATGTTCTGAATTTTTCTAAAGCCCAAATGATCGCTAATAATTCCTTTTCTGTTGTATAATATCCTAATTCGGCTCCTTCCAAAGTTCTGCTAGCAAATGCTACTACATGCTGATTTCCATTATCATCATATTGGTATAATGATGCTCCTAATGCATAGTTACTAGCATCTGTTTGAATATAAAATGTTTTATTCATATCCGGATAATGCAATATTACTGAATCACAGAACAACTGTTTTATTTCTTCAAATGCTTTTTCTTGTTCGGTACTCCATTTCCATTTAGTTCCTTTTTTTATTAGTTTTAATAACTCTATAGTGCAGTTTGCATGTCTACCAGTAAATCGTGAGTAAGAATTGATAACTCCTAAAAATGCTTTAAGTTGTTTTGTATTTTGTGGTTTTGGAAATTCCTTAATAGCTTTAATCTTTTCTGGTTGTGGTTTTATTCCTTCCGTTGTTAATATATATCCCAAAAACTCCACATTTTGTCTACAAAATTTTGATTTCTCAAAATTAATTGTAACATTATGTTCATCCAACTTGTGGAATAAGTCGTTAATTCGTTCCAAGTGATTATCAAAATTCGTTGAAATGCACAGTAAATCGTCTACAAATGTGATAATCTTATGTAATAATATTTATTTACTCCCAATATTTGCCTTTCGGCGTTACATTGTTTTTTCCTCTTCTATTTCATTCCATACTTCATTTATCTAATTTACGAACTATAGCCTATTTCTGTTTGCACTATTTGCTACAAGATTTCTTTTACAACTTTTCTTACATTCTATTTTTCTTTGTATTCTTCTTCCTTTTCTTCCTATTGTTCTCTTTCCTTTTTTTCTATTCTGTCTCTTCTTTCTTTCATCATTTTCCCCCATCTCGCCCCTTTTCCTTCGTCGCTTAGTATTTCTTCTATATTTCCCTCTACCCCCTCCATCTCGCTGCATCTTTCTATCAAGTGTTCTAGCGTCTCCGTTTCCTTCCTGCACATCCGGCATATTCTCTTTTCTTCTTTTAACCAGAATTTCCTTCCTCTCTCTTCGTTTCCGCATCTCAGTCTCGCAATTATCGATACTTCGTTTTCTTTTCTTCCTCTTTTCCCTTTCATGTATCTTGGCTTTGCTAGTAGCTTTATTTCTTTATATCTCGGTACACTTCTTGAATTCCACACTTTGTTCATTCTTTCTTGCTCTTGTACCTCTCTGTCTCTGCATATTGCTTTTTCTTCTATTGTTTCTTCTTCCTCTCTTCTCCTTTCTACTTCTTCTGGTCCCATACCACATCTCCATAGGTATCTTTTTCTTTCTTCTCCCCATCTGTCGTTTTTTCCTCTTTCTTCCGCTTTCTTCCTCTCCCTCCAGCATTCTCTTAGTATCTTTCTCTTTTCGTCTTTTCTTATTTTCTCTTCGTATCTGACCGCTCTCTTTCCGGCTTCTACTCTTAGTTTGTCCCTTTTCAGCTCTTCTCTTATTATGTACCCTGGCGTGGTTTTTTTCCAGTCCCAGGATCCATCTAAGGTACCTCTCCTGCAGTCTCTCCATCTCTTCACGTTCTTCCCATCCCCATATTTCTGCCCTATACATCAGAATTCCCTTTACTACTGAGTCGAATAGCTTCATTCTCCATTTCACGTCTCCCTTGAATTTTCTTTCTCCTATTCCCCATAGTCCCCCCATGGCTTTTCTCGCTTTTCCTATCCTTTCCTTGATGTGCGGTCCTTTGTTGTTTGTCCTGCTTAGTACGTATCCTAGGTATTTCATCTCGTCTACTTCCTCCATTCCTTTCTCCCCCCACCTCCATTTCTCTCTTCTTCTTTTTTCTTTCCCTTTGCTAAATATCATTATTTTCGTTTTCTCTTGATTTACCTCCAGTTTTTTTCTTTTGAAGTATCTGTCTGCTCTCTTTATCATTTTCCTCATCTCTTTCTCTTCTTCTGCTATCAGCACTACGTCGTCTGCATATCCTAGCGACCATATTTTTTCTTTCCCTATCACTGTTCCGCCGTCTTGACCTTTTCTCATTGTTTCCTCTAGGTCTGCGATATAGATGTTAAAAAGCGTTGGACTCAGTGGGCATCCCTGTCTCACTCCTTTGTCTACCCAGAATCTTTCGGAGGTCTCGTTTCCTATTCTTACGTAGCATCTCGTTTCTTTGTAGATTTCCTTTACCTTTTCTATGAGCTGTTTCTTCACTCCTATTTTCTCCATTGCTTTCCATAGTGTTTCTCTGTCCAGTCTATCGAATGCTGCTTTCAGATCTACGAATGTTATGTACACTTTTCCTTTCTTCTCGTTTAGTTTTCGGCCTACCACGTGTTTTATTATGTATATGTTGTCCATTCCTCCTCTTCCTCCTCTGAATCCTGATTGTGTTTCGTCTAGTCCCCCTTTTTCCTCTAGCTCCTTTATTATCCTGTCGTTTACTATTGAGGCGTATATCTTGTATGCCGTTTGGGTTAGAGTTACCCCTCTGTAGTTTTTTACTTCTTCTGTGCTGCCCTTTTTGTGGACTGGAATTACTACTCCTTCTCTCCACTCCTCTACGTATCCTTCTCCTTTCCATGTCTTCCATATTATTTCTGCTAGTTTTTCTTTCACCTTCTTTCCTCCTGCTATCCACGCTTCATTTTTTATCCCGTCCCCTCCTTCGGCTTTTCCTTTCTTTAATTTGTCAATCTTCTTTATCACTTCTTCTTTTATTTTTCTTTCCTCCTGTGCCTTTTCTTCCTCTTCGTTCTTCTCCTCTTTTTCTTCGATCTCTTCTCTTTGTCCCCCCCCTTCTTCTTGTTTTTTCTCCTCTTGGCCGCCCAGCAACTCTTTGAAGTGTTCTGTCCATTGTCTCATTGTTATATTCTCGCTCACCCCTATTCTTTTCTTTCTCTCTCTGTTTGTGTATTTCCATGCTCCTCCTTCATCCTTTATTTCTTCTACTTTTCTTTCTTCCCGCTCTCTCCACTCTTCTTTCTTTTTACGGCACATGTCTCTGTATTTTATTCTTTCTTCTTTGAACCTTTTCGTTTCTGTTTCATCTTCTTCTTTTCTTTTTCCCATTGTTCTCCATGCTTTTTGAGCTATCTTCTTCTGTCTCCTGCATTCTTGGTCCCACCATTCCGTTTGTCCTATTTTCCAGGTTCTTTTCTTCCTTTTCTTTGTTGTTTCTTCTTTGATTTTCTCTGTCAGTTCCTTCCATTCTTCTTCTAATCCTTCTTTTTCCCATTTTTTCTGCTCCATCTTTTTCCTGAAGCTTTCTGCCTCTTTTTGTCCCCATATCTGTACTTCTCTTTCCTCTTCTTCTCTCTCTCCCATTTCTCTTTCACCTCCTTTAATCTGTACTACTATCGGTTGGTGGTCCGACTCTATTCTTCTTTCTATCTTGAAGCTTTCTATCTCTTCCCATGTCTCTTCGTTCACTATCCCGTAGTCTATCGTCGTCTCTACTCCATTCCTGCTATACGTTGCTTCTCCTTCCTCATCGCCCCTCATGTTTCCGTTCAGTATTCTCCACCCCTTTCTCTTCACCATTTCTATTAGTACTTCCCCCTCTTTGTTTACTTTTTGGTCTTTTGTCTTTCTCTTTGTTTCTCCTTTTTCTTCTCCTTCTTCTCTGCCTCCTCGTTCTCCTATTCTTGCATTGAGGTCTCCCCCTATTATTAATTTTCCTTCTTCCTCCTCTTCTCCTATTATCTCCTCTAGCTTCTTGATCTTTTCAGGGCTTCCTCCTCTATTGTATATTGTCACTATTCTCCATATTTTTTCCCCTATCTTCGCTTTTCTTTCTTGTACTCCTTCTTCTTTCGTTCTTTCTCCGACTTCTACGGCAATCTCTTCTCTCACCCCCGTGATTATTCCTCCTCTCGCTCGTCCTCTTTTTTCTATTCTCTCTGCACCTTGGCATTCCCATTTCCATCCCTTTGGCATCTTCTTCTTCCATCTCTCCCATTCTTTTTCTTCTAACCATGTTTCTGACATTCCTACTATGTCGAATTCTGTTACATACTCCCAGAATTCTTCGTCTTTTTCTTTCATTCCTGCTATATTCCAGAATATCATTTTTGCACCCTTTTCTCCTCCGTTTACCTATCTGTTTCCTCTTCCTCCTCTTCCTCGTCCTCTTGCTCTTTCCTCTCGTCGTGCGCTTTGTGTTCTTTCGATTAGTTGTCTTCTTTCTTCCTCCCATTCCCATAGTTCTTCTCCTATCCATATCTTTTTGTATCCTACTTTTGTTCTAATGCCTTTTTCTCTTTCTTTTCTTGCCCTGTCCCATAATTCGTTTTGCACCTCTCTTTCTTTTTTAGTGAAGTCGTCATCGATGTATATTTTTCTTCCTCTCAGTTTTCCTTTTACTCTCATCACCTTCCTCTTGTCCTCCCAGGTTGCTAGCTTTACCATTATGGCTCTTTTTGTTCTTCCAATCTCCGCGACTTCCTTCATGATCGCCCTCTCTCCCGTGAGCTCTTCTATTATGGACCTTGCCATTTGTTCGGCTGCCATCTCTCCTTCTGTATCTTCCCCTCTTATTATAATGTTGTTTCTTCTTTCTTGCTTCTCTTTTCTTTCGTATACTTCTTCGAGTTCTTTCATTCTTCTTTCTTGCTCTCCTTGTTCTCTTCTTTCCCTCTCTTTTACTTCTTTTATCATTCTTTCGATTTTCTCTTCTGTCTCTTTTTTCTCTCTCTCTTTTCTCTCTTTTTCCTTTTCTTCCCTTTTATCCCTTTCCTCTTAAAGTCTCAGAACTCGTTCCTCTAGCTTTCTTCTCTCCTCTGCCCCCTGATTTCTTATTTCTTCAATCTCGTTTCTTATTTTTGTTGCTTCCTCTTTCGCCTCTGCTCTTCCTGTTTCCATTTCCTCCCTCATTTTCTTGATTTCTTCTGTCATGCTTTTCATTCCTTCGTACATTTGTCCCACTATTGTTTTCACCTATTCCGGTTCGTCTTTCTCTCTGGCTTCTGTTCTCTCCTCTCTTCCTTGGCCCTTCCTCTCATCTCCCCCACGCTCTTTCGTCCCTTCTTCCCTTGAGGGCGTCCTCTGCAGAGGCATGCTGCTTTTCTTAACTCTTCTCTTCTCTCCTTCGTCTTCTTCTGTGTCTTCCTCCCCTGCTTTCCTTTTCCTGAGGCTTTCTATTATCGATCCGTCTGATGCTGATCGCTCCCTTAGCCAGGTCTTTGCCTTTAGTGGTCTTCCTCTTCTTCGTTTGTCTGGTGATCCTTACGGTGTCCCCCACTCCTCTGTTTGTTCTCCTTCGTTTTCCTCTTGTCTCGTGTCTCCGAGCTTCCACCTCTCCGCTTCCCTTGCCATATGCTCTCCACGACTCGCGTAGTTTGACTGCCGACTCACGCGCCTGCGCGCTTCTGTCTGCTTGTCCGATTTCAGGTGTTCGTGCCTGTGCTATAGGTTATGTGCTAGACGGTCATTTCTGTTCTACTCCTTTTTCTTTCTCTTTGTACCTTCTTTTTCTCTCCTGCTTCTCTTCTCCTCTCCTTGTTTGCTCCCTCTGTTCTTTTTCCTCTCTCTTCCAGCTTTGATTCACCGTATTTTTATTTTCTTTCACTTCTGTTTTCACACTCCACTATTCTATACGGTGTCTGTCCCGGAAGTCCTGATAATCTTATGTTTTAATTCTCCAAGTACAGTCTTCAATCCCCTTACTAACGCAGCAAGACTAGTTTTTAATCCAAATGGTGTGACTATAAATTCGTAGCAATTTGATTTATGCATAAAAGCTGTGTATTTACGGCTATCCGGATGCAAAGGAATCTGCCAAAAACTTGTAGTTAAATCCAAACTCGACATCATTCCGATATTATGACATTTCTGAAGAATTTGTTCTATTGCTTCAGCGCATTCGTAATCTGGTTCCATTATTTTATTGATTTGTCGTGCATCTAGACACAATCTTACTGATCCATCTTTCTTTGGAATTACAACCATCGGATTTATATAAACGCTATTCGATCTTTGAATAATTCCAAATTTTATCATCCTTTGTAGTGTAGTGTTTATTTTCTTTTTTGTTTGAGCCTTTCGGCGTTACAAAGCTTATACATCTTCCTCCCTCCTTACTCTCTACCTTAACCCGTACTCTAACTCTCCTCTGCCTTACTCCTTGTTTTCCTCCCGTCTCTCTTCTTTCCATTGTCCCTATCCTACAGCCCGCGTCTACCTATGCCCTCTGTCCCACCTTACTCCCAGCCTTTCGTCAATACCACTAACTTATTATTACGCTTAATCTGAGAAAACCAATATAAGATAACAAAAACAATAATATTCACTAAATAACCATTTTGATATTAACTGAAATGAAAATAAAATAAAATACAATATCATAATATAATCCTAGTAACTTACAGTAGTTTCAATCGCTCATCTAACTTAATGTTGTAGCCTAACTTCCCTCCCATACAGTGACTATTGTCCATACTTGTTACTTCTCTACTTCCTTCTTGCGATTCTGCGACTTATTCTCCTCTCTTCTTCCCCTTCTCTTCCTTCCTTAACTCACTTCTTCTCCTTCTCTTTTATACACCTCCACCTCTCCTTGAATTCGTCCCACTTCCATGTATCACCTCCCGCTATCACCTTCCCTTCTTCCCATTCCGCCACTATTTCCTCCTTTCCTTTTCTTCTCTCCTCTCTTACTTTCTCCTGCACCTTCCACCTCTTAAGTCTTTCCCTATACGTCAAGTCCTTGTCTATTCTCACCTTTTCTTCTCTCCAGATCTTCTCTTTTTTCTTTAGTATCCATTCTTTTTCTTCTTCATCTACTAGTTCCACCACCCATATTTTTTCCTCTCCTTCCCCTCTCACTTCCCATTCCTTCACTATCCCTACTGTTCTGCCGTACTGCTTCTTTAACCATTGTCCTCCGGTCTCCTGTTTCTCTTCACTTTTTATCCCTCTTATTGTTATGTTCCTGCTCTTCTTCATCCTTGCTTCTCTTTCCCTTTCCTTTATGTTTTCTTCTTCTTCTCCCTTGTCTTCTTTTTTCCCCGACTCCTCTCTTTCCTCTCTCCTCTCCTTCCTTGACCCGCTTCCCGACGCGCAGGGGGTCAACCCCTCGGCCTCCGCGACGGTGCCTGACCTCCTTTCCTCTTCTCCTCCTTTTCCTTTCCCTTCCTGCTCTTCCCTGTTCAATACCAGTTCCCTTAGTATTGCTTCCGTTATCGCTCTTACCCCCCTAATCTCTGCCTTCATCCCCCTCAGCTCCTCCATTACCTCGCGCTTCCACTTTCCGTCTTCCTTCCCTTCCATTTCACTACTGCCTGTTTCTGCGTGGTCTCTACTTCAAAGTCTTTCGCTTCACTGCTGTACCGCTGCCTAGTCTCCATTTCCCCCCGCCTCTCCACCTCCCGTAGCTCTTCTCTCCCCCTTCTTCTTCTCTATAGGTAGAGCGCCCCCCCTCCTACTTGTTCCTTCTGTCTTTCCTGTCTCCGCTGTCTGACCTCCTCTAGCTTTCCCATTGTTCTCTTTCTTTCCTTGCCACTTCTTCTCTTCTTTTCCTGAGTTCTTTTCCCCATCTTCTTCCTCCGCCGTCTGCTGCTGTGATCTCTTCTATTTTTCCTGTTACATCTCCCATAACTCTGCAGCTTCCCGTTAGATGCTCTAACGTTTCCTCTTCTTCTCTGCACATCCTACATCTCCTTTCCTCTTCTTTCATCCAGAATTTCGTCCCTCTTTCTTCATTTCCGCATCTAATCCTTGCTATTATCGTTACATCCTCCCTCTTGCTTTTTCTTTTCCCTTTTATATACCTCGGCTCTCCCACCTCCCTTATCTCTTTATACCTCGGTACACTCCTCGATTTCCATATCTGGTCCATTCTCTCCTGTTCTTGTACTTCTCTGTCTCTGTGTGCTGCCATTTCTTCTATCGAGCCTTCTAGCCTTCTGTACCTCTCTACCCCTTCTGCTCCTATTCCGCACCTCCATAGGTACTTTTTTCTCTCTATCCCCCATCTATCTTCTTCTCCTTTTTCTTCCATCTTTCTTCTTTCTTCCCAGCACTCTCTTAAGATTTTCCTCTTTTCTTCTGTTCTTATCTTCTCCTCGTATCTAATCGCTCTTCTTCCTGCTCTTGTTCTTATCTTGTTTCTCTTCAACTCCTCTCTCACTATATATCCTGGTGTCGTCTTGTCCAGTCCTAACACCCACCTTATGTATCTCTCTTGCAGTCTCTCAATCTCCTCCTTCTCCTCCCATCCCCATATTTCCGCTCCATATAGGATTATTCCCCCTACCACTGCATCAAATACTCTCATTCTCCATTCTATGTCTCCCTTGAACTTTCTTTCTCCTATTCCCCACAGTACCCCCATCACTTTCCTCGCTTTACCTATTCTTTCTCTTATGTGTGGCTTCTCACTATTGCTTCTGCTCAGCGTATATCCCAGGTATTTTATTTCGTCTACCTCCTCCATCTCTTCTTCCCCCCAGGACCATTTCAGCTTTTTTCTCCTCCCTTTTCCTTTGCTGCACACCATAATCTTTGTTTTCTCCTTGTTTACCTCCAATTTCCTCTTTTTGAAGTATCTGTCTGCTCTGTTTATCATCTGTCTCATCCCTTTTTCGTCTTCTGCTATCAGCACTACATCATCCGCGTACCCTAGTGTCCATACTTTTTCTCTCCCTATCACTACCCCTCCGTCCTGCCCTTTCCTCATTGTTTCCTCCAGATCTGCTACGTATATGTTGAATAGAGTGGGGCTTAGCGGGCATCCTTGTCTTACTCCCTTGTCTACCCAGAATTCCCCTGACATCCTGCTTCCTACCCTTATCTTGCATCTAGTTTCTTTGTATATCTGCTTCACCCTCCTTATCATTTCTCCACTTATCCCTCTCTTCTTCATTGCCGCCCATAGTGTCTTTCTGTCTAGTTTGTCAAATGCTGCCTTCAGGTCCACGAACGTCATGTATATCTTCCCTCTTTTCTCTCTTAGCTTCTTTCCTAGCACATGCTTTATTATATATATGTTGTCCATTCCTCCTCTTCCTGCCCTGAACCCTGTTTGTGTTTCGTCTAATCCTTCTTTTTCTTCTAGCTCTTTTATTATCTTGTCGTTAATTATCATTGTATAAATCTTGTATGCCGTTTGGGTCAGTGTTACCCCTCTGTAGTTCTTCACGTCTTCCACGCTCCCTTTTTTGTGTACTGGGACTACTATTCCGCTTCTCCATTCCTCTATATATCCCCTTCCTTCCCATGTCTGCCATATGATTTCTCCTATCTTTTGTTTTATACTCTTCCCCCCTGCTAACCAGGCTTCGTTTTTTATTCCGTCCTCTCCCTCTGCTTTTCCTTTTTTCAATTTCTCTATTTTCTTCTCCACTTCTTCTTTTATTTCTTTCTCCTCCTCTTCTTTTGTTTTTTTTCTCTCTTTCTCCCCTTCTGCCTCCTCCTCCTCATTTTCCTCCCCTTCACTTTCTGCTCTGCATTTTTCTTCCCTCCCTCCCAGCAGTTCTATGAAGTGTTTCGTCCACTCCTCCATTTTTATTTGGTCACTCACCCCTACTCTTTTCTTCCTATCCTTGTTTATGTATTTCCACATCTCCCCCTCTTCTTTTATTGCTTCTATTACTTCATCTTCTCTCTTTCTCCATGCTTGTTTCTTCTGATTGCATATTTCCTTGTATGCTCTCCTTTCTTCTCTGAACTGCTCCATGCCCCTTTTCTCTCCATCTGCCTGTGTGTCTACTTCCTTCCACGCTCTTTGCACTTTCTTCTTTTGTTTTCTGCACTCCCCGTCCCACCATTCTTGCTTCCCTATCTGCCACCTATTTTTACTCTTTCTTATGGTTGTGAATTCCCTGACCTTGTCTGTGAGTTCCTTCCACCCCTCTTCTATCTCTTCTTTCTCCCACTTTATCTCTTCTGTTCTTTTCTTGAACTCTTCCATTTCTCTCTTTCCCCACACTTGCCTCTCCCTTTCTTCTTCCCCGCTGTTCCCCCCCCTCCCATTCTTCTCCTTTAATTGTGACTGTCAGTGGTTGGTGGTCCGACTCTATCCTCCTTTCTATCTCCATCCTCTCTATCTCCTCCCACGATTCTTCATTTACTATACAGTAGTCAATTGTCGTCTCTACCTCGTTTCTCCTATACGTCGTCTCTCCCATCTCATCCCCCTTCACGTTCCCGTTCAGTATTGTCCACCCTCTCCTTCTTGTAACTTCAATTACTTGTTCTCCTTCTTTGTTTATCTTCTTGTCTTTAGTCTTCCGTTTGTCTTCTCTCCTTGATTCCCCTTCCTCTCTTAACCCTTTTTCTCCTATTCTCGCATTGAAGTCTCCTCCTATTATGAGTTTCCCTTCTTCTTGCTCTTCTCCTACTATCTCCTCTATACTTTTCAGTTTCTCACTCTCTCCGCCTCTGTTGTATACCGTTAGGATTCTCCAGATTCTGCCTCTTATCTTGGCTTTTCTTTCTTGTATCCCTTCTTCTTCTCTTCCTTTTTCTTCCGTCGTTGCTATTTCTTCTCTTACTCCCGTTATTATTCCTCCTTTTGCTCTTCCTCTCTTTTCATCTCTTACTGCTCCTTGATGTTCCCATTTCCACCCGCCGGGTAGTAGCTTCTTCCACTTTTCCCATTCGCTTTCTTCCAGCCAGGTTTCTGTCATCCCTACTATATCAAATCCTTTGATATATTCCCAGAAGTCTTCGTCTTTACCTTTGACTCCCGCTACATTCCAGAATATCACCTTCGCCCCCCTTTCTTCTTCAGTTTCCTACCCCCTCCCTCTTCCTGTTCCTCTTCCCCTTCCTCCCCCTCCCTCTGCGTGCCCCCTTATCTTCTCTGCTTCTCTTATCTCTTCTCTCTCTTTGTCCCACACCCATAAATCTTCCCCAATCCACATCTTTTGGAACGCTACTCTCACTCTCTCTCCCCTTTCTCTTTCTGCCCTGGCTCTGTCTAGCAGTTCCCTTTGTATCTCTCTTTCTTTCCTCGTTAGGTCATCATCTATAAATATTCTGCTTCCCTTTAGCTTTCCTTTCATAGACATTATCTTCCTCTTCTCCTCCCAATTCTTCATCGTTATTAGTAGTGCTTTTTTCTCTTTTCCCAACCCTACCACCTCTTCTATTCCTTCACTCTGTCCTATTACTCTCTCTATTATCTCTCTTGCTGCTCTTTCAATCCCTCGATCTGCTCCTATTTCATCTCCTCTGATCATGAGCTTATTCCTTCTTTCTTGCTTGTCTTTTCTTTCCCATGATTCTTCTAGTTCTTTAACTCTTTCTTCCTGTACCATTTCTCTCCTTTTTTCCTTCTCGTTTGCTTCTTCTATCAGACTTCTCATTCTTTGTTCCCCCTCTCTGATCTCTTTTTCTCTACTCTCTTCTTCTTTGGTCTTTTTCCTCTTCCACTCCTCCTCCAGTTCTTCGATCCTTGCTTTCATCCTTTCCCTTTCTTCTCTCCCTTGCTTTCTTGTGGCTTCTAATTCTCTTCTAAGGCTTGTCACCTCCTCCCTCATTTCCTTTCTCCCTATCTCTATTTCCTCTCTTATTTTCCTCATTTCTTCCGTCATTGTTCTGGTTCCCTCCGCCATCTGTTCTATTATCATTTTCGTCCAGTTCTCCATTCCCCCTTCCATTCCTTTTTTCTGGACTTCTGGTCCTTCTACTGTTCTCCTTTCGTTACTCGTATCCACTTCTTCCGCCTTGTAGCCCTCTTTCTTCTCTCCTTTCTTTTCCCCCGGCGATCTTAGTATCTTTGTGCTCCTTTTGAATACTCTCTCTTCTGCTCCCCCTTCCCCCTCTTCTGCTTTTCTTTTCTTGAAGTATTCTATCAGCGATCCGTCCGATGCTGCCCTCTCTCTGCTCCAGCTCTCAGCTTTAAACGGTCTCCCTCTCTTTACCGACTCTACTGAGCCTCTCGGGGTTCCCCACTCCTCTGCACACTCCTCTTCGCTCTCTTCCTTTCCCACTGCTCCTTTCTTTGACTCACGTAGTCCGTCCTTCCCCATTCGCGCCTGCGCTCTTTTCTCACGTCACTTTACCTTTTAAGGTTAGGTACTCGGCTTATACGCCTTTTCTCGCTGCACTCACTTCCAATTTTACACTTTCTCTTTCTTCCTACCTTTCCTTCTTCTCTCCCACCTTCCTACTCCTTCCTTTTGCGTCTTCTGTGACTGATTCTCGTTTTCTACTATCACTTTGTTACCTACTGTCACTGCCGATCTAACACCTTTCTATAAACCCAAGTGTATCTTATCATCCTTTGTATTTCTTCTTCAACTTTATCTTGATATGCTATTGGGACTGGATATGATCTTTTTATATATGGTGCATCATCATTAATTTTTAATTTATGTTCATATGTGTTGATACGTCCAGGTATTTTTCGGGAAATTCTTTTATAATTCCATAATAACTTTTTGAGTTTTGTCTTTTCTTCATTTTTCAATATTTCATTATTATCTAGTTTTTCATTTATTTCTTTTTCAGTAATTTGATAGTTTGGATTATCTTCCTTTATCTTAATTGCAGATATTATTTCTTCTGGATTTATTTTTGTTGAATGTTTATTTGGATTTGAACATCCTATAAATTTTACTGATGCATTTTCTGCATTTGCCTTTATCGTAAGTGTTTTTGCCTTAAAGTCGATTAAAGAGTTTAAGTCATTTAGTATATCAATACCGATAATACAATTATGTATCAGTTTAGGTACGATTAATAAGTTTACATCCTTCGTTTTATCTTTTATCGTTAGTGTTATCAATATCTGTTTCTTTATTTTTATAGTTTTATTTCCAGTTGCTACTTGCAAATTTGTATTATTTACAGGTAGAGTTTCTATCTTTCCTAAGTTTTCTATATTATTGTTGAACCAATTTTCATTTAAGCATGATATCTCACTACCCGAATCAATTAATGCATTTATTTCTAATCCATTTAATTTTATTTCAATTATTGGACATTTATTTTGATTTAATACTTTATTTAGATTCGAATCAGAATTATTTTCTTTTTCTTCTAATAAAAACTCCTTTGGATCGTGAAAGATTGAATTTATTTCAAATGGACCGCTATTATATTCTGGGGTATGGTTATTTTCTATATTTGTTCCATTAGGGTCCTTTCGCATACCCCCATCTAGTTTTCCTGCTCGTAATCTTGTTGATCATTTGTCTGTATAGTGTTCTCGTTAGTGTTAGCGACTTCTACATTATTGGTATTAAACGACCTTTGGTATTGTACCTTATTTTCAAATCTATTTTGATTTCTATTTGATTGTATATTACGATCTCTATTATTTTGACTCTGTGTCTTTGATGTTGCGTCATTACTTGTATTTGGACGCTTCGTGTCTTTACTATAGTTGACTTTACGTGTGTTATCAAATTTTTCGAGAAGGTTTATTAATGCGCTTAGGCTTTCTACTCCTCTTGTTATTATTGCGTTGTGGATTGTGTCATCATAATGTCGTGATAAGCATTGAATTATTTCGCGTTCCGTCATTTTGTGTTTAAAATCTTTTGCCGAATGATATTTTTGAATCGCATATTCTACTCGAGATAGAGTTCCATCCGATCGATATGTTCCGAACTCCAAATTACGTCTTATTTTTCGTTGTGTTTCATTGCTCCAAAACTTGTCTTTGAATTTTCTTTTAAATAAATCAAAATTATCAATCTCTCGATCTTCCGTAATTTCCCACCATTTAAGAGCAATACCGCTTAAACTCTGTTTAATCATTATCATTTTATCATGCTCGTTTAATCCTTGCACTTGACAAAACGATTCTAACTGTGATAAATAACTCATCGGTTTTTCTTTAACATTTCCCTCAAATTTTGGGATCGTTAATTTTGTTCCCCAATTATTAGTTCTGATTTGAGTTATTTCCGGTTTATTTACTCCTTGAGTTTCTAGGCTTTTTACTTTTTCTCCCTGTTCTATTACATTATCCTGTACTCTATGTATAGTAGTTAAATGTCTTGCTAATATTCCATCGATTTCTTTATCTTGTATTGCTATTACTTCTTTAACGTCTTTTTTGAAGTTTTCAAGTTCTTCTTTATTTATAATGTCAGCTCTGAGTTTATTTAATTCTTGTTCATTTCGTTTAAATATTTCTTGTGTCTGCGTTTGTATTAATGACTCTAATTTTCCGATCCTTGCTATTAATGATTTTTGGCAAGCTAATAAATCTGTTTTTGATTGCTGTTCAAGATGATCGTATCTATCAATAATTTTTTTCTCTAATTTTTCTTGAATGCTATTCATTCTTTCTTCAATTTCGACCATCCAATCGAGTCTTAATTTCTTAATTTTTTCTTCCATTTCTTTATTTAGTTCTTCTATTTTCTTTGCCTCAGCCATTTTAATTTTAATTTAATTATTAATTCTTTAATACCGAATTTGCTTTATCGGTGCCCCACGTTGGGCGCCAAATGAAACGTTTTTAATATTTACTCCTTATGAGTAATCAAATTATTAATTATTCGTCTTCAAATCTCGGGGCTACTGAAGCAAACCGGCATCAAATTTAAATTTTGAGTTTTCTTCTTTAGAGTGAGTGATCGAATGATTATTTTAACTTAATTGAATCTTATTAATTAATTCTAATCATCAATTGCAGCTGTGGAGCAATTGCTCGTTAGCGTTAACTGAATGATTTTCCTCAATAGTAAGATGAAATACTGATTGCAGCCGCAGAGTTTTATCCCGTTGGCGTTAATCAATGTATTGATATATGCAACGATTGCAGCCGCAGAGTTTTACCCCGTTGGCGTTAATCGATGTCTTGGATATGGATTAGGATTAAGATATTAATTAATTGCGGCCTCAGAGAATACACCCGTCGGCGTTAATTAATTTAGTGGGATATATACTTACACACCTTCTATATTTTGTTTTATTTTATCGAAGCTTATCTTCGTTTTTTTTTTATATTTTATTTTAATTGACTCTATGAGTTTATATCATGAATGAGCTAGCTGCTTCGCTCGCCTCTATATATAGGCGGTTCCCCACCCGAATCTACCTGTTTACTACGATTTTATTTGACTTCCAATTGTTCCTATGTCTGTTTTTCACACTAAAACGTCTCTATGGTCTATTTTGCATAATATTTCGATGAAATATCGTGCATACTCGTTTTGAGATAAGTTTCGATCTTTTTATTTATTTTAACTGAAATGTTTCTTTTTCTACATAACCATCCTGTAAAATATCTTATTACTAAGGGTATCATAAAATAACGTTTCAGTATACGATAGTGTGAGAGAGAGCGTTTATCGGCAGCTGACTGCGTTCTCGCTCGCCGCATTACTATTGGCTCTCGCGAGGTCACGTGACTTATAACAGCCATGCGGTTGCAAGATCGAAATTGCGGAGTTGTTATTCTCAGTCGTAGAATTCTACCGCAAGAATCAGGTGAAACCGAATGGTCCATCCGCCCAGACGGTGAATATTTGGTATTTTTAGGGAGATAACCACTCGTTGCGCTGAAAAATCCCTAGGGTGATCATGTGCGCGCGGTCGATAGAACTCTGCGTGCCAAAATCACCCTAGGGATTTCCAGTGCAACGAGTGGCTAACCCTATAAAAATACCAAATATTCACCGTCTGGGCGGATGGACCATTCGGTTTCACCTGATTCTCGCGGTATATAATGGTGTTACACGTTTTATAAATGAAATAATTTTAAAATGTCTGGTGAAAAGTTAGTATGTGTTATTTGCGAAAAAGACGATGATAAAGTGATTGCTTTCGTTGAAAAAGCTTTAAAAAAAAGTTATGAAGTGGTAAAGATTCGTAAACATTATGAATTAAAATATAGTGATATTACTTTGCCAGTGACTCCTAACCCTACACATGGTTATCACACAAACTGTTATAAAAACTTTTTAGCTTTAATGAAAAAATACTGTGAAAATTTTTTGATCAAATCTAAAGCTTCTACTCCTACAGAAGGTATTGTATCTATTTTATTTTTTTAAAGTAATTTATGCTCACAAATAAAATAAGGCATTTACAGTATTGAGTTTACCTATTTTCCTACTGACGATATAGGTAGAATATCCAGTATACTTTTATTATTTTATCTTTTACCTGTATAACTCAATACAAATTTGTGAAACTAAAATTTCTTATAATAAAAAAAATAACAAAAAATATGTCAATTCAACACACACAAGTCAATACAATAATTTTCATACTAACCGTTTTCAGCAAAAATTCACTCAATTTTTTATTGTTTCCTCCGAAATTCAAACATAGAACCGCATGGCTGTTATAAGTCACGTGACCTCGCGAGAACGCAGACAGCTGCCGATAAACGCTCTCTCTCACACTACCGTATACCTATAACGCTACTCACTCGCACCTATACATGATTTTTTAGTTCACCTGACAGGCAGAAAGTCCCACCAAAATGACCTGTCTTTTTTATAATATTTTTTTTTTCAATTGTAAATAATTCCCTAAAAAAATTTCAAGTTGCCTCGAGCACATTTTTTATATTTTTTTGCAAAATATTTCTGCACTCGCCTGGAAAGGTTGAAACCCCGACAGAATCACCTGGCTTATTTTGTTCTTAAGTCTTTAAACATTAAAAAACAGCATATAAAAATTTCAAATTGCCTTAAGCATATTTTTGACAAAAAAAAATTAAGACTTCTAAAAATTTGGGGGTTGATTTAGCCCCGCTACTCACCAGCCAGGTCTGCCATTTAGACCAGGCAATGGGGAAAAAATCACCGAGAAATTTTTAGAAGGTGGAGAATAGTTTCATGTTGTAGAAGACGAAATTCTAAGACCTCCCGCGTCTTTTGAAGGATCCTTAAGGTGGCAGATTTTTTGCCACAAGCCTTCAAAGTCCGGAATTTGCGATATTTCGTGTTTTTTCGATCTAGTCACTCAGGTGTTCATCCTATACAAAAAAGTTAAATGGACGCGTTGTAGACCATACAAAAACCTATAATTTGAGATATCATACATTCAAATCCGTTTATTAGTTATTGCAAAAATAACAAAAAACCAAATTTTTTCATTTTTGCAATAACTATTGCAAAAACAACTCTTTCTTGGTTTCTTTGGTTCTAACAGATAGCCCTTATGATGACAATAACAACGATATGCCTGTCCGCGCTGTACGTTAATTAGTTTCTGAGAAACGTTCAAGTGTTTATTAAAACGATTTAAGTTAACAATGGCTGGATTACGTCAAAAACGACTGTATTGACTCAAATAAGATTGGAAATCATTTGGAAGACCCTAAAGTTTGTCCCCTTTTAATTTCCGGCGGATTGATTGATAATAACATCCCGATTTTTAACGTCAAAAAAGTGGTAATTTTTAGGTTATAAACATTTAGAGCTGGAGCCTCCAGTATTAGTTGTACGAACTTTTAACCTTGACAACTCAAAATCCGGCATTTTTACTCAAATTTAAAAAAAAAAAAAAAATTAGCCTACGACCAATACGAGCTGAGTTCGCTTTTTTTTTATTAAAAATCACTGTGACTTTGTTTATATTAATTAAGAATCCAATCAAGCGTCATTCGATAGTTGATGAGTTATATTTTATGTTACCGATATTGGCTTTTGTGAATTAGTAACTCAAAATTGTTCAAAACACTTGTGAACGTGAAGCAGCGTTTGTGTCCATGAAAGTGGTGGGGGGGAGAAGCTTCGCTGCTCTCGCGCTTTCGCGCGCTACGAAACCTATCACCCGACTTCAAAATCACTTCGCGTCGAAAATTTGTCGTATCTTCGTTAATTATGAACGAATTTTTACATTTTTTTTTTTAATCCGGAGTAACTCGTTATAATAACAACAACTGCTGTATTAGTTTTTTCGAAATCGTGCACAAATTTGTTGTAAACAGTTGTTACTAGCAAATTGACTCTTTTCGCGTATATCTTGAGTGCTATAGGTTCTATTAAAAAAAAAATTCGAATAAAAGGCGTTCGTTTTTTCAAAATATACAATTTTGCATTCCTGAATTTTTTCGCTAAAAACGATATTTACCTCGTAAAATTGTCATCTATATTTGCGTGAAATAGTTTGATTCATATTCATTTTATACGTGTACTTTGAGAAATATTTATTACATTTATACATTAATACTGGCAAGATTACCTACAGAATGACATTACATACTACAGTATAAAACTTAAAAATATGTATTATACAATTATTAACTTTGATTAATAGATAACAATATCAATCTTCAATTGTTTTCCTTTTCCTAGAAGGCTGCGATAATTCATCAGCTTCTGAATCAATTATGCTACCTAGTAATTCATCGAAAGATTTAGAATCGAGCTCACTCTCTGATTCATTAGTTCTCAATAATTCCTTAACTGCAGCGATATTACTAGTATTAGTGCAGCTCTCCCCTTGACAATGTGCACACCACTTTGAGCATTTCAATCCGTGTTTGCGACAACCACAGGATTTTGCGCAACCTTTCTCGCAACGACAAAAAATTATTTCCGTGATATCCTCCGGTATTAAAGGATCTTTTGAGTACACTGCTCTAAAGTCGTTTTCATGTTTTTCCCAACCATGCTCAATGGGATCTAATGAATTGCCTAGCCATGCCTGAACTTGCAAATAAGTCCTGAGGCAATGTTGAGCGGCTGCACCTTGTGTTGGAGGTACATTTTCCAACTTGAATGAAGATTTTATCGACGATTTTTTGAACTGATGAAATCTGACTTCGTTCAAATATTTGTTTGATACATTTTTTTTCTCTTGTATTTTGTCAGCCTTAGTAGAATACATAGCTTTTATAATTTTCGATCCGTTGTCAATAACTTCGTCATAATTAGCAGGGTATGTATAAAAAGATGTCGCGAGTTTGTTTAATTCTTCGCATTCTAAACATTGCAATATTTTATTTTTTCCAATACTAAAAAATGCCGAAGTAGTGTCACACCCATTAAAACTATATAAAAATGCTACTATTTCTTTTAATTGTTCATATTTAAAACTATTGCAGGTGAAATACTGAATTGGTGTTTTGCCGGTAGTAATCTTTTGAAAAACTATATTTGACTGTTCCTTTGCTAATTGTGACAAAATTATTAACAAGTCGGTATCATTTCCAACTATGATGACGTTGTAGTCACCGCACTTAACTGCCTGCAGTGCCGAATGCACGATTAAAACATCAGCATCTTCATCGGCATGTTTAGTGCGATAACCTGCATCATTTAATTTGGAAGTTAATAACTTTATCAGATGAGATTTGTTTTTATTGTTTGATAAAAATTCAGTTGGTTTTAACTCTATTTTTGTAGCAGTCGTAAAGCGAATCTCACGGCCTTGACACGTATTCTGCCTACGGAGCCGTTCTGCACTTTTCGTGCCTTCTTGGTCATAGCCGTCAAATACAATAACACTATTATTGACAAATTTTTTTTTAACATAATTTACGTATTTATCTAATATGACCGCCATCGTATCATCTTTTTGCCACGTGATTTGATGTAGAAGAAAACCACCGTCAACGATGTGCATGAAAGGCGGCTGTAGTGGGCACGATAAAGTGTGAATAAAATTATCCGCGAATGCACTCTTATTCGTCTTTCTCATTCCATTTTCGTCGAAGAGAGATAATGGGTATGGAGCCAACTCAAAACACAAGTAGGATTGCATATTTTTGTCTCTGCTTAATTGAAGAGAAATTCTCTGAAAGATTAGTAACGGTTGTGCTGTAGCAGTTATGTTATTAACTGTCACTTGCGAAGTCATTACGCTTAAGGGTAAAACCTTATCTTTTCTTTTAAATTTGATGGTGTTGTATGTTTTACCGAAATTATCGCGTACTAAATTAACACCAACGTCATAGGCTTTGTGGCAGTTAATTGTACTGTTTCCTACAAGACCAGAATAAATTGAATGAATATTTTCAGACACTGGAAATGGATCGTGCTCTTTGTAAAATTCCATCAACAATTTAAGATCAGATGCATCTCTGTTCATTCGACTATGCCCGCTATCCGCATGTTGTTCGCTACTTTCGTATGTAGTGGAACAAAAGTTTTCCATCTCCATGCACACTTCTATTAAAATAACGGTACAAGCGATCCACATCGCAATGGTACTCTCGCTGATACCTCGACCATGTGTTAAACCACCAGCAACCTTTAATGATCGCATAAGTATCTGCTCAATTGCCATATCGCTCCAAACACCGCTCCAATATTTATTGGAACGTTTAATCGCAAAACAACCTTCTTTTGCAAATTGATTATAATCCTTTGGAGATAATTTTTTTCGTAATTTGAGCATATCTTGAAAATACAAATGCGCCGTTTTTGCATAGTGATTGTGGCCACTTGAATGGAAGAATGGTAACATTTGCTTGACACATTCTAAATGCAGCTCGAAATTTCCAGACCGCTCCGCATGATAGTAATTCAAAACTATTATAACCAATCTCAAATATTGAACATAGAGCTCAGCCGTTGGTCCATTTTCTTTCAAAAGTTCTAACTGCTTATCAAATTTTATTTTAATTGATACAAATAACGACTCTTCAGAGAAGTTAATATCCCTCAAATTTTCGTTCTTTGACAAATCATCAAGATGTTTCAACTCTTTCTCATCGAAATCGCATTTATCAATGACTAAGCCACCAATGGCCGCAAAGTTAAGTATGTGCCCTCTGATCGCACGCGAAAAAGCATGTCCGCCTATAATTTTGTCGACAGATCCCTCTGCGAAGACCAAGGTGAAAGCTTCTTTCAAGCCGCTACCTTCCATAAAATATCCAATAGATCCTAAGAATGACATTAGCAAATGAAACCCACCTAATCTTAAAAGAACATTACAGATATCGTATGGATCATTATTCGGATCAATTGAATCTATCAATTCTCGTGCTTTTAAATAGAGAGGTTGATCGAACGTCACGAATATGTACTCTTGCTTATTTGCCTGACCGTAAAATACAGCTTCAATAAGCACCGTGAAAATTGTGTCATAATCGCTAGGAGGCGCGTTTGCAAATTTTAACGGGATAATTCTTGAAACGGAATATTCAGTAATAGGAGAATATGTTTCTTTGAATCCATGCCAACCCTTTGTGGTCGAAGGTGACTTATTTTTTGCAAAAAGCCATAGAAAATCTAGTCCAGAAAAGGCGAATTGACCATTACTATAATAATCTAGTTCTTCAACGCGTACATTTTTTAAACCAGACAATTGATTTTCGAATTGTTTTATTTCTAAAAACGGAAACGACTTAGCCAAATCTGCTGCACGTGGTAGTTTTTGTAATCTCGGAATACTTTGACCAGTTGTTACAGCCGAGGAAGATGTTATGCATAAAATGCCACCCATTGCGTGAAATGTATTCCGACCATCAATAGTAACGGAATTATGATCGGCATTATCGAATATGCATTGAACAAAAGATTCCGTAGATATTTTATGATTCGCTGGATATTTAACAATAGATGCTTCGAACAGAGTAGTTTCATGATAAGATGCACATAAACCTAAGTTTGCAAGGCTGTCTATGAGAGTTCGAGATGCATGTTTTCGATGCATCATAGATGAAAGTCCCAATAAAATTGTGGATGTGAACGATTTCGGTCTGATTAATGAAATAATTATATGGGCGACCGTTAAAATTTGGTTTCTCAATTTTTTGATATTAGCTTCTGTCACAAGCTTCTTATGTGTTAAAATAAGAACCTCTAAATACTTGAGTAAAGTGGGGGGTATTTCAGATTCTGCATCTGCCGTAAAAGCACTAGGAGCTGTATATCTAGAAGTATCATAATGAGAAGCACGAACATCCTGCAACGTGATGTGTGCGGCTGCCTCACTTATGCGTAATCTCTCTTCTTTTTGATTAGATTTTTTATTTCCGTACCATTTATCATCGATTCCATTGTACTGTGAATTTCGAAAGCATACGTGTACATCTCCTCTGAATGAATAAATGCTAATTTCATCACCAAAATGTGATTCAAGATGTTTCCGAATGCAACGAAAATCAGGTATCTCTCCATCGTAATTACTTAAAATCTCATTCAAAGAAAATTGACACTCGCTTGTATTTTCAACAATATTTTCGATAACGAAAGATACGACCGCATTCATAGAATCTGATATTGGACGTCCCGTTCGATTACAACTTTTATAAGAGTAAAATTTCGACATACATAGCGCATGATACCGTGATTTTAGATTATCAAAATTATTGTCGATGGTGATCAATCGCGCACGAATTACCTGTTCCTCCTGACTTAAAGTCTTATCTTGAGTTTCTTGAAGCATAGATCGTATCGTTTTTATATTTGAAATGGTACTCATTTTAGAGATCCCATTTTTCTTAGATGCTCCGCAAATCAAGCAAACCTTATTATATTCAAATGAGCGCGAGTCTTTAAAAGATTGTTTATGAGCCACATTAATTGAAGATTTTTCATTGGCTGCCTTTTCAATATTACTATCATTTGTATACGAAACGTAACACTTATGGTGAATTTCTAAATTATATAAACCAAGAACGCTAATATGATTTTCGTCTTTTCGTTTACGGCTGGCTTCAATAAACGTTTTCAAAGCTTTATCACCAAGAATTCTTGTACCACTTGTCGTGAATTCTTCATTGCAGACAATACAATTCTTAGCTGCAGACCTCCGTGAATAAGCTCCTATAGATGAGGGGTCGGGTGGGATCGTTTCATCCATTTTAGAAGTTGTTGAAGCAATATTTTTTATAGTACATGGCAACTGTAAAGTACACATTTGACAACGTAAGATATAAAAAAGATAGTAAAAGTCAACAAAAATTGTAATTATTGTACTTACAATATTACGATAAAAAATATGTATATTAAGTATTATACTTACATCAATGTGTCGAAATGAAAACTAAACGTTTGCTCAGAATGAACACTCAATTTGAATTAGAATCGTATCCGAACTAGGATTTATCTTGATTACAAATAATTTCACTGATAAACCTATAATTATTTGTAAATAATGCAGCTCTGAGAGATGCTAACAAGCAACTGCAGCCATTTCGTGAAATCAATATGGATCATAAACAATTGAAGACTAATATTGTTATTTATTAATCAGAGGTAATAATTGTATGATACATATTTTTAAGTTTTATACTATGGTTTTTTAATGTCATTCTGTAGGTAATCTTGCCAGTATTAATGTATAAATGTAATAAATATTTCTCAAAGTACACGTATAAAATGAATATGAATCAAACTATTTCACGCAAATATAGATGACAATTTTACGAGGTAAATATCGTTTTTAGCGAAAAAATTCAGGAATGCAAAATTGTATATTTTGAAAAAACGAACGCCTTTTATTCGAATTTTTTTTTTAATAGAACCTATAGCACTCAAGATATACGCGAAAAGAGTCAATTTGCTAGTAACAACTGTTTACAACAAATTTGTGCACGATTTCGAAAAAACTAATACAGCAGTTGTTGTTATTATAACGAGTTACTCCGGATTAAAAAAAAAAATGTAAAAATTCGTTCATAATTAACGAAGATACGACAAATTTTCGACGCGAAGTGATTTTGAAGTCGGGTGATAGGTTTCGTAGCGCGCGAAAGCGCGAGAGCAGCGAAGCTTCTCCCCCCCACCACTTTCATGGACACAAACGCTGCTTCACGTTCACAAGTGTTTTGAACAATTTTGAGTTACTAATTCACAAAAGCCAATATCGGTAACATAAAATATAACTCATCAACTATCGAATGACGCTTGATTGGATTCTTAATTAATATAAACAAAGTCACAGTGATTTTTAATAAAAAAAAAGCGAACTCAGCTCGTATTGGTCGTAGGCTAATTTTTTTTTTTTTTTTAAATTTGAGTAAAAATGCCGGATTTTGAGTTGTCAAGGTTAAAAGTTCGTACAACTAATACTGGAGGCTCCAGCTCTAAATGTTTATAACCTAAAAATTACCACTTTTTTGACGTTAAAAATCGGGATGTTATTATCAATCAATCCGCCGGAAATTAAAAGGGGACAAACTTTAGGGTCTTCCAAATGATTTCCAATCTTATTTGAGTCAATACAGTCGTTTTTGACGTAATCCAGCCATTGTTAACTTAAATCGTTTTAATAAACACTTGAACGTTTCTCAGAAACTAATTAACGTACAGCGCGGACAGGCATATCGTTGTTATTGTCATCATAAGGGCTATCTGTTAGAACCAAAGAAACCAAGAAAGAGTTGTTTTTGCAATAGTTATTGCAAAAATGAAAAAATTTGGTTTTTTGTTATTTTTGCAATAACTAATAAACGGATTTGAATGTATGATATCTCAAATTATAGGTTTTTGTATGGTCTACAACGCGTCCATTTAACTTTTTTGTATAGGATGAACACCTGAGTGACTAGATCGAAAAAACACGAAATATCGCAAATTTCGGACTTTGAAGGCTTGTGGCAAAAAATCTGCCACCTTAAGGATCCTTCAAAAAACGTGGGAGGTCTTAGAATTTCGTCTTCTACAACATGAAACTATTCCCCACCTTCTAAAAATTTTTCAGACTTTATCATTGGGCCATTTCCCCGTTGCCTGGTCTAATTCTGTGTTGGGGATATCATAGGACAGGTACAGGGCCAGTTTTCAGCTTGCCTTAAATACCTATCCAAAAATTGGTGCCCGCTCTCGGACTACCGGTACCGAGGGTCACCTTGACTCTCCAGCGTATAGACGACGTTCAGGGATGTGCGTGAAGCACCTTGCAATCCTCCCGTAATCTGACGAAACTACAGGTGCCTGTCCACATGAGAGTAAAACTCTCGAGAGTCGCTCTCGAGAGCAGTACTCGCCAGTGGACACGCACCTGAGAGTAACTCGCAGGCAGTGATGTCAAACTCGCCGATAGTAGACTTGTGATGGCTTGCTCTCAAGTGGACAGAGTCAAACATGCTATCGGATAGTTACTCGCAAAAGTTCGAACCTAGTTCGAATTGTGACAGTACTCTCCGAACTATGACGATGACATGACGTTCTTGGTCGAAAGATGACACGTGTGTGTTAATCGAGGAGTATGAGAAAAAACCAATACTATGGGATATAAAATGCGAAGAATATCGCAACAGGGAATTGAAAAGTGCAGTGATTTTTAAAATTGCATCGCAATTCAATTGTACCCCAGGAGAGATTCAGAGAAAATTGCATAATTTACGAAATCAGGTGAGTACAGGCATAAACTAGTACTCCACATCCTTGGTACGCAATGTACCATTGTTCCCAATTGTTCGGTCAACATGTTCATACAAATCTAATCGAATAAGTATTTGTTGTTAGGTCTCTCAAGAACTGAATAAAATCAAGAAAAAGAAAAGCGGAAGTGGCACAGACGAAGTTTATACAAGTACTTGGCCATACTTTTCTGCTCCTAAATTTCTAATCCCAGGACTCATCAATAGGTCTACCACATCTAACGTTGTAAGCAAATAAGTGAAATATTGCTTTAGGTTTATGAACAGTTTATTCATTCTTTATTGCATGTAAAAAAAGGATTTTACATTGATGTAAGATATATTTATCGCAATTTATCAGATATGTTTGTATTGCCAAGGAACTTCTCCAGGACCAGTAAGGAAATAATCTTTGAATTCGTCTCTCACATTTTTTTGAGAGATAGTATAATTGTGTGCTATTCCTCGTTGTAATGGAAAAAATGAGCACGTACTATTGTCGTTATGCCAATCTCCAGGCTGAATGGTGTGAGTTTCTGGATCTTCAGTATCTATAGATCCAGGATAAAAATATGCCGAACGTGATTCATTCGTTGATAGTAAGAAATTATGTAGCGTACATATCGCCAGCACGATATTCTCTACTGTATTGGGGCAAAGATTGATAGGTCGTCGTAGAACTCGAAACCTATTGGCAATGATTCCAAATGCATTTTCGACAATCCTACGTGCTCTCGAGAGCCTGTAATTGAAGATTCGGTTTGGTGCTGGTTGATTACGGAAAGGATAAGGTTTCAGAATGTAGGATTTCATAGCAAATGTGATACTATGAGTTCCTTTATAGTTGTAATATATACTTCCACTATTGCTTGGAGCTTGGATCACTATGTGCTTCCCATCCAGTGCGCCTAAGCAATGTGGAAAATTCCATCGCTCATTCAACTCTTGAGAAAGACGTAACCATTCTTCTGTAGTGTTCGGAAACTTTGTATAGTATTTCAGCGAATAAGTAATTGTATTGTGTAATCTTAAATGCCACTATTTAACGTTTGTAATATTTCTATAATGTTGTTAGGGAGACGAAGATGAAGATACACGTGGCGATGAAAATAACGAGGAAATACGAGAGACCGAAAATAATATGGATGAACATTGAAACGGACAAGTCAACAAGAAAAAGTTGAAAAGAAGGGCTCAAAACGTAAATATGCTTCCGATGACGAGAAGTCCAAAGCATTGAAACGTGCATTGGAAATAATGCAGAAGGAGCCAGATGAGAATGACCGTTTCGGTGAATACGTTGCTATGGAACTAAAGAGTTTGCAATTTGATTCAAATAGAAGAAGATTGAAATCCGAAATCAGAAGATCGATAGCTCGTATTGCCGACGAAGATGATACCAACTACTCTTCTTCCGCATCCGCGGTACCCTCGCCGTATCCATCACCGCTGCACTATCCAGCGCAATCTCCATCGCCGCATCTGGTACCATCACCGTCACCGTCGCCATCATCGATGACATATCAACAACCACCCGGAACTTTTATACACAACAATACACAGCTACACGATCAAGTGACATATACTGCAAGTACGACTTTCAACAGGGAAACTGACTTTCAACAGTTGGTCTAAAGTTTATTGATAATTTTTTATACGTCATTACTGATTACTGTGTTCCTATTTTATCTATGTCATTAGTATTACAATTTAATTTACCTTTAAATACTCTCCGTTCAGAACGTCATATATAGCTCTCGTTGTTTCAGTCACTATTCGACTAATTGTACACACGGGTATTCGAAATAAGTATTGCAGATTGCTGTAAGAATCACCTGTAAAACATCGGTACAATTTTTACGAGTTATACATTTTTTCATAACTAATAGATATTCAATACTAAACTATATATGCTCTGTATAGTTATCCAAGCGTCGAGGAACCACCAAAGACGGCAGTGAGGAGAGGGGTACCGAAAAAGCGGAAGAGCCAAGGGGGATCCCCCACATACACCCCCCACATACACCCCGCACTAACACCCAGCGCGGGGGCTGACCTACTGTCGATAAGAACGAGCCAATTAGCATACGTTGAGATGTCACCTGACCCATATCGTCGATCAGGATCGCTTCAAAATTCAGCATCACGGCCAGCCGGTCGAGCAAGGCACAGCACTCAGCCTATTCTGCGCTTATCGTTCAACGAGACTAGACGTCAATCCTCCCGTACCGTAGTTATCGGTCAAGTCCAAATTATAGTTTAGCTTAAAGTTTGTGTAAGTGCTACTGCAGCCATCTTTTGTAGGGTAAGGTCTGATATTGTTTATTGTGAAGAAACGTCGTGGTTTTTTTTGGAATAATAATTTATAGAAGATATCGTTGGACCAAGAGGTCTCGGGTCTCGTAAGCTATAGTTTCGTTGACGAAGCGACCTCGTGGCTGGCCATTTCAATGAATATATTTCTTGCACGTGAGAGATTCTCTCGTTAATATCGTAACGCTTATCGTTGTCGAGCTTGAGTATTTATATTTCTATTTCTATTTCTTTTCTTCTATATTATACGTCGCATGTGTTATAAAATACTGTTCGCCAATCTTTCCTGGGGTAAAGCCTCACATAAGTGTGGGTAGCCGCGGAGACCGCATAGCTCCGCGTCTGCGTTATTTAGTAGTTTATCGTTTGATATAATATTGTTTAGTATCTTACTATCTGGTATCGTATTATTCAGTAGAATATCCTTCCGTACAGTATGGGTTAATAGATTACTTTCCCAAGTTTATTCTTCTGCGCATTAGCTGCGTGCCTTTCATATTTTTCTCTATAGTAATTCGTCCTATACCGGGTCGGTCAATCGTGCCGTCAGACCTAGAATATTCTTTTGTCAAGTACCGAGTATCCCTTTGTGATACAAGTAGAGTATTATTCTTAAAAATCATATCGACGCAGCCTGACGCGCTTTTGCTCCCGGAACTATAATTTCACCTATCTCTTCTACTGTACTTCGTTTTCTTATTCAATATACGGCCGTAAGGCTCATTGAAAGTTATCTAATGTGTTCTGGTGTACCCTGCCCCTCTACCATAAAGCATAGCAGCTGAGCTAGGCTAATTGTCGTCCGTCGACTTCCCCAGCTTTTCGTTAATATATCGTAAAAAGAATAGTAAAGAAACTGGTACTAAGAAGTACCTGGCGCCCAACTGAATTTGTTTAAATTTGACCTATCTTTTTAGGGGTCGCCGAAGAGTGGCGTAGTAAGGGCAATTCCTCCCCTTAGTCAAAAGCTACGTTACAGTATGTAAGAATGTGCCCTGAAAATTTCAGAAGCCTACAATAAAAGTTTCAGCGCAGGGAGATTTTTGAATTGGCAAAAACATAGTTTTGAGATAAATCGATTTGAAGTTTTTTTCTAAACTATTGACAAAATTCAAGATTTTAATTACTGTATGAACAAAATTAGTTTCGGACGAGATTGCCAATAGTTTTGAAGCATGTGACGTTGAGAAAAAATTGCTTTTGCAATATTTGAGTGGAATTCACATTTTCATTATACATGCTACATTTCAGAAATTACGATTTCAAGGAAGTTGGATGGAATTATAAAGGATATAAATTATTTGAACTTTGAAAAATTTTGAACATATATTTTAGCATTTCAGTTGATATAAACTTGGTCTCGTCGAGTGTAAGCAATCTGACCTGCGGGCAGCGAATCATGCGGTTGATAACTTGTAAATCTGGTTCTGTGGAATGAATACAAACGTTTGGACGAATAATGATTTGCTATATGAATTTCATATATCTTCAGACATGCTATACTCATCTTTATTGGAGTGTTCACGCGAATCCTTGCCTTTGCATCGACGCGGATATCTTGTGAACGCCTACATTACTAATTAAGGGGGGAGGGAGTAAGGGTTTGCACTTTCGAAAAATCGATTTTTTTTTGTGTCTTATCTTATTGTTAAACATTTCAAGAATATATTCCCAAAATTTTAAGTCGATCTGAGGAAAACTTTCGAAGTTATTGTCTAGTTAGTCTCCTGTCCTTTAAAACAAGAGAGAAAAAAAGACCTAATCCAAATAAACCAAATAAAGATGAGGCTACTACAAAAAGTGCATCATTGAAAAAAATAAAGTTAAATACTAGTGCGAGTGTGCCGGAAGACGTTGAAAAACATTACAGAGTCATCGATTTTTTGCTTGTTTTCTCAATCATCGCAAGTTTAGTAAAATGTGCTCAGTGTGATGGTTCAGTTGAGTTCAAAAGTTGCAAAAAAGAAGGCCTTGGCTTTCAAATCCAAGTGGAATGTGCCAATTGTGATCCACGCTTTATACCGTCGAGTGAGAAAACTGGTCATCGCTATAAAATCAACACCAGATTTGCTTTCGTAATGCATACGTTAGGTTTGGGTTTAGCAGGCTGTAATAAATTTTGCGGTCTCATGGACATTGCAAGTTATTTTTTATCCAAACCGTCTTATTTGGATCTTATGAAATCGATTTGCTGCTGCGTCAAAACGACTTCTGAAAAATTTCTTCTTTCCGCCGCAGACGAAGAAGAACAGAAAACAAGTGCAAATTCGGAGTCTGACACTTTGACCGTTTTTGGCGACGGCACGTGGCAGAAGCAAGGATTCAGTTCCTTGTTCGGCGTCACTTCCTTGATTGGATATTGGTCTGGAAAAGTTATGGATATTTTCATAAGTAGTTTGCACTGTCAGCTTTGCAAATTGTGGGAAAAAAAATTAAACACTGCTGAATTTGAAGAGTGGCACGAAGAACACGTTGAAAATAATGAATGTCAAGCCAATCATACCGGACCATCAGGTAACATGGAAGTTAACGCAGTTATCGAAATGTTTCGCCGCTCAGAAAAAAATTACGGAGCAAAGATCAGCAACTATATCGGAGACGGTGACAGTAAAACTTACGGCAATTTAGTGAAAGCTGAACCTTACGGTGAAAATTTCACTATAAATAAAAAAGAATGTCTAGGTCACGTGCAAAAAAGAATGGGAAAACGTCTACGTGATCTGGTAAAAAATACTGTAGAAGATAAAGTTGTGAAAACAGGGAAAAATGCTGGTAAAACACGGCGAAATAAAGTACTCGGCGGCAAAGGAAAACTCACCGGAAAAGTCATCGATAATTTGAGTCGATACTACGGAGCAGCAATAAGGCATAATTGTAATTCGCTAGAAGAAATGAAAAATGCAATTTGGGCAACGTTTTACCACCAGCAGTTAACAGACAATAACCCTCAACACGATAAGTGCCCGAACGGTGAGAACTCGTGGTGTCCATATCAAAAAGCTTTGGCCACAACAGGAGTGGAAAATTTCAGACATAATTACACTCCACTTCCAGAAAATGTCTTACAAGCGATCAAACCGATTTAGGAAGATTTGAGTAAAGACGAACTTCTGGAAAGGTGTCTTGGAGGTTTTACTCAAAATGCCAACGAAAGTTTGAACCAGCTAATTTGGAAAATTGCACCGAAATAATTATCTGGCAGCAAACAAATTGTTGAATTTGCCTCCTATGTAGCTGCATGCACTTTCAACGAAGGTGCTGGTGCTTTTCTCACCCTTTTGTCGGATATGAACGTCAGCGTCGGCCCAAGCGCTCATGAATTCGCAAGATTGGAGGACAGCAATCGCATTGACAGGGCCGAGATCCAAGCTGAGCAGCAGAGCAAAGAAGCCAGGATAAAACAAAGACTTGAGAAGAAAGAGGCTGAAGACATCAAAGCTGCTGCAGGCTGCTGCAGTCTACTCTATGGAGCTGGAATCGATGATTCTGTGTAAGTTGAAAAAAAAAAAAAAATTTCTTTCCTTTTTTAGCTCATAAACTTTACGCGTTTTTCTCAAAACTACTTTTTCAAAGTCCATGTTCACTGCCATTTGAAAACTACTTGACCGATTCATTTTAAACTTGGTACACATTTTCTACATATAAAATACCTCTCCCCAACGTTTGGTTAAAATTTTTTTTTTCACATGAAAGGGATTTCCCACCCACAAAATGGCGGAATTTTTCGTGGAAAATAGCAGTTTACACTTTAGATGGCCACCAAAAATTTTTAAATGAATGAAAAAATAATCATAGAACGTTGGGGGGAGGATTTGATGATACTTTAACTAAATTTCAATGGTTTTTGATTTCAGATAATTTCCGACCGAGATATAATGAACACCGCAAATTGTTAATTTTCTAAGACGTTCTGGGGCAAGCTCTGTCACCGGCTTGTTTTTCAATATTTCCGCATGAAAAAATTACAGTATATTGTTAAAAGTATACTTAATAATGTACAAAAGGTTTGAATAAATTTGCTCAATCCATACTTTTAAAAAAAATTCACAAAAAAAGTGTTTTTTTTTTTACGCTGAAACCCTTACCCCCCCCCTTAAAGGAATGTAGGGAGTTATGTTGCGGAGTGAATTGATACCATTTACAACACTAAATAACTAATATATTTAAACGTATAAATGATCGGTACAAATTGTCGAAAGAATGAAATTGGTTGCGTTTGGTTGATAGTGGCTACACGAATAGTTATGGTATTCGCGGAGAGTACAAGTCTAAGTTGCGGATTGTAATAGCGAAGTAGAGGTGATCTCTACGCGTGATGGACGTTGTAACACTGAAGAATTGTTGCGGGGGTGCTGGTTTTAATGAACCGAGTAAATAGAAATTGTACATAGTCCGGTAGAGTGGGAAAGAAATGGGTGTAGAAAAAGTTATTTTTGAAACGTTTGATTAGTGAAGTCAATATACTTAAACAATATCGGAGGCGTCACTGGATGGCCTGAAGGGCTGTCGTAACGGTGCTTGGGTACCTAGGTTGGAAAAACCTCGGCTTTGCGAAAACGTGACCGTCGTAGGTTGTGAAGCATCTGACTTGCAGAAAGCAGCGAAAGTTTCCTTCACTCATGAAAAATCTGGCGACCATCGGTGTGGACTTTCCAATCGTAAGCTGCGAGTGCGTGGATACGTGATTTTAGTTAATTTTTAAGGATTAGCTGAGTTATAAGAGGAGTCCGCCTAAATGTGTTCTCAGGCAAAGGCGATTGCTTATAGAACTTGGAGAAATTGAATTAATAGTATGCTTAAGATTAAAGTAGCCATAAACTAATTGTCCGTAGGAACAGGAGTGTGTACCAAAAACTTTGATGACAGCTTTATAGGAACCGTTTCTGTAAATACAAATATCAGAGTTAGACAAGATAATAATTATTCTTTGAGAAAATTTGATACATATCCTTTTTCAGAATGGGTCTCAAAACTTTTGGGTCTCCAATATAATTTTAGTAGAGCAGTGACTTCATTGCAGGCCTCACATCAGAAACTTCTGTTGGTCAACTACCGAAAACTATTTCTGTGAAACAGAAACAAAAATTAAAAATGTACAGAATTAGATATTTAGGTATACTTATCTTTTGAGGTTTGGTGAAAAACATCCTTCTTTGTGCGAAACGCAATTTTTTCAAGATAACTCTTATGACTTGCTTGCTAAAAATACATCAAGATTATTACACCACATGGTAATATCGCCACTACACTAAAGCAGCATCAGATCATTACACAGGCACTATGGTATATTGCAAATCACAAAAAAAATCACTTCTCTGAATTGCATTGCACTAGTACAACTCCAACTTCTAATTCACTCACACTACGGGATATTGGTAACTACATAAATATTATCACTCTTTCATATTTCTATTGCATTAGTACTACTCGAAAATTCTTTCCGCCCACACTAATTTATACCAAACCAGGTTTTAGAATTCACCTGCTGCGTAATCCTTTGTTTCTATTGCTTCTTCTGCTCTTTTTGTCTTAATCTTCTGACCTTTTTGGTCTGTACAGCCTCAGCTTCTTCTGCCAATTTTCGCTTGCTGTCTCGTTGTCTTGAAATTGTTTGCCCTGATGGTCCGGCTTCTTCTCCTCAAAGTGTCGCTTTCATGACTTTTGTTTTCTCGATCCCGTTGTTGTACTCCATTATTGCGCTTACTACTGCCAAATGTAAACGCTTCTTTGAAACAAACACTTCTTTCACACACTTTCTTCATATCAAACTATTCAAGCACGCATTGGCATTTTGGGTTTTTCCTCGGGCACATCGCAGGAAAAGTTCGTCACTCGTGAGTCGTTCATAAATAGGTAGCAGATTTTCGATGACTTTCTCGTTCAGAATCAACTTCATATCCTTATGGCATCCTGGTTCTTCTTGTCTGGCTGTTGCTCTATTGTAAAAGCAACACGCTTTCTTACCAGTTGGGCTATGTGTGTGTCGTGGTATTTCGTAAATAGTTCTCTTCATTCCCTCGATGTCATCCAAGTGCTCTACGATTCCTCTTCTATAATAGTTCGTCAATGAATCGATCTTTGTTACTATCAGTGCTCCAATAGCTCTTTATTTTTTTTCTGTATTATTAATGAATTTATTGAAGTAGGTGTACAGGGTCCTTCCTACTCCGTTTTTTTTCAAATTACCTGTAAGGTCTGACAGCACCTTTAGTTTTACTCGATTTCCAGGGGTTCTAACCGACGCGTTTATGTCAATGAACTCGGTCAAACCGGTTGACAAATCAAATAGGACTAATCATAACCCCACACGACAGGTTGTAAATGAAATTAATTGCATTGCCGCAAATCTACCGATTTTTCCAAAGTGTTTAGCGTAAATCTACAGATTTTTTCGAGATCGTATCGGAGCGTTAATTTTTTTTCGCGATCGTTTACGCGTACCACACTGCGAAAGTGTTCGGCTTAATCCGTATTTTATACCTGATGGAAGCACCCCACTTCAATTGAAAATCTTCAAGGTTGGTAAGTGTTTGGCTTAAATCAGTATTTTATACCTGATGGAAACACCCCACTTCAATTGAAAATCTTCAAGGTTGGCAACCTTGCGAGTAATAGTCGACGCGACTGTTCAGACACATAAACATCAAATATTACTGCATCTGTCGTGAAAATAAACCGGTTCTAATTATGGTTCATGCAACCAAATGGTGATGTCTCTTTCGAGGATGGTGATTCAAATGATCATAACAGCAATTCGCAAATCTGTTCAGACACATAAAGTAGTGCTTACACAGTAGTCGGCGCCGACGCGTTATTGGTAAGCCGAGGTGGTGAAATCTGCTGCTAATTGGTTCAAGGTGATAAATACAAAGTTGCAGTCCTTAATGAGCGTTCACAACTTTGATTTTTATGATTGCCAGTAGTTGATAATATTGCATCTGTCGTGAAAAAAACAAACCGGTTCTAATTATAGTGCATGCAACCAAATGGTCATATCTTTCTCTCAAGGATGGGGGATTTAAAATGATCATAACAGCAATTCACATCAATGATTTATTTCAAACATGAGAAATGATGAATCAAGGTATAGTTTACATATAGTTAAATTCGATTCGGTTATACAGTCCGCCAAGATTGTGCATGTGAAGACGATTTTCATCGGCAGCAAGTATCATTTTGTGGAATAAGTCGACATCATCTATCAACACCTTGGACATACGTGCAGGTAGAAACGATGAAAACGAGTTGTCTATGTCAACTGTTATTCTTGTCCCGAATCTTGTTTGTACTTTCCGCAAGGTGGTGATTGGATAATGTTTATGTACTTCCAGATCTGCCAATTTTTTAGTCGGAAGGTATTCATCACATCGCCCCATCTTATTAATTTTTGATAAGTCCATGGTGCTCGTCATGTCAAATTTATATTCTCCAATTTCCTTATAACCTGATTGAGATCTGATTTGGTTCTAATCACTGTTTTTATTTCGTTGATATTATTTAAAAGTAATTCTATGCGCAGTTTTAATTCTCGCCGCAATCGAGCGATTCTCATTTATCGAGAACAATTTGTAGACTAACCCTCGACATGCTAATCTCAGTCTTTTATACCCAGCGATTAGGGGAAATAATCTTCGATTCATCCGTACTGGCCCATTTTTATTAAATAAATAAAACGTGGTTCACAGCACATTGCATAACATGCGCACCCCCACTCAAGTTCACTAATTCCAGTCTTTAAACCCAGCAACCAGGGGGCGAATAATCTTCGATTGATTCCTACTAGCCCATTTTTTCAATAAACAAACGTTGTTCACAGCACATCGCATACCATGATCACTGCACCTCAGTTCATGTGGATACGAAACTCCTAGTGAATCCAGTCCAGGGCAACCGAATGATGTCATGTTAATGAAGTTGGCATTGCTCCATTGCTTCAGCCAAATGCATTTCTGGTGACCTTGCACATAGTAAATGTGGTCCTCCGATTCCTTTAGATGTTTATTTAAGAATGGTTGAAGATTTACGTATGGAACGTATCCAGTCCACCAACTCATCCCATGATATTCTGAGGCCCTATTTACAGAGTTTTTTCGTTTGTCGGATAGTTCCATATAATCGTAGGGCTCTTTGAATATGAGATGTATTATTTGGTCGTTTTTAGCACTTACTGACGCAAATTCCTTTACTACGAATTCTTTGTCGATTCCGAGAAATCCCTGAACGTCAACAAATGTGCGATGCATTGTCACTGTGAACTCACCACCGTTAATGAGTGCAGCATCAATCAGTATTTATACTTAACCGCTGGTAGAATAAAAATCCTACAAGCGGTGAAGTGTGCAGATGAACGCCTTGATCCACATCATACGATCCGAAATATTCCGATGCTGAGCAGTCTGAAGGAATATCTTCCACGTGCGGTGCATCGATGTGAAAAAACTGAAAATGTCACCTACGCCTCCGAGCTTAGAGATGCAGCTGGCACGCGCTCGTCAAATGCAACAACGAGAATGCTAATTCAGCCGAATTATCCGATGGTACAATCGACTCAGATGAGCTGATAATTAGTGGTGCAGTACTAGCATTCAATCAGGTAACAGATTGGTGTTAAGTGCCGACGACAGGTAGCTTATCAATCACCTGTAAAATTTTTTGACGACAATTACACGTTGTAATCCTTACTAGCAACCAGGACAGACGACCGCTCAGAAATCAAGGTAAACATGTGAGGCACATTCAAAACCCCCCCAGTATGTCTGCAGCAGAAAAAAAATTCTCCAGAATAAATACGTTAACACTCGGGGTGCTGCAACATTGATAAAATTTCAAGCCGCAGTGATGTTTTGATCTCATGAGAATTAGTATTGAAGACATACAATGTCCTCAATATCGGATTTATCCATTCACATGGAAAATAAATTGTGTCAAATGTTTCGATTGATTAAAGATTTGAATAGTCCTGAAAAAATCGGGAGATGGATTCGCAATTGTGATAGTACTGTACGTTTATTGAGGCGTGCATTGAATAATTCTGGTTTATCTTGTGGGGCTAAACATAGCTTGGAGTCAAGAATTGGTCGACTGAAGAGTCTCAGAGTTTTAGTCAAACAACAGATCAGAATCGGTCGAGGAATTGGAGATATCGCGCACGAATCACGAAGCAGTCGAGTGTGTTGGCAGGATATTGAATCCGCATTCAAAGGACGAATCCGCACCGGTATAGTGATTAACATACTACATATTGATCCAAAACAATTCCTTGAAGATGCTCAATACTTGGTTATGATCCGCATGAGGAACGCACTACGGAAACATCATTGCATTAAAGTAAATACAAGTTTCAATGCTGAATTTAACCTAAAAGAAAAAAGTGACACGAAATGTTTCAATACTGCGAATATTCAAATCTTGTTAACATCGGATCTACAAAATTGGTATAGAGACCACGTCGTCACACCAATAATAACTCAGATGGAAGAATTTCAGGAAAGGGATAGCGGATGGGTCCTGATTCGACTCATTAATTTAGAGGTTAATGTGAATCGATGTGTACCTTTAAGTGGAGCGAGTTTCGTAGAATTACCCGCCAGCGTTGAAGCGCGAAAAGCAGTGATTAATTTTGTCGTTAAGGATGATGCATGTTTTGCTTGGGCGGTTGTTTCCGCTTTATACCCGACATCACATCATTCCGAACGGTCAAGTTCATATCCTCATTTCTCAACAATATTAGAGTTGGAAAACATTTCATTTCCTATGACGATGAAACAAATTCCGAAATTCGAGAAAATGAATGCTCTGTCTATAAATGTTTTCATACTCAAGAAAGGTCGCAAAAATATTGAGATCGAGCCATTGTATTTGACCGACGATAAAAAGCCAATACATATTAATTTGTTAATGATACAGAACAGTAGTGGAAACTCACACTTTTGCTGGATTAAAAATCTTTCCAGATTGCTTGCCAGGCAGTTGTCGAAATCAACGCGAAAAAAATTCGTATGTGATAGGTGTTTACATGTTTTTTATAGTGAAATAAAATTGCTGAGTCATGAGACTGACTGCAGTAAGTTAAATCATTGCGCGGTCGAGCTTCCAAATGATGAAACTAAGTGGTTAGAGTTCAATAATTTCAACCGCAAGGAGTTTGTTCCATTTATAGTGTATGCTGACTTTGAATGTTTATTAAATGAATTACCAATTGATAAGTGTCAGGAAAAAAAATCTCATGCATATCAAAAACATGACGCATACAGCGTTGGATATTACTTCCATTGTTCGTATGATAACTCGAAATCGCGTTATTCATCATATCGAGGCATGAATCCGGCCAAGTGGTTTGTTATGGAATTGAAAAGAATAGCTGATAACTTGGAAGTTACCTGCAACAATTTCAGAGAAATGGATCAGTTAACTGAACATGAAACTATACATTATCGCTATGCACTGCACTGTCACATATGTGGAGGACCATTCACCGCTACATGCACACGAGTTCGAGATCATTGCCACTTTACTGGTCGATATAGAGGCCCCGCACATATGGGGTGTAATTTGAATTATAAAGATGAACGAACAATTCCAATCGTATTTCACAATCTAAGTGGCTATGATGCACATTTTATTATTACGGAATTAATGACTGCATTCGAAGGAGGGGTGTCAGTATTAGCTCTTAATAAAGAGAAGTATATTTCATTCACAAAAAAAGTTCAAGGAAATCATTTCAAACTGAGATTCATTGATTCATTTAAATTCATGAGTTCCAGTTTGGATCAACTCAGTTCATACTTGGGAGATGATGAGTTGCAAATATTGAGAAGCAAATTCGATCATATTAATCCCACAAAGTTTAAACTTTTGACGCGAAAAGGAGTGTTTCCTTATGATTACTTGAACTCAGTGAGCAGGTTGAATGAAACTACACTGCCACCAAGAGAAAAATTTCACAATAAATTGACCAATAGTGATATTTTGGAAGAGGATTATTTGCATGCAGTTAATGTGTGGAAATCATTCAATATACAGACATTGGGTGAATATAGCGATTTATACTTAAAGACAGATGTTTTACTGTTAGCGGATGTCTTTGAAAATTTTAGAAAAAGTTGCATGATAACTTATCACTTGGATCCAGCATACTATTATACACTTCCTGGATTGACCTGGGATGCGATGCTCAAGTACACGAAAATTCGTTTGGAGTTGTTAACCGATATAGATATGTTATTGTATGTAGAGCGAGGTATACGAGGTGGTTTGAGTCAGTGTTCGAATAGGTACAGTTGCGCGAATAATAGATACATGGCTAATTATGATGTAAATGCCGCGGAAAAATATTTAATGTATTTTGATGTCAATAATTTATATGGCTGGGCAATGTCTCAGCATTTACCTACGGGGAAATTTCAGTGGTTTGCAGATGTATCACAATTTGATGTGTCATCTATTTCCGATGACGCCTCAACGGGATATATTTTGGAAGTTGATTTAGAATATTCTGAAGAATTTCACGATTATCATAAGGATTTACCTTTCTGCCCCACCCATACCAAGGCTCCAAATACGAAGGATGAGAAATTGCTCGCAACTTTGTACAATAAACAGCGATATGTCATTCATTATAGAAATCTTAAGCAGTGTCTAAGTCATGGTTTAAAATTATCGAAAATACATCGAATTTTGCAATTTGAACAGTCCGCATGGTTGCGTTCATACATCGATTTGAATACAAATCTGCGCACACATGCTAGGAATAATTTTGAGAAAAATCTTTTCAAATTGATGAATAATGCCGTTTTTGGTAAAACCATGGTATAAATGTACGTAATCATGTAGATATAAAATTAATCAGTAAATGGTATGGGAGATACGGAGCAAAATCTTTAATTTCAAAACCAAATTTTCATCGAAGAACGATTTTTTCAGAAAATTCCGTTGCGATAGAATTGCGAAAGTTGAAGGTGAAGTTTTTCAAACCAATTTACGTAGGAATGTGTATATTGGATATATCCAAAACGTGTCTGTATTCGTTTCATTATGAATACATGAAACCTCAATTCCACGATGAATCCAAGCTCCTATATACAGACACAGATAGTTTAGTGTATGAAATAAAATGTGATGATATTTATAAAATAATGAAACGCGATATTGAAAGGTTTGACACGAGTGATTATAATGTGAATAATTGTTACAATATTCCGCTGATGAATAAAAAAGTTCCAGGGTTAATGAAAGATGAAAATAATGGTAATGTAATGACTGAGTTTGTAGGTTTGAGATCTAAAATGTATGCAATTAGAATTGATGAAAACGAAGTAAAAAAAGCTAAAGGTGTGAAAAATTGTGTCGTCCAAAGACAAATAACATTTGAGGATTATGTTGAATGCTTGCAGACAAACTGTGACTTGAGCAGACAGCAGCAGTGCATACGTTCAAAGTTGCATACAGTGTATTCAGTATGTGAGATGAAAATAGCTTTAAGCTCGAACGACACTAAACGTTACATACTTCCTGATACCACTGATACATTACCCTGGGGTCATTATAAAATACCGACAACTCAGCAGTTGCGTAGTGGGATTGAAGAGGATTTGGAAGTGGCTTGAAGTTGTTTCTATTATTTGATGCAAAAATACATTTATGATTATAATTATTTATTTGATGTAAAATACATTTATAATTACTTATTTGATGTCGAATACATTCATGATTATAAAACATTGTCCTTATTTATCCATGAATTGTGTGAAGAATCAAACCCCAACCACTTAACATATACATTATTCCCCTTTTTTCGTAAGATCTTTTCCACTAGATGTACATCTGGATATTTAGCTATTTTCAATTCATGTTCGTAAAAGCTCCCCATAATTGGTTGTCCGCGAGAATCTTCAAGCAAGTAAGATGCAGGATTGGTGACTTGCACTTTAATTATCTTGAATACCTCCGTTGACCAATTAGGTGTGAATCCGCGAGAAAATATAGTTTTGTATTTACTAATTCTTACAGAGTCTCCAATTTTAAACTTTGCTCGACCAGCGATTTTTATGTTGCTGTACACGGTGCTGAGAAGTTTTTTTTGCAATTGATGGTGTGACGTTTCGCGGTCGCATTCTAATTGTTCTGTGCACACGATTGTTATAGTCCGAAACTAATCGTTGCAGAATATTAACCCAATTGTACGATCCATTACTGGTAAAAGCTATCCACATCGAGTTTTTCAGTGTTCTGTTCCAACGTTCAACTACAGAAGCCTTCATTACACTGTACGTAGAATAGTGATTAATGGCATGCTTCGATAAAAGAGACTCGAACGTCCCGTTATAAAATTCTTTACCATTATCAGTTTGAAGATTTATAGGTTTTCGGGGTCCTGAAATAATTGTATTGAAGGCTTCGGACACATCTTTACCGCTTTTAGTCTTAAGTGGTACAGCCCACGCAAATTTAGAGAGAACATCGATTACTGTAAGTATGTACTTGAATCCATTATTAATCTTTGCATGCGGTTGCATATCCACAAGGTCTGCTTGCCACAAATCATCGTAACCGTGAGTGATGACCTTCCTCCGAGGATAATTACGTCTTGTCGGTGCGTGCAGTTTTCTCACCAGTTGTAGTTTCTCCTTACTCATTCTTAATGATATATATTGATACGTGAAACAAGTACGTGAAGTTCCTCTTTGAGCGAGTCATGCAGCAAGTCAACGTACTCCTTATTCGCACCGTCTGATGGTTGAACCGGTTTTTGCACGTTGCGCAGTAATCTGTTATCGAAATCGAAATCATCCATAAGACCTACTCGTTTAACAGTAGGTTTGATATCCACATAACGCCTTGTTTGAGCGATCATCCTATCAACATACGATTTTGTTGCTGTGTCAGAACTGTTTTGGGGATCGCCGACAATAGTCAATCGTTTACCAGCGAACGCATAATTTCCATCTACCGTACGGTTATTATTATCAACGTATGCTTTATTTGCAGCATCAAATTCATTGACTGGATTGTCAACATTTTTTAAACGGTTGGTAGTGAAATTCCAAGTTCCATCAGCTTCCGGTTGCAGCCCATTTATGCGAAGTGCATCGACATATTTTTTGTTGGCGGCATCGTTGTCGGCCAAAGGTGTATGTATTTGAACTATTCGATAATTCTTCGCACCGAACTGTTCCGACGTGAGGTTGTCATGCTGTGTAAGCTGAAGCCCCCGAACTTTCACAACATCTACGTACTGCTTGTTTACAGCGTCATCATCTGCCAGCGGTGTATGCACTTTTTTTAACCGCTTATTTTTCAAATTATAATGGCCTTTATCCGTAAAAGTCAAAAAATTGCGATCGATGTAATCTTTTGTGACGACATCACTTGAATCAATTGGAACACCTGCATTTGTTAACCTCTTGCCGCCGAAGTCGAAATTACCATTCACTTGCAAAATATTACCACCATTACTAGGTGTATGAAGTATGGGAGCTCGTTTAGAATCAAGATGTCTTCCGAATTTATCAACTGACATTTCGGCACTGACACAATGGTGGAGTTGTTTCACGTATTTATTCGATAATTTTAGCCTCATGGAGTTCTTCAACAATAGACTTGATTTCATTGTCATGACCCGTGTGACCAGCCGTTTTTGAAGCAATCAAAAGTCGTAATCTCTCTACAAGTTCATTCGGATCGTCCCAATGCACGTAATCTACACGGTTATTAGTGACAACCATTTTACTGGGAATCAAACCTCTTCCGGAAGAGCCGGTACGTGCAGGAGTATTAAACAAATTCGCAATTATATACTTCCATTTATAACCTTTATTACCATTCAATTGACCGTTTAAAATATATCCACGCTTGTGGGCGTTAGTTGCAGTCAATATGCTTTTGTATTTTGCAAGATCAGTGTTATCAAATTGGTCGTCATCGGGAATTCTTTTGAAAATCAATTCCAACAATCCTGGAGTTCCCTTGTACCTAACATTATTGATTATAATATTATCATTTTTATCCACTTCAATAGTAGAATCACCAATCACCCATAATCCGTCCACGAAACGGACCCCGAACGTTGTGTCAAATGTATTTTTTGTGTCGAAAATCAATCCTTTGAAATATGTTTTAGTCAATTCACCAAAGTTTTCATCAATGTATTGTATCGCATGTTCGCGCCCCTCAGGAGTTTCCAGGATTGACCGCATGGTGACTTCATCAGAATGGGATTGGGCTATGGTTTCTAGTGGCAAGAAAACACTATTATCATGATCTGAGTTCGTTTCCATCGAAGCAGGTGCACTCTGCAATCTCTTCTTGCGATTTTCCAGTGGAGTGCTGGATGGTTTGAAACGAATATTTCGATTTTGCTTGAGATCCTCGTCCTCATCTTCGTCTAGCTCAAGTTTTCGTTTCACCTGTACTATCGGTTTTCGTTCCGATGATGGATTATTAATGCTGCTGGTCTCTGCTAACATCTTTAGTGGTGCTACGATTGGTGCCAGGTTTTTTTCCAAAGCCTCGACAGCTTCCGATTGACCAACTTTCAGTGCCATGTATTTTGCCCGAATTGTTTTACTTGATCGTGCGATGGCTTTTTTTAATTTCGCATCCTCAACCGAATTGTTTTTATTAACCGTTTTAAGGTTTTCAACAAGCGCTGCAGACTCAGACATTATTTTCGATCGTAATACTTCGGAAGATAAAGTGCAACTGAATGCATTGAATTACCAGACGACGTATTCATTGAACCCCCTACGATAACGACCAGCCTGTAAGGGGTCATCCTTGACAATGACGAGAAAACCATATTTTTTTTGCCAACAGATGGCGCAGAGTTTCTGGAATGTCTCATACGACATATCGGTGTTAACGTGATCGTCGTAGACGTGACGTAGATTCATATTGTCCTGTTTAAATAAGATTAGAACGTTCGCGTTGTCGCGAATCAAATGTTTGGGGATTCGCGCATACGTTTGACACAGGTAGAAACAATCGACGTGCGCATGTCGGCCCATAGAAAAATATTCTCGAATCACATCCTGCTTGTCACAAGCCACATCATCAAACACGAACACTGAGTTGGGTAGTGATTCAGTCGGTGGGATTACATCGCAGTTGTTGGAGAACGGAAAAAATCCAATTTCTTCGATATTTGATAAAAGTTTCTCCAAATATTGATATTTGGGTTGTTCCAACGATTTTGAATAGATGTAGACGTTCTCAAAGCGAACACCGTTACAACTTTCCAGTAAACTCACAACAACATTTGTCTTTCCGCAATTAGATGGGCCGCAAATTATGGACCTAATTGTACTAGGTAACAGGGGGCCATGCCGCTTTGGAATGTTGAATTCGGTTTTACTGTCAAGATTAACGACTTGAATGGAATATGGTTGCTTGATGAAATGCATGTTGGGTTGTGAGTTGGCTGCAATTGAACGCAAAGGGTATTTATAGACGAGTGTGATTTCTTTTTCCTCAGTTCCAAAATGTACATGAACATTGATTCATCGCCAAATCACTTTGTCGCGAAACAGCATTTTTTGAATTATTTTTAAAGTTGTATTGCTGAAATAATCCCAACAAATTCAATATATATTCTACTAATACTAATATGATTGACTGTGTAACGATAAGAAATTGTGGTCAATGTCAAGATCGAGATCTGGCGGAAGGGGTCTGATGAATAGAGTTATCAATTCATTACCTTTTGAACTACACATACCGGGTTATCAGTATTGCGGTCCGGGTACACATCTAACTAAGCGTTTAGCTCGCGGGGATCCGGGTATCAACCCATTAGACAAGTTTTGTCGCGAACACGATATTGCTTATTCACAAAGTAGTGACCTTGATTCACGTCATATCGCTGACCGAAAACTTGCTGAACAGGCATCACACCGCGTTAAGGCTGGAGACGCGCCCTGGCTTGAGCGGGCAGCTGCATGGGCAGTAGCACGTGCTATGCGAGTTAAATTAAAAATGGGGGCAGGATTAAAGAAGAGTAAGAAAGTTGGCGGACGGTTGAAAGTTAAAAAAAAATTTTCACAACTTCGCAGGTATAGGAGGAAAGTCGGTAAACCCCGAATATTACCGCTAGCGACACGGGGAGGATTTTTACCATTTTTAGTCCCATTACTGGCAGGATTATCTGCAGTAGGAAGTTTAGCAGGGGGAGCTGCAGGTATCGCTAAATCCGTCAATCAAGCATCTAATGAACGCAAACTTTTATCTGAAACACAACGACACAACCGTGCTATGGAGCAGCAGGGTCGTGGACTGTATCTAAATCCCTACAAAAAGGGTGGGGGTATAACAAAATGTCGGAAAAAAAAAGTCAAAAATGAGATAATTATTCTACCTGGTGGTCCGACAACTAATATTCAGCTACTTACGTATGCGAAAGCCATGCATATTCCTTATTTTAGAGGTGTGTTTATGCGATCTGAACTAGTTGAAAATTCTGTCCATCAGAATGAATGTGGAATTATTAATTTGGATAATATTAATGGGCCTGGCACACATTGGGTGGCGTATGTAAAACGTGGCGATCAAGCGAAATATTACGATAGCTACGGGAATCTGCCTCCACCTATAGAATTGATTCAATATTTGGGAAAGAATGTGCGAATTGAATACAATTATCAACAATATCAAAATTATAATTCATCAATATGTGGTCAATTGTGTTTGTATTTTCTACATAATAATACATAGAGAGCATTGATGTTTGAACCTCAGTATCCACGCGACCGCGTCATGTCTCTGACGCTTACGCTCTCAGGGTCAACATCTATTCTCAGTGCTAATTATTTTCCTCCGATTGCGTTGAGCGAAAATTCTCAATATGTATTGGGATTAGTGGATTTCGAAACATTTAACTCTGTACCGAACGTTGACCACACAAATAATACCTTTTATTACGGGGATAACAAAAAAATCGTAATCCCTGAAGGATCTTACGAAATAGATGATTTGAATAAGTATTTAAATGTAAAAATAAGTGAAACGGAGCAGGGTCCGGAATCGTCGCCACCAATCACACTGCGTCCGAATAACAATACATTAAAATGTGAGCTCAAGTGCAAGTATGAGATTGACTTTACTGGGAAAAAAAGCATTGGTTCGTTGATAGGTTTTACCAAGCGACGGCTAGAAGCTAACGTGTGGTATGAATCAGATTTACCCGTTAATATTCTAAAAGTTAATATTTTACGGGTTGAATGTAATATCACCGCGGGGGCTTACAGCAATGCCCGTCCAGTGCACACGATTCATGAATTCTCTGCCAACGTGCCACCGGGCTATAAAATCTCCGAGTCACCTTACCATGTCATCTACTTGCCCGTGAGCCAGCGTGTAATAGACAACGTGACAGTTCGTATTGTGGACCAAGACGGTAATTTGGTCAACTTCAGAGGGGAAGAAATCACAGTTCGCTTACACGTCAAGGAGCAAAAAAATTAGTTCTCATTATGCTGATCTACGAAGATGTGCACAAATATCCCGCGAACCTTGTTCCTTCCCTCAGTGTTCAAAGTTTGGTCAAACAAACAACACCGTACGCCGTACGTCAATCGCTCACTCCCGATAACGTACAATTTTTGAAATCACTGGGATTCGTTGTCAAAGTAAGATATGGCGAGTCTGTTGAATATTAATGCTCGACCTGTATTTGATAACAGTATAACCCGAGTCGAAGTTCATTCACATGCCCCCTACGCGAGTACATCGTATCAGAATAATGATGAGATACGGATTCCAATTCAGCAGCAGGATTTGTATACATTACCTTGCAACAGTTTTTTATATATCGAAGGGACATTATTAAATTCAGTTGCAGACGCAAATGGTGTCCATCAGCCCGAGAAAAATGTGAAATTTGTCAATAACGCTGTAGCGTTTCTCTTCGATGAAATTCGATACGAGTTAAATGGTGTTGAAATTGATCGATGCAGAAATGTTGGAATAAGCACGACAATAAAAAACTATTTGTCATTGAGTACTGATGCCAGTAAGGCGTTGGAAGTTGCTGGCTGGTCGATACCGGGAAATATGGTTGAACTGGATAAAGGATATTTTAATTACTGCATACCATTACGCATTCTGCTGGGCTTCTGCGAAGACTATAAAAGAATTATCGCCAATACGCGTCACGAACTGGTTTTAATTCGATCGAGAACTGATTCAAATGCAATATTTACGGGAGGCGAAAATGTATCTGTCAATTTAAAGCTGAGAAAATTGCAATGGCGGATGCCTCATATTAGTGTTGAAGATTTGCAGAAATTGGAGCTGTTACATCTCCTTGAGAGTGGGGCATCGATTCAGATGAGTTTCCGTTCATGGGATCTGTATGAGTATCCAGTGCTTCAAGAAACAACCCATCATACTTGGTCCGTAAAAACCGCTGTGCAACTTGAAAAACCTCGCTATGTCATATTAGCGCTGCAGACCGGACGAAGAAATAAACTGACCCACGATCCGAGTATATTTGATCATTGTGAATTGACGAACGTTCGCCTCTACCTTAATTCTGAGTCATATCCCTACGATAATTTATATTTAGATTTCACTCGAAAACGATATGCTTTACTCTACGATATGTATGCTAAATTCAAAGGATCGTATTACGGTGAGACTAGCAGTCCAGAACCATTACTTGATTTGGATACATTCAAAAAACACGCCCCCATCGCAGTCATCGATTGTTCGCGTCAAAATGAATCACTTAAAAGTGCATCCGTAGATATACGTCTCGAATTTCAGTGCAATGTTAATGTACCCCCCAATACTACTGCTTACTGCCTAATTTTTCATGATAAAATTATTGAATACAGTCCACTCACGAACGTAGTTCGGAAAATGATATAAACAAGTGGTGGGAGGTGATTTTCAACACTATAAATGTCTCACAAGCCCGATTAGTTGCAGAATATTGTATACAGTCATGGGGCCTACATTTATTGACGTTCAGGGGTTCGCGGGCCCCAACAACACGTTTATTGTGAAAGAGATTGCAATTCTAAGGAACAATTACAACCTTCAACATCTCGTATTCAAGCCCCCATATCCTTGGTCTGTTCTACCTGAAGATAATCAACGACAAGCATTGGAGAATAAAACTTTTCACGGATTCAGTTGGAATGATGGATACGTCCCATACTCCGGACTACAATTTTATATAAAACCACAGTTACAAGATTCTCCGTCATTTTTAGTGATGAACAAGTCTGTTAAAATAATATTGAAACGATTATTCAATATCGATGCCGCATACATAGCCGATAAAATAAATTCCCGTACGCAGCAGATACGATGTGCATGCCACTCAGGTATTTGTGCCATGGAAAATGTGTTTTCAATGCGTGATCGATGTTGGGTAGAAACTAATGATTTTTATAATGATAAATAAACTTTTATTCATCTAGTTACATTTTTTTATCGCATGCCTAAATCCCAATCCTTGAACCGAATTCGACTCGTTTCCTCATCGATTCGTCGTTGGTTTTCCAACCACTCATCCTGACTCTGGAACATTTCATTCCAGGTATCATCGTCAGAATCCTTTTCCTCTGCGCCAGCAGCAACAATCGTTGGTTTGGTTAGAGCTTGCGGCTGAAATTAGTCATTTTTTTTTTTTGTTATAATGTTCATTGAAACTCATTTGAATATCAAATATATCAATTTTTGGAATTTTTTTGTTTGGAACAGAAGAATGTGTTTGATGACTGAATTCATTACACGTATTTAACACTTATGCTGATTGTTTTTTCCAACCTTTGGAGGGAGTTCCTTGTCGTGCTGCTTCTTTTTCACCATGTTCTCTTCTGGCTGATCCACCTTCGCCGTCTGATGAATTTCCGGCTCATCACACTTTGATGATTGAGTTGTGATTTTCTGGGGCTCCATCAGTGTATAGTCTGAATTGAAAATGAATCACTGTTATCCAATAGTATGGAACGCTTATCTTAAATATGATTCATCAAATAGTGTGGAATACTTATTCGAATTCTGATTTTCAATAGTATGGAACACTTATTTGTAATAAATGCCAAATATGAATACCGCACATACCGTAAACTTGATGTTGGATCGTACTGGTCAACCCTATAGCAGACGTATGAATGGTACCCGTTTGTACCCGACATATATCAGCTCGTATTCTGTGAGTGGAGGGGGGGAGCATTTCACATGAATGAAGCTCGGAGGCGTGGGCGACATTTTCAGTTTTATCGATGCACCGAACGTAGAAAATATTCATTCAGACTGCTCAGCATCGTATGATCGAGTTGACGTCGATCGTACGATCTGATAATTCGGCTGAATTAACATTCTCGTTGTTCCATTTGACGATCGCGTGCCAGCTGCATCTCTAAGCTCGGAGGTGTAGGTGCCATTTTCAGTTTTTTTTTACATCGATGCACCGCACGTGGAAGATATTCCTTCAGACTGCTCAGCATCGGAATATTCCAGATCGTATGATCGAGTTGACGTCGATCTCGGATAATTTGGCTGAATTAGCAATCTCGTTGTTGCATTTGACGAGCGCGTGCCAGCTGCATCTCTAAGCTCGGAGGCGTAGGTGCCATTTTCAGTTTTTTTACATCGATGCACCGCACGTGGAAGATATTCCTTCAGACTGCTCAGCATCGGAATATTCCAGATCGTATGATCGAGTTGACGTCGATCTCGGATAATTTGGCTGAATTAGCAATCTCGTTGTTGCATTTGACGAGCGCGTGCCAGCTGCATCTCTAAGCTCGGAGGCGTAGGTGACATTTTCAGTTTTTTTACATCGATGCACCGCACGTGGAAGATATTCCTTCAGACTGCTCAGCATCGGAATATTTCGGATCGTATGATGTGGATAAAGGCTTTCATCTGCACATTTCGCATCTTCTCGCACACTCGCGTTGATGCATTTGACGAGCGCGTGCCAGCTGCATCAGCATCTCTGAACTGGTAGGTGGGGGCATTTTCAGTATTTATAAACCGCTCCAATTAAGGCTGCATTCAGTCCGCAAATTCTATTGCCAAAATGAAGTACTTAGTGATTTTGTTTTGTACCATTGCAATTCAACGAATAATTGCATCACCCGTGACCTTGGCCGATCGCTTGGTTCACGATTTGCGTGTGGATGAAATCCATTCACTAACGAATGTAACCTACTCAGGGTTACATTACCAAAAATTCGCGGACATATCGGATGGCACCACCGTTCAACAAAATCAACTGCATCCACCCAAAAAGTCGCCTTATAGTAATGTTGTGAATTTTTACCAGGCTGAATCGTTGACGACTACTACTACTACTGAACGCCCTGTCGGTAAGACTTTAACTATTGTTTCTGCATGTAAGCTAGATCCATATAATTTCATATCAGAAAACTTGAATTCTGCCGCTGAACCGGTCGTTCGAATTTGATTACAGATTCAATAACACCTGATTATTCAATATTCGGAGATTTTGGCGCAGATGTAACTACTAAAGACGATGTAGGTAAAGTTCGAAGTGTGCAACTCTCGTTATTCTACAGCTTTAGGCGATACACACATAAGCCGGACTGATTCTAATAGTGTAATCATTACATTACATTACATCTGTTCCAGGAGAGATGATTAAATACAACAACGTCCAGTTACTTGTATGATATACAAGTATCATTTATTAATGTAGTAAAATATGTAGATTGAAATAACATGGGGAACACTAAATGATATGGTATACGCAGATTGTTACATAGATATAAATATAGATATAGATATAGATATAGATATAGATATACATAAATCGATTTATTGTAGTTCATTGTGTAGATTAAAAACATGGAGCACTGAATAGGTGTTACATATGTAATCAATAATGGTACCTTAAATAAATAAATGCTGCATATCCATATGCATAATGTACATTATTCAGTTTCAACTGATTTCATGACTGTCAGAATACCCATGCCAACCAATTCACAATCAACCATACTATGTCTATCGAAATCTTCAGAATTAATTAAAATTTTGATCGACTGTTCTTCATCAATGGCTTCCTCTTCCATCGCCGCGCAAAGTTTTCCAGCGAATAACTTCATACGATTTTTTATTGTGTTCGAATGCTTTGTAAGTTCTTCTATCACGATTTGAACACATGGAATCTGCTTCATGAGATTATCATAAGTCACTTGCATCATTACGATGCTTCCGATGACTGATGTCGAGAAAATTACTGCCCTTTTGTCATAAAATTTGCAGCATTTAACTATTATATCCCCATTAGCATTCAGGGGAATCGCGTGTTCATTTCGCGATTGGGGTAGAAATCCAGATGTTAACCATTTCCTCAAAACTTCTTGATGCAGCATCAAATTTTGCCAAGTATTGTGATTAAAAACCAGTTTCTTATTCTTGACGTTGTACACAAGGGTTATTATAATTTCAGCTGTCAAATCACTCTTGATCAATACCCCAATCTCCAAACTCTTTGAGCAACTTTTGTTTAATTGATACTTTCGTTGTAAAATATTGCAAGATTCGAATTCCGTGATTGTTGCATGATAAATGTTGTTTGTTCGCTGTTTTTTCGGACTAGGAGATTCGTCTCTGTGGGAAGATCCAGCTCGCTTGCAATTGGAATTGCAGGATATTAGGGTCTGCGTCTTCTCGAAGGATCCAGGATTGGAGCAAAATACCCAATGTTCGTTACCATCACACGTTTCAGTGTGGTACTCTGAGTCATGCGTTTCAAAATTATCTGCCATTCTAGCTTGGATGATTCTCTAGCTTGGATAATTCTCTTGTGAGAACTGGTAGAACTGTGTGCATCGGTAAACTGGTACAGGGGTTTTATATCTGAGGTGAAACGTTGGAGAGGTGGTTCAAACCCGATAAAATTCTTTTCGATGGAGTACGAAAAAAAATCGAATCGTCCTATGAAATTGAACCGGATCTTTCACGAAACAAATCTTCCAGTGAATTACCTGCTTAGAGCGCTCGAAAATGCAACGGCGTTCAATCCGACACCTGATTTTTCTTAACTACCAGCGGGGTGGGTGAAACATTAATTGCATACTGCAACTATGTATGGGCTTCACTTTATCACGTTGAACCGATTGGATGTAGATTTCACTACCTTGGCTTACCAATAACGCGTCTGCGTCAACTACTGGCAATTATAAAAATCAAAGTTGTGGACGCTCATTAAGGA